>JAEQBH010005364.1:0-218059 GCA_016808115.1 Tetrastigma voinierianum
GCTCACATGAGTCATCCCATACAAACTTGACCTCCGGATCAATCTTGTCATAGGCGCCGCAATGAGAAACTTCTATAAACCTCCCTCGTAATACCCTCGCTAATCCCAAGAAACCACGTATCTCGAAGACTCGACTGTCTCTCCCAACTCATCACAAATTTCAACCTTCCTCGTCCACCGACACGCTCAGTCGACACACGTGTCCCAAGAAACCCACCTCAAGAAGCCAAAATCCTCAGACTAACGAACTTGCATACAATTGATGATCCTCAAAGTCGAGTACGATTTCGCGATCCGCTGTTCCACCATTGGGAGTAGATCAGATGTCATCAACAAAGACCACCACAAATTGATCTAAATAGGGTCGGGAACACCCTATTCATGAGGTCCATGAATACCGCCGGTGTACCGCCAATCCAAAGGGCATCACCCGTGAACCAGTGTGTGTCCATACCGCGCCCCGAACGCTGTTCTTAGAGATGTCTCCGCTCCTAATCCTCAACTGATGGTAACCGCGTAAGGTCTATTCGAGTAGACTCTCGCGCCTTCGCTGATCAAACACCATCAACTCGCAATGATACCGATTCTTGATTGTAACCCCTGCTCAATCAGTTCAGACCGATGACAATGAAGGGTCTTATCCTTCTTTCAACAGAACCAAAGCACCCCATGGTGAAGTACTTTGGTCTAATGAAACCCGCTCAAGAACTCTCAGATCCGGGACCTCAGCTCCCAGAACTCCAACCGGGCGCTATCCTATGTGGAGTCATAGAAATAGGCGACGCCTCGTGATGCAACTCAATGCGGAAGTCTACATCTCCTCTGAGGTAATCCCTGCAGCTCGCCAGAAAAGCATCCCTCGCACTCGCAAAAAAACCACCACAGGTGACTCATATCCCGCTCACTCGCCCTCCAGTAAGGCGCTAGCCAACCCGTCAACCGCCCGCGCCATCGCGAATCGACACGTATGGTGAAGCATCGCGGTTTGCTCCCTTGAACATAACACAAGTACCGCTCGTGTGGGTGGCGGTAACTTTATATCAAGCCACTACCTATGACAACCCCATGTGTCGCCAACTGGGCCATCCCGAGGATGTATCTAATCCCGATGATGTTCATGACCTAAGGTCCTCACCGTGGGAGTAGAATCCTTAGATCTTAACTCACATCTCTCGACATATACGAACACCTTCCTAGTCCCTTGGGGGAGAACTCAAATGCAATGGCTCGTCTAAGGTCCGAACCCTAAGCTCAATACTCGACACAAGATGCAAGAATAAAGGAATGCGATGCACCTAAGTCAATAACACCCTGCCCACAAAGAAGAGCAGAAATGTACCCCGAATCAATCGACCGACCGCCGCCTCACCGCTGAGTATCAGGCGAAGACACGCCCAGCCCTGTCCGCCTGTACACTCCGCCTCGACCTCGACCCATACTCGCCCCCTTTCAAATCGCCCGGTGAAAACCCCGATGCTCGTGGTCGCACCCTAAGACCGATACTTGTTCCCTCGGCCCAGCAGTTAAAGTGCGTGGGAGGAACATGGTCAGTTCGCTCATATCCCACTCGATGATCTGGATCGTGGTGTCCCCCGATCCTCAAACCCTTGCATTCCGAGGACAGCCCGCCTCATGTGTCCCACGATGGTAGTGGAAACATGTCATCTTCTCCCCAAACTGATCGTAACTCTGACCGCTCGCCCCGTCGCTACGCCCCGCCCAAAACCCTCATGGAACAAAAAGTCTCGCTCTTCGAGCCCAAGAAGAAGCTCGCTCTCTTCTTATTACTAGCACCCGTGATCTCTCTCGATGCTACGAGCCATCTACCTCTCGCTCAATAATCAAGGTCGGGCATTCAACCATCGAGTCCAAATCTTGTAGGTTATGTCCTACAATCTTGCCCAAAATGGAAAACTTTAACCCATCCTCGAACTTCCTGACCTTGGCCGCGTCAGTGGCCACATAATCATCCCCGAAACGTGCCAACTCGCGAACTGGCCACGACTCGCTACGCTCATCGTCCCCGCCTCGCCAAGAACTCGGCCTCAGCATGTGTCTAGCGCGTAGCTTCCAGTACTTCCCCATGAATAGTCCTGCGAAATCATCTCATGTCATAGCCTCAAGTCCCCGGAAGTCGGACCCACTCCCACCCAGATCCGGGGATTCCACCTCAAGCTAGAATGAAGCCGCCAGATCCAGAGTATCCGAGGTGATCTCCATAGCCCTGAGAATCCTCTCAATCCGATAGAACCAATGGCTCACTGTCGTCCTCCTCCCGTGAACGCCGGAGGATGGTGTGCTCAACCTCCGGAGGTTACCGCACCTCCCCTCGACCCCAGCCGCATCAGCTCGCGGAAGCCGCGGCTATCGCAAGACCCATGGCCTTTATGAAGGCCTCGATAAAAATGTGGTGGTCGCACCATCAAATTCCGTGGGACCTAATTCTCGCGCCTCGCCCTCTACTTGCCATCTACAAAAGTAAAACAAAGTTTAGAATCATTTTCGTGTCCAACTCAAGAAGACACATGCCGACCAATAATAGACTTAATATCCCGAACCATCTCGTTTGTTTCCGAACTTCTAAGGTTACGTTTCTCAACCCTAGTGTTCGCATTTCCTATATACATCCTACCACGTATATAATTCATGACTTCACACAATCATGCACATACAATCAAAGCATAAACTTAAACACATAATGCATGTTGGTGGATCTAATCCTCGCCTCAGACTTCTAACCACCTACTCAGGCCTGATACCTAACTACGATTCGGATGCCATCACCTCCGAGCACTAGGTAACTCTAACTCCAAGCTCCAACACCAAGCTAAGGCCAGCCGTGATGCTCTCACAACAAGATGTCCTAAACCCATGCCCCACCAAGCCCTGGTGTATCGATAACCCGGTTTTATACCAAGTCGTGACACTCAAAACCCTGGGTCCCACATCATCAACTCATGGAACTCGTGTCTCATATCATGATGACCCATACATGAGTGCAAATGGGCCCAACACGCCCATCATCATACTCCTCGCTCATACGGTTACAATACCATACATTTATTTAGATTCAAGAAAGTTATTACATCACTCCTCTAATACAAAAAACATATATTAAAATCCAGTCATTCTAATATATACACAAAACAAGAATCATACACAAATCCACTCGCTTCATAATCCCGCCTCTATGAGCGTCGCTCAATTCGCACCTGTCCCGTGACCGGTGCGGGGTCCCACGACTGGTGAGCTAACGCCCGCAGAGATAAATCCTATAAGGCCATTTCCTACCTAGGTGCAATATGCAAAATGATCATTTCACGCCAACCAACAAATCAATCCGGCACAAGATAAAAGAGTCCTATCATGGAAAAATCTACGCGGCATGTATGAGACGACACCCAGACATGGCCTAAGCACCGTCAACCCCGAACCCACCACCTAAATCAAGTGCCAATGGGAAATCAAGACCGAGTCAATTCGACTCCCAACTCACAACCTGTAGTCTACAGGATATTTATTTAATCGCTTTCAGGCCTTTGGCAATAGAACTTTTCGGGGTCTCACCGCGGGTCTCTTACACCCTCCGACATTTTTCGGCCAAATTCAAGGATACTGCCTAACTAGGTTTTCGTGTTTTTCACCCGAGTAGGCATCTATCCCCTACTTGCTACGCCCGACATTTTGGCATTTTCCATTTTGTTTAACACTATGGAACTCAATTCTGACTTCGGTCTCCATTCCCAAGCCCACATGATTCAACACCAAAATGCAAGGCCAAATCGGGCACTAATGCACACCTCATAATGTGGTGTCATCGCACACCAATGCAATGCAATTTGTGCCATCGCACTCAAACCCATGACCAATGTATGAAAACCTCACATGGACATTCTACATCAGACACTATGTGTGTGCTATGAACACTCATGTCTAATGCACATCAACATTCATATATTTAACATACATAAAATATGTTAATATTCCACACAAGACATCACATAAGCATGTAATTCAACCAGACAAGTTCCATAAAAATTCGCATGGCATTCATTCAAGTAATAACAAGTCAACTTGATTTTCGCCTAAACTCAAAACGCCATACAATAACATGTGCAAACCATATTAGTTCCAGTAAAATTTCCGTATTCAAGTAATACCAGGTCAACTTTGATTTTTTAGTCTTAAAACCTGTGTGAAAATTGCAAAGACACATAATAACATGCACAATCCATATTAGTTCCGCAGTACTCCCCGTATTGTTAATATTCGACAATTTCGTATGTTATTCCATCGGCCATCATTTCCATGAAATTCTCGCATGTTAACATTCACAATTCTCAATTAATATTCACAATTTCATGTTATTCATCACTACGCTTCTAGGGAAAAATTTCGCGATGTTAATATTCATTACCCCCATGTTATTCATCAGCCATCGGGCCCATGAAAATTTCTCGCATGTTAATATTCAATAAATTTTGAATTCAATATTCACAATTCAAGATGTTATTCATCATGAATCGCCTGGGTGTGTGCCCTGGCTACGTAAGCATATTCACAATTTCAAGATGTTATTCATCGTCATCTACCTGTGAAAATTCTCAGATGTTAATATTCACAATCTCAGATGTTATTCATCACCATCGCCTGTGAAAATTTTTAGAATGTTAATCATGCATGAAAAGCCCATAAAATTCTGCATGTTTTTCTATGCATACAATAATACACCAAACTGAAGTTTTCTTCGCTTCAAAACTCCAGCTAATATTCCTCGTCAAGATGTTGGGTCATGCATGAAAGCCTAGGAAATTTCGTATTGTTTTTCATTCATACAATACACCAAATCGGTTTTTAGTCCTAAACCAGAAAAAAACAAAGATGTACAACATCACAAATTCGCCTTCAAACCTCGTAAAATTCAGCAAGTACAACATCACAAATCTCAGCCTTAAAAACTCAGTAAAAATTCAGCACGGGACAACATCACAAATTCAGCATGTTATTCATTCAAACAATCATAAAGCAACTTCAACCAAATGCCATTTCCATGGCCCCAAACAAGGAAATAACTAGTAAGAGGAAAGATCCTCACCTTCTTGTAGTGTGGGATCAAATTTGGGTCCTCCAAACTAGCAACAATGGAGGATTTGCAGCTCCTCCTCCTTTTCTCCTTCCTTTTCTTCCTTTTTTTCCGGTTTCCTTGCTTTCCTTCTCTTCTCTTTATGATTTTCCTAGAATCGATTCAACCGTTAAGAACCCCTTTCGCTCTGATTTCTCCACTACACAAGACCACCATGGTGCTTGACACATGGGTACAAGCCATGGCAGTGTCACCCATGCCAAGCCATGCACCAACTACTTCCCACTAATTTGCATGCATTCTAGGAGTATGACACTTGGCCACTTAGGTGCCAAGTGTTCCCAAATCTTGGTGCCATGTGGCATGCACTCTTGTTCCATGTGTCACCCCCTGATTGGCTCGTCCGGCCTCGAAATACGTAAAAATCCGACTGTCTTAGAATTCGAATTAGTTTGCGCTCCTCCGTTCTACTAGGATTTCGAGATGACCCTAATGGCGTGATCCGTTTCAATATCCGAGGCCCAGAGGAAAATCTGTGGTTTTGTTTATACCATTCCTGACAAGAATTACCGATTCGCTCATTTTCAAAAGAAAAAAAAATAATAATAATACGCTCTGTGGTTTCACAGGAAGACTCAGCGTTATGAGAGGAAGATTAGAAGAGAAGAAGGGCTTCAATCCACATCTAGTTTATTTCTTCTCCTATTTTCCTACTTTTCCTCACTTATTATGGTTGTATTTCTCTCCTCCATGAGCTAATATCATTTTCTATGGTTTTGTTGTAGTCTAAACAATAAACCATAATATTTAGCTTGATTTGTTGATTTTTGATGTTTGGATTTTCTTATATACTGAATGTTCTATTCAATTTCTCATGCTTGTTGATAATTGATTACCATTAACATGATTTGTGACCTAATTTGAGTTGAGAAAACAATAATTAGGTTAGACTATGAATGAAAATGTCATGTTTCACCATAGAATATAAATATTTATAGGCTACATGTGTTTATTAGATTTCAATTACTTAATGCATCATTGGTTATGATGATTTGAGGTAGAGTTGGATGCTTCAAAAGATCGTAATACAAAAATAAATGGTTAATTTATGATAATAGATTGATGTGATTGACTTAAAAGATCATAATAAACATAAATGATTAATTTGAGGATAATATATCGATGTGATGACTTGGAATATGTATTAATTTTCTTAAAAATCTCATCACATAGATATTTATTTCATTGATATTGATTACAGTAAGTTTTCAATAATAAATTTCAACATTTTTCTTAATGATTTTGAAGAAATTTATTTAAAACAATACTTTTCAAATTTCAAAGGATCTTAATTGAAACAAAAATGGCTGATTTATGTTCTCTTCATGATAATAGATATCCTCTTTCTTATTGGGCATTCAATGTTTCAAAAAGACAAAGTATAGAGAGAAAAGAAGGGTATGGAGTTTGAGTCTTTCTGATGAGGATCTGTTTTCACACATTATAACTAAAAGTATTTAGTCATTAAAAAACCTCGAATAATAAATTTTATTTATTTATTTTACTTCCTATTCATTTTTACGTCTCTGAAGTTATAAAGACTTTGTTCTTTGATTCAGCCTGGATTTCCCTGCTTCATCTCACTATTTTACCACTTGAGTTAGGTCTCAAAAATAATTTTAAAAACTTTTAAATTTCAACATAAATGGTGATTCATTTTCAACACCTACCAAAATACTTCCATTTTATAAATGGATCTTTTTTTTTTTTTTTGTTTGAAAAAGTAGGCTTACTAGAAAAAAAAATTATGGATCAGTTAAAAGTTAATTGACTATCAATATAGTTTAGTTATGGTAGTACATTGACTATATGAAGGATATACTGTAGTCTCAAATTGTATTTAGGGGTAAAAGGGTATTTTAAAAAAAAAATAATAATTAATAAATTAAATTAATTTATTAAGGATGGAAAGTCTTTTTATATTCCAAATACAAACCTTAAATATAAATTAGAATGTTCTCACCTTTATCATAAAACTTTTCAAAAGCATGAAAGATTGGGAAAACAAAGAATTGAAAATTTGAAAATCTACAAGTTCAAAGTTTGAAGCTTTATTTTTCGGGTGAAGAATAAATCTTTCGTCTTAAGATTCTTTAATGACTCAAAGTTCTAAGTATTCCTTTGAAGTAAAGGATTATAATACAGATTTTGAAAATAAAATATTATTTTATGTATAATTAGGAAATAAAGAATTATTTTTATATGTATAAGACTTTGCAAAATAAAGTATTTATTTTCTATATTATTTGAATTGTGAAAAGTTATGATTTTTTTAATATATTATGAATTATGAAAAGTTTTATTATTTATTTATTTGACTATCTATGGATCAAATAGTGATTTTTCATGAAAGTATGTTTATGACTTGTTTTATGAAAATATAAATTTTAAAGATATGATGAAATTCTTTTTTATAAATTTGAATTCTGAGAGAAAGTTTTTACTTCCTCGGGGTTTATGATCCTTGTCAATGAGTTATACTAATTGGTATGACACTTGTCAATGAGTTATAATAATTGACTATGGACCTCGTCAACGGGTTATAGTAGTTGACACTATAACCCTTGTTAATGAGTTATAATATAATTGACACTATGACTCTAATATACGAGTTATAATAGTTGACTGTTTGTTAATGTTCCATCAATTTCGAGATTATTTGTTATTCGAAAATCAGAGAATAAGTTCATCATATCTTTGAGTGGTTTTGATTTGGATTTGTATACATAATATTGATTTTCATATGAATAAGAAGCTACATAGAATGTTTGAATTTTTGTTTTATTATACTGTTTTGTGAAATTGATTAAATGTTATATCTCCATTTTGAAAATATCAGGAAAAGTATTTGATCCATAAAAACTCGTATAATTTTTCTTACTAGGTTTTCTTGAGCTCATTCCATCTTCATGACAATTTTCGTGTACCTTAGTTCTGGTGAAAGTAATGATTAAGATGGTAGTTTGGCATTATTAGAAGTTTAGGGGTTTTGACCCTATTTATTTATTCGGATAATTTTTAGAGCTAAAGTGTAATTTGTATTTGGATTATTTTAACTTGAAGTTTTAGATAATGACAAGTTTGGACGATGTTTTAGATTGCGATGGGAATTTTGAAGATTAAATACCATATTTTTATTATCCTAACTAGGAATTTGATGATTCGAAATATTTCAATTACAAGAGAATGATTTTTTTTAGTATGAAATGGTCATCATGCCCTGAAAGCTAGTTTCGGAGCTTGATAGAATAGTATAAGAACAATAGGTTTTGATCTTGATGAGAAGTTTAGATCGAGAGTAGATGAGTGACATATTAGTTATGTTTAGTTTAGTGCTACACAAATTCCTATTCTAATTAAGTGGTTTTATCTATACTATGGGATAATATAGTACTTAGGTCATCTAATGATGATTGGTTAGTGAATATTAGAAGATATGAAGCTATTTAGTACTTTGATTGTAAGTGAATTTTATGTGACTTTTTGAGGATGAATTATTTATCTATTAACATGTTTTGCAACAACTCTGACTCCAACCATGTAGATTTTGTCCACTTTTTTTAGGCCTAAGGGTTCTCAAGGCTTTAAAAACGCGTCTACTGAAGCAGAGGAGTCCATACTATATAGCACAGGAACTTTTCCATATCCGATGTGATGCAGAAACACTCAGAATATTGTCTCCGACACCACATCAAGGTCGAGATCGACTCGATACCATTTATAACCCAGAATGACCCAACCATGCAAATATTGTTTGCTATGGGCCCAAGGGATCTCATAACATTAAAACACGTCTACTAGGTTGAGATGAATCCATGCTTAGTGCCATGAAATTTTCTCTCCTATCAAATGTGGGATGTGACATGTACTACCATAACATATCTCGCGATAACATCTGAGGCAACATGGATAGTTGGACTCAAAACATGCATTTTATTTTTGACATGAATTAGACCAATTTTGACACTCCAACACAAACAAAATTCAAATAAGACAACGACAAAGACAAAAATACAAGATAAAACCTAAATTTTCAAGTGCAAGAATCCACTTTATTAAAGAAGAAAAGGAAGGAAAGAGATGCGTATGATGATTCTTCCAGATACTACATCTGATCTTAGCCAAAATGTGATGCCCCAAAATCCGGGGGTCCGTTGATCACCCATCAACCCGCTAAATGCCTGGGGATATCGTGTAACTCGATACCACACATTTGTGTCCCATTTATCAGGATCCATAATTTAATAAAAATCGGACAGAGTCTTCTTTTGTATTGTGCTAGAGCCTTTATCCAAAGCCTAACCTGCACAATATATACAACATGACCCATCTAAGGCCCAATATAACAATGATCAGACGAGTCCATTTCAGGAGTAAAAATTGATGACACCTAGCCCATATTTATCCACATTCATATAAAAACATAAAAAGACTATATTAAAAATAGTCCATATGAGTTCACTACAACTCTTTACATAAAGGTACATGCTAAAAACTAGTTTGTTCAAAAATTTTACAAAGAATTATAAAGCCACAAGTCAAGTTTTCTTTCAATCTCGCGCCCCGACGGATGTTGCACCCCATCAAGCGTATATCCCGTACTCCAAATGTTTTTCTCATATAGGGTGAGCCACTCCTAGTAGAGTAATTCCTACAAAGGCTACTCCCCACCTAAGTGCACATGCAATGCTCACATTTGACAATTCATATTCACATCAACAATTCCAAGTAAGAATATGCAATTCTAGGTTGGAATTCTACATGCCATGCTATGAAATGAGATGAGGCTCACTCATGCACCATACCCCGAGTCTTTATCGACTCCCTCCACATAATGCAATGCCAATGTTGTAACACCCCAAATTATACCCTGACAGTTTTATTATATGTTTAGGGTATAATATAAGTAAAATTTGTATTTTTTCTGGAATTTAAGTACAAAAAGTGAAAAAGAATAAAAACTCGAGATTAATATAAAAGCTAAGGGTACTAGTACTTACCAATTAAAGACATAAAGGTCATAACACAAGAAGTTTATATGCCAATATAGAATTATTGATAAGTTTGAATTGCAACAGAATGGAATAAAGGACTAATGCAAGAGATGAAATTTGACATCAAATTTAGATAAGACCAAACAGGCCTTAGAAACTTCATTTTCTCGTTTATTAGGGCTTCCAATGAAGAGAAGAGAAGAAGAAAAGGAGAAAGAGAGAAGAGAAAGAAGAAGGAAGAAAAGAAGGAGAGAAGAAGAAAATCAGGTATGGAATAATTGTATGGATACTAGTATGGAATCTACGTGTGTATGGAATTCATGTATGGGTTATTTTGAGTTGGTCTTTTGTTTAGAATATTTTCGTTGGTATGGATTACTAGTATGGATATTAGTCGGGACCCTTGTTTATGTAAGGATTATTCCTACCTTGGGATTATGTCTCATTTAGAGCCATCTTTGGCTTTGTAGGTCCTAGAGGTTGCTCAAGTGTTTTCCCAAACACAATGATGCGTTTTCCTCGGGTTCTAGATGAACCTAATGACCGACGAAGGTTATCCTGCTGATGCAATAGCATTCTAACCTTGAATGAATCTTAAGAACCGCCGACCGGGATGGTCGACCGCTGATCAAACAGTCTTCCGGTTGACATGAGTTGCATGCTACCGTACTAAGAGGAAACGGTCGATCGGGCCGGGTCTAATCGGTTCGTCCTGGATGGTCGATGGATAATAGCTACCAACTACTATACAAAATGGAAACCATCAACCGGCCGGGACTAAACGGCCGAATCGGGTTGCGCCACAAATGGTTGACCGGCTGGTCGACCGGCTCGCTGAACGTTGTCTTTCAAGAACCTGCGGCTGGTTTGTGTTCGTTGTGCAACCGCTAAGGTCGCATTTCATGGCCTAGTTGTGGTTGATTAAGGCTTGCTTTGGAGGCCTATTATGTGCTTAAATGTAATGTTATTCCTTGGTTAAAGGATGACATAAAGAATGACAATATGTACCAAGACATATTGATTGACTTAATTAGTCTAAATAATGCATAAAGCTTATATACAAATGTCTAAATGATAATGGGTAAATATGCATGCGAATCAGAATATCAGATATGATTACCGCATAACAATAGCGCTCCTGGGGATATGAGATATGTAATGAAAAATGAAATAAAATGGATTGTCCGCTTAGAACCTAGTAGAGGGATAGACGTTAATGCCTATTAGAGATAAAAGTTCAGAGCATACCGATCATTCGCCCCTCGTTTGGGTCATTACGTCGCTTTCGGGTTCTTTATAGAGGCTTCATTGTCTCGTATTAATGATAAATAACGCCTTTCAGTTCTTATAGTTTCCCGTATCCACTTCTAAGGTATATACAGGCATGAAACATAAAGACAAACAACAAGAATATGCAAATGATCTCACATGATAAATGACATAATATGAAATATTATGAGAAGCGATAACACCGCTATGTGATGGTTGGGTACACCGCGGACAAGGAAAAGAAGCAAAGCGTGAAATGACACAAAATGTATTTGAACGATGATAAGAAATGAAACATGATATGATAAGTAAGTATGAGATATATGGGCATGTAAATGATATGTATGAACCATGTATAAGCATGTGTATAAGTTTATGATGATATGTTGACAAATGCATGTGTCTAAAGTGTGATGATCCTTATTGCGGGTCGTCCACAAGATATTCTCACTCGCCATGTTTAGCACGGTGTTTCATCCTGTGTGGTAGGTACGTAATAGGCTGAAATAGAGGTCGTGACAATCCGCACGCCAATCGAGGTCAACACAATACTAGGTGCCCACTGAAGACCTTTTTGTATATTTTGTATATGTTTTTGCTTTTGCAAGCAATGTAAAGTTTGTATACGTTGAACACTCCCACTTATGGAGTTTGAATATATTTTGTAATCTGCTTCTATAGAATATATTTCAAGTTAAATGTTTAACAATATATGAATGAACAAGTTTATAATTTATAGTAAACAAGATAAATAAAGGAAAAGAAAAAGAAAACTTAAGTCACCCCCGCTCTCGATATCGCGCCGGGTCGGGGCACCACAGTAAGTTAGCCCTCATTGACATCTAAGACGTGTGGGGTTATTAGTTTAAGTGGTAGCGCAGCCTAGGTTTAGGCTGCTTGATGAAAAGCCTAGGTTTCAAAGATTCTAGATAGAGTATAAGATTGAAAAGCATGTGCATAGTAATGAGTTGGCCTAATGTAGATGTCCTTGTTTTGTATAGATGGATCGTCCTCCAAATCCAAACGAAGAAGTATTTGAGAGTATTAACCCCCGAGATCGTGGATTACCCGCTTCGACCCTTCCGAACTGGGCTATGAGAGTCACGCCTGGGTTGAAAGCAAATGAAGATTTCATGAGGATATCTCAGACACATGAATCGTGGTATCGATAGATCGACAGCTTTCAAAGCCCCGATAGACATGGTAAGAAGACATGGAGCAGAGGAATTCCATGGGACAAGCATGGAAGAGTCCGATAAAGAGAAATTCTGTTAGAAAAGCTACAAAGAATATTAGGGAGGAAGTTAGATGCCCTCTCAATCAAAGAGTATCACGCGTGCGCCTCACTATCAAGCAGCCGAGGCATAAGGGATCGCGGAAACTATCGCTGAGAAGCCCAAGGATTCCAACCCTACGACTCGGGGGAGTTCTTTTTTCCAAGAGTTCAGTGGCAAAGTATGTTAGCGAGATGTATAGGAGTCCAAGTGGAACAAATCCTTGAATTTGAAACAGCGAACTTATCGATATCGAATATGAGAAAGAATTCAATCATCTCAACAAGCATGCACCAGAGTTGGTCTTCACCGAGGCATTTTGTAGGCAATTTGAGAATGGACTCCGCATGACTTAATCAAGAGATATTTGCACCTATGAATTCTCTCCAACAAAGATTTCTACGCTTGGTCCAAGTCGCAACAGTAGAAAGACTTGAACGAAAAGAAGAAAGATCTCTTTAAGAAGACGTTTTCAGAGAAGCTTCAGTCTCCTCGTGAAAGAAATGGGGAGTCTTCACTAATCGGTCACGCTCGCCACGAGAGGTAGAAGACAAGGGTCTAATGTAGCACTTAGTAATGGTAGAGGTGCTTCAGTTAGACAGGGAGAAATCCTAAAGTGCCCTCATTGCCATAAAAGGCATTTGGGTGTTTACAGGTTATTGACAGGAGGGTGTTTCCGGTGTGAAAGCACTGATCATTTGATAGCATAGTGTTCTAGAGAGTCAGGGGATAATAGAAGCATGGAAGAAAGTGGCAGAGGAAAATAAGTTACACTACCTTCTAACGAGAACGAGGTGGGTCGAGGTGGCTCGATTCAAAGATAGGATGAGGAGACACCTCCGAGATGTTGGATCGTCTTATACCCCACAAAGACCAAAGACGAGCAAGCAAGGCTTGTGAGGATCAGATGCTTCTCGAGGTTATAGTCGTATATTTTCTCTTTATGATATTGAGATGCATGCATTGATTTGATCTTCGGATCCACTCATTTGTAATGTATGCATCGGAATATGTATTTGATAAGATACAAGCAGTGGAACGGTTAGCATATGGCATGCATGTGATCAGTCCATTGGGCCACAGTGTTAGCGTGAATAGCGTATACAAAAACTGCCCCATTTTTATCCAAGCAAGGGAGTTTTTCGCTGATTTTATAACCTTACCATTGCGAGAGTTTGACTTGATTTTGGGAATGGATTGGTTGTCTAAACACCGAGCCATCGTTGATTGTGGTTAAAAGACAATAGTGTTGAGATTCTCTGACTAGTTCGAGGTGATAGTACAAGGCATTAGATCAGGCGCAATGTCCAATGTGATCTCTGCTATGCAAGCTAGGAGACTTATGATGCCAATGTGGAGACATTTGAAGCCTTGATACTTGACTCTAAGAGAGGTCAAGTTGATGTGGAAAAGATTCTAGTAGTAAGGGAATTTCTAAATGTATTCCCTGAAGAATTACCAGGTATTCCCCTTGAGAGAGAGGTGGACCTATCCATAGAGATTGTACCAGGAACAATCCCTATGTCTAGGGCACCATACAGGATGGCTCCAATGGAGTTGAAAGAGTTAAAGAGTCAATTACAAGAGCTTTTGGATAAAGGATTTATCTGACCCAATGTTTCAACCTTCAAGTGCACCTTATTCGTGAAAATAAAAGATGGCCTTCATTTCCGACGCATCGATTATCGTGAAAATCAATAAGGTGACAGTGAAAAATAGGTACCTATTGCCGAGAATCAAAGATCTTTTTGATAAGTTAAAGGGAGCGGGTGTCTTTTCGAAGATAGACCTGCGATCGGGGTATTATCAGCTAAGATTGAAAGATGTCAATGTGCCGAAGACTACATTTATAACTCGATATGGCCATTATGAGTTTTTGTAAACGACCAATTCAAATAATACAAGTTTTTAACAGCTCAACAAGTTTGATTAAGTTTGACCAAGCTTGACCAACAATTAGCATGGGCCCGCATTTTTTCAAGGATGAATAATTTTGGGTTGACTAAGACACCATTTTTGTAGGCCTCGCCGATATGAGTTCATGTATCGTCAACGTCAAAAGCCGACTTACTTCGATAAAAAGTTATGGCCTCCGGAAGTTCAAACGCATTTTATCAATGTCCAAGGTCGTCTCGCTAATCTGAAACGACCCTAGGCTCTATATAAACCTGGGTTTTGCATGCCAACAAAACCCTAGCCCCAAAAACACCATTTTCACCAAACCCTAGAAAACTCCCCAAGACCCGAACCCCGACCGGTCGCTTCGAAGACCGCCAAGCCGCACCTGCTGCCGTGGAGATGATTCTGGCCACCACCCTTGCTCACGCACCAGCTAGGGAGGAGGAGCATGGCGAGGCAACCTTTCAGGCCAATCGCCGCCGGATGCGCCCGGATACGGCCGGCGAACGCGGCGGAGGCCGCCACGGTGGGTCGCCGTTTTTCTTCATTTTCCGGCCAGTCCAGGCCGACCCATACCTCCCTCCCCCCATTTTTGGACCCTCTGAACTCATTCCCGTGGTCCTTTTTCATAGATTCCTCACCATTTGAAAGATACGATTTAAAGGAAGTTTTGGCCGACCATTGATCGCGCTTCTACCACCATCTAACCGTTGAACCAAGGTAAGCGGGTACCGCTATATTCCGGTCTCGGCTTTCGATATAAAGTTTGTAAATTTGGACGCCGTTTGTTAGTTTTCCATTTTTGGGTCATTTAGGGTAATTACCGAAAGTGTTTGGACTCGAAATTGAACACCAATTGGTCAAATTAGGCAAAATTGAAGTTGACTGGGTTAAATCGGATATTTTTATGATTTATCGAAGATTCACTTAAAAATTAGCCTCCGTGGAGTCCCAATTCTTGGTACCTGCCCATAGAGCACACCTGTATAATCGACTTGTCTGAGTCCAATTCTAGATAGCTTCACATCTAAAAATTATTCTAAGACATTTCAAAGTACCCAAATGTCTTTGGTTTATTATCGAGCCAAATGGTATTTGTATTATATTACAAACACTCACGTTAAGCATAGAGACGATCCCGCAGTGAGCGTAGACCTGAGCATCCTGTAGTTCATAGCGGTTTATATATGTTTTGAATGCTTTAAAGTATTATTACGATATATATAATTGTGGTTAATTATTATATATATATATATATATATATATATATATATATATATATATATATATATATATATATATATATATATATTATTTATCGAATGGTTGGTTATGCATAAATATAATTATCGATTTTTATATAAACAAGTTATCATTTCATGTGGATTTTGTCAACATTTTTAATATTTGGAAATTTTATTGAGTTCATGGATAAATTTGTGGTATTTAAACATTTTGGTACATGGATTGAGGTTTTTGAACCACTTGAAAATTTATTGATTTAAGAATGGACTTTGAGATTTTGTAAAATGATTATAATACGGTGGTATCATTGAAAAGGTATATGTGTGAGCAAAGATACCGTGGTTGTTGTTATAAGTTGATGCACCATATAGTACCGCAGGTTCGGATTCAAAACATTTATATTACAAGCAGCACTGGTTCACACTGTATCATGGCGCTGGTTTCATCCAACCTGCTATATTATTTCACTACCGTGAGGTCTTGTTTACCCGACGGTTTATTAGTTTGTCATGGTGTCGTGAGGTTGGTTCCATCCAACGGTTATATATTATTTCCACGGCCGTGAGGTCGGGTTTATCCGACGGTTTATTATTATCATTATTACCACGGCACCTATCGATGTTGAGGGTCGTGAGGTGGGGTATCCCACGGTTTATGATGGGTATATGGTACGGTACATTGTTGGTTTCTGAGTAAGCTATAACCATTTCAATATTTATGGTATCAGATTTTCTCATGATTATTTCTTTTATGACATGATGTTTATATATATTTTATGCTAAATTTTTATGTTGTGAATAAATACAGGTTATAATTTTCTTAATAATAATTTCGGTTAAATTTTTGAGTATGAATATCATATTGTTGACTTGGGTATAAGTATGGGTTTTGTGAAATGATTCTAAACAGGGAACCTTGCAAAAGAGTGGACGTGAGGTCTTGAGAGAAGGAATGTTCGAAAATAAAAACATTATTTTCCTTATAAATTATGCCACTCACTTAGATTTATTATCTCACGTTTTATTGTTTTAAACTGCTCTTCTAGGTCAAGGCGCAAACTGGCAGAGACCTACCTCGCCAACTTCTACTACCTCTCCCGCGACAAACATAAAGATTCATCTTATCTATCTGTCTTTATTTTATTGAACTTATGTATTTCATTTGTACCCCTAAATTCGCAAACACTCTTAGAATGCTCTGATCTTACTATTGAACTCATATGAGTCTTTATTATGTGTGTTTGTGGTTATGACCTACGCAAAATGTGTCACAGGATTGAAATAAGCTTAGATCTTATATATATTTGAGGTATTATATTAATGTGTGTGTCTACTTTCTTCTTAAAGTGGGGTTTCATTGATATTCCTAGGGATCAGACAAAATGGGACTTCACTAGGCAGACCACCCAGTGGAACTCCGAAGGGTTTTCTGCTCAGTCACATTCTTCGCTTTCTAAATTCCTTGGGTCAGACATTGCCAGCAACTCATCCAAGGTTTTGTATATAACTTCCTAACCTTATCCTTTTGAAATTGATTATGTTTCATTTATTCTTGAAATAGTTCTTCTTCCCGATGCATACGCAGGTAGTCGTAGTCTCAAACAGCTTCTGGGAAAGTCGAGACAATCCTTACTTTCATGAGGAGAATCTCACGAGCGCCTCGACTCCAATCACCGAGAGGAGTGGGTTTACCGTGTTATTGTCGACGCTTGCACTTGGAGCAATGGATTTTGGATGGCTCCATGGATCCCATGGTGGTTTATCCTCGGCTGGGATGACACGTAGAAGATTTAACCTAAGGTATAAAAGGTCCGAACGAGGATAGAGTCAAGATACCGGTTTTCTACAGGGTAGTGCAAGGAAGTGGTGGGCGCATGAGAGGACTAGGAAACGCCACACTCAAGTACGCTCAAGACCTAAGCCACAATGAGTTTTGCCCCCAAATTTTTGTTGAGACTAAGAGGCCAGAGCTCAGATCGCCACTTGTAGCATGACGCCTCTAGTACGAGCCGTGTTCAGAGAGCTATCGGATTTCTGTCCCAATTTGGTTGCGGATGAGGTCAGCAGGAAGAGGAGGTTTCTAGATGGATTGAGTGAGCTGATAGCTTTGAGTCTCTCAAGTTCCGATCATCCCACGTATCGCCGATAGGTACGCTTCCAGAGGTGGAAAGACTGCACTCGACACGCCGCCGTGACTGCTTCGATCATACGATGGATTGTCTTCTGGGAGCCCCGCCAGATCATCTAAGAGGATGTACCAAGAGGTGACTTTCTGATGTGTTTCCCCGACGATCTTCCGTGTTTGCCTGCACCCAGAAATAGATTTTCCTATTGATTTAACTCGGGTATTAAATTATTTCCTTTACCACCTATAGAATGGCAATCCTACTGAAGAAAGAGTCAAGACCTACCACAAGAGCCGGTGGATGTGGGATTTATTAGGCTCAAGATTTCCACCTTCCAGAGCGCCTGTTATTTGTAAAGAAAAGGATGATACTGAGGTTGTGGTATAGACTACGTGACAGGCTTTGAATAAGGTCACCATCAGAACAAATATCCTTTAATTCCTGATTGATGATTCATTTGATCACCCAGGTGCAAAAGTGTTCTCTGGGCATCACTCTGAGGTCGTAAAATCATCACATGATTAGTGAATCCGACATCTAAAGATCGACATTCAGAACGAGATATGGGCATTATGAGTTTCTAGTGATGTTCTTCTTTCGACTCACAAATGCCCCAGCCACTTTTCATGGATTTGATGAACTGGGCCTTCCGTCCATACTTAGATCGGTTTTTGTCACTGTTTTCACATCAACGATATGCCTTAGTGTACTGAGAAGCTTAGTTGAGCATGAGAGATATTTGGGTTTGTGTTGCAAACTTCGAGGCAAGTAGTTGTATGCCAAGTTCGGGCCAAATGTGAATTTTGGTTGAGCTTCTGAGCGGATTTCTTACGTGGCTTTGTCGACAGATTGGTGTGATCCCTCGTAAAGTAGAAGTAGTGGAAAATTGGGAGCAACCAACTACTGGATAGAAGGAGTTTCTAGATTAGCTGGTAATACCTGCATTCATAGAAGGGTTCTCAAAAACAGTGACCACTTCATTGTTGTTTGACTAGGAAAGGAGTTAAATTTGAGTAATTAACAGTGCGAGGAAGCTTCCAAACACTAATGAGGTACCTCCGACGCCGCCTCCTCGTTTTGACATCACGAGGGCAACGAGGGGTTCGAGGTTTACAACGATGCTTCACGCCAAGGATTAGGTTGCGTGTTGATGCAACATAAGAGAGTTATGGCATATGCTTCCAGACAATTGAAGAAACACGAGCTGAATTATCCAACTCATGACTTAGAATTTGCTGCGGTAATTTTCGCATTGAAGACTTGGAGGCATTACTTGTATGGAGCTTAATTTTATTTTATTATTTACTGACTACAAGAGCCTTTAAATATTTGCTTCTACCCGTAGCGAGTTAAACTTAAGGCAAAGGAGGTGGATGGAATTACTTAAGGATTATGATTGCACCATCGACTCTCACCATCCGTAAGGCAAATGTAGCGGCGATGCCTCGGAGCAGAAGTCTATAGACTCCTCATTATATGCGCATAATACAACTTCCATTGATGGTCGAGTTGTTGAGTTAGTGTTGAGTTGAGGATGCATGCTTCAGAGCACTTTTGCTAGTTTCAACTACGACCGATATCAGAGATCGACTCTCGAGGCACAACTGTAAGATCCCTATTCACGAGCATGGTAAAGAAAGTCAAGGAAAAGAGAACAACTGATCTTGCTATTAGAGACAACGGAGCCAGGATTGGTTCTAGGCTTTGTGTTCAAAGAATCAAGAGTTAAACAGAAAATATTGGAGGAAGCCCATAGTTCGCTTTTTATGCTATGGGACTCCTAGTGCCAAGATGTATCGCATAATGAAGGAATATTATTGGTGGTCGTGGATGCAAGAGAAGGTTTGTGCATGATCCAAATGCTCTTCACAACAAGGGCCGAGACAAAAGCTCATGGGACTTCAGAGCCCTTTACCCATCCCGTAATGGAAATGGATTTTGTATTCAAACTCCCTCCCACAGCTCTATATTGACGATATTCGGTAAGAGTTGATCGACTCACCGTTCGCATTACTCATACCTATTCGTGAGAAGTTTTCTCCTCGGCTAGCGGAACTCTTTATGAATCGATATGAGTTTGCATGGGGTGCCGTGTCGATCATCTCGATAGAGATCCATTATTCACTTCGAGGTTTTGGAAGGATTGATGAAGGAACCAGTGTCAAGGTTGAATTGAGTATCGCCACCCCTCGTAATCGACGGACAATCCGAGAGGACTATTTAGACCTTAGAGGATATGTCGAGGTCATGCATCGCAATTCAAAGGACATTGGAATGAATATCTACCTTTGCGCAGTTCACTTTAACAACAGCCTATCACTCAAGCATTGAATGTCACTTATGAGGCATTGTATGGGAAACAATGTCGCACTCCATTATGTTGGAATGAGACCTGCGAAAGGAAATTACTAGGTCCTGAGATTGTACAAACGACAGTGGACAAGGTTAATGTTATACGTTCCAGGTTGAAAGAAGCTCAGGATAGACAAAAGAGCTATGCGGATAAGCTTAGAAAGGATCTTGAGTTTGAGGTCAAGATCGAGTATTCCCAGCTCTCCGGCGGCGCAGAGCGCTTGGGAAGCGAGGGAAGCTAAGTCCTCGCTACATTGGCCTTTTGAGATTGTTGAGAGGATAGGTCCAGTGGCTTATAGATTAGACTTTCCGGAGGAGCTTTCTCGAGTCCATAATGTTTTCCACATCTCCATGCTACGCTAGGCATATCTCAGATCCTCACATGCGGCTGAGACACCCGTAGATCGAAATGAGGATGACTTATCCTAAGGAGAGCGCCCAATGCATTCCTCGAGTAGAGAAGAGAAGGAGCTTCGCAATGAGACAATATCCTTAGTGAAAGTCTTTTGGAGAAACCACCTAGTCGAGGAGGCGACTGGGAGACGGAGCGACTAAATAGCGGAGCCGCACTTCATCTCTTCCATGACACGTGCAATGAATTTTGTGGACGAATTTTTCTTAAGGGGGTAGGTTGTAACGACCGCACTCAAATAATACAAGTTTTTAACACGTTTGATCAAGTTTGACTAAGTTTGACCAAGTTCACCAACAATTAAGATGGGCCTGTTGACTTTTTCAAGGATGAATAATTTCTGGTCAGACTAAGACACCATTCTCAGAGGGCCTCACATACGGTGCTCATAGATGTGTTGGAATGTCAAAAAAGTCGACTTTACTCTGATAAAAGTTATAGCCCCGAAGTTCAAACAACAAGATTTTATCAAGGTCCAAGGTCGCCCTCGCTACCGAAATGACCCTGTGCTCTATATAAACCTGGGCTTTACGTACAATAGAACCCTAGCCCAAAACACTCCATTCACTCTTCAAAACCCTAGAAAACTCCCCAAGACCCGTGAACTCGAACTGGTCAGCCACCTCGCTTAGCCAACTCCGTTTCTCGCCGTGGGAGACGACTCGCTACCACCTCAGACGCTACCGGCCGTGGAGAAGGAGCACGACGAGGCGACCTGCTGGCCACCACCGCCAACCGCCGCAGCGGCTCTCGATTGGGCAAAGGACGTCAAGGCGGCCGCCGTGGTGGGTCGCCGGTTTTCATTTTCCGCCGGGCCCAGTTAACCCATACCTCTCCCATTTTGACCTCTAAACTCATTCCCTTGGTCCTTTTTCGCAGATTTCTCACCATTTGAAAGATACAATGAAAGGAAGTTTGGCCGACGGTTGATCGCTCACCACCGAATCGTTGAGCCAAGGTAAGGGTACTGCCAGGTTTCGGGTCTCTCGCTTTCCGCTGATATAAAGTTTGTAATCGGACGCCGCTTGCTAGTTTTTCCATTGGGTCATTTAGGTAATTACCAAAAAGTGTTTGATCGAGATGGACACCAATTGGTCAAATTAGGCAAAATTGAAGCTGATTGGTGAAATTGATATTTTGATTTATCGAAGATCTAATTTGAAAATTAGCTCGTGAAAAGCCCCAATTTTTGCACGGTCTGTAGAGTTAATAATCGTATAATCGACATGTCGGAGTCCAATTTAGATAGTTTCACAGTTCTAAAAAATTATTCTAAGAAATTTGGGGCATCCCAATGTCTTTGGTTTAGTTATTGAGCCCTAAATGGTATTTATTATATTACATATTAATCACGCCGGTACTTGCATTTATCACGCTAGGAGCAGGATCGAGACCAGAGTTAGTAAGGGTTTATATGTTTTGAATGCTTTGGGGTATTATTACGATATATATAATTGTGGTTAATTATTATATATATATATATATATATATATAAAGAGTATATATATATATATATATATATATATATATATATTATTTGATCGAATGGTTGGTTATGCATAAATATAATTATCGGTTTTTATATAAACAAGTTATCATTTCATGTGGATTTTGTCAACATTTTAAATATTTCTAAATTTTACTGAGTTCATGGATTAATTTGTGGTATTTAAACATTTTGGTACATGGATTGAGGTTGAAACTAATTTGAAAATTTATTGGATTTAAGAAATGGATTTTGAGATTCAGACAATGATTATAATACCAGATCATTGGAAAGGTATATGAGTAAGGATACCGGTTGGCTGTTATGTTGATGTACCATATAGTACCGTAGGTTAGATTCGGTGATTTATATTGCAAACAGACTGGTTTGCTACTCTGTCGTGGAGGTTGGTTTCATCCAACAATTATATATTATTTCCATCTACGCGTAGCCTGCATACCCGACTGGGCTTATTAGTTTGTCACGGTGTCGGAGGTTGGTTCCATCCAACGGTTATATATTATTTCCACGTAATGTGAGGCTCGGGTTTAATTCCGACGCGATATTATCATTATTACCACGACACCTATCGACGCCAAGGCGTCGTGGAGCGGGCATCCCATGGTTTATGATGGGTATATGGTATGGTACATTGTTGGTTTCGAAAGTAAGCTTATAGCCATTTCAATATTTACGGTCATTTGTATTTTCATGATTATTTCTACGACATGATGTTTTTATATTTTATGCTAAATTTTGTCGTGGAATAAATACAGGTTATAATTTTCTTAATAATAATTTCGGTTAAATTTTTGAGCATGAATATCATATTGTTGACTTAGGTATAAGTTTGGGTTTTGTGAAATGATTCTAAACGGAACCTTGCAAAAGAGTGGACGTGAGATTCGAGAGTAAGGGGAATGTTCGAAAATAAAAACATTATTTTCCTTATAAATTATGCCACTAACTTAGATTTATTATCTCACGTTTTATTGTTTTAAACTGCTCTTCAGGTCCAGTACCAGAGACCTCACCGCGCTAGCTTCTCTACTTTACCTTCCCGCGACGACGCCAGATTCTATCTTATCTATCCTGTCTTTATTTTATCGACTTATGTATTTCATTTGTAACCCTAAATTCGCAAACACTCTTAGAATGCTCTGATCTTAGTATTGAACTCATATGAGTATTTATTATGTGTGTTGTGGTTATGACCTACAGTAAAATAGGTCGGTTATGGATTTGAGCTGTTTTAGATCTTTATATATATTTGAGGTACTATATTAATGCGCAGGCTCATTTCTTCTTTAAAGTGGGGTTTCATCGATATTCCCTAGGATTGTACGCTGGGACTTCATCAAGTGGACTCACCCGGGAATCCCGAGAGTATCGTGGTTGGGTCCTCGTCATTTTGGTAATGCCATTTTGGTTGACTATCGCACCTAAGAAGATTCATGGATTTAATGAATGTGGTATTCGAATTCTATGTGATCACTTTGTTATGGTCTTTATCGATGACATTCTCGTGTGTATTCAAAGGATGGTACATGAACATGAACATCTCGAGAATAGTCATGGAGACGTTAAGAGAGAATAAGTTATATGCTTAACTCAACAAATGTGACTTTTGGCTAAAGGAAGTTTCCTTCCTAGGTCATATTGTGTCAGTTGAGGGTATAAGAGTTGACCCTATAAAGATTGAGGCCGTTGTAAATTGGAAACCGTCTCGAAATGTAACCGAGGTGAGAAGTTTCTTGGGCCTAACAGGATATTATAAAAGATTTGTGAAAGGATTCTCATTATAGTTTTCTCTCGTCACCAAATTACTCAGGAAAGGAGTAAAGTTTAAGTGGATAGATAAATGTCTGAATAGTTTTGAATAGTTGAATGAAATGATGGTTGAAGCACCAGTATTGATGTAGCCTATCTCGGGAAAAGAGTATACTCTATATAGTGATGCTTCAAGCATTAGTTTGGGATGTGTGTTAATGGAAGATGGGAAAGTGGTGGCTTATGCATCCAAGCAGTTGAAGCCACATGAACAAAATTATCCCACTCATGATCTAGAGTTAGTCATAGAGTGTTTTCTTTGAAAATGTGGCACCCTACTTATACGGGAAAAGTGTAGAATTTATACGCATCACGAGTCTCAAGTACCAACACTGGGAAGAATTAAATTTGAGACAACGGAGGTGGTTAGAGTTATTGAAAGATTATGACTGTATAATATATTACCACCCCGGAAAAGCTAATGTGGTAGCAGATGCTTTTTAGCAGAAAGATAGTGGCAACGATGTCGCTTCAACACAATAAATGGAGACTAGCATATGATGGAGCTATATTAGCTCAACTAAAAACGCAACCTATTTTAAAGCAAATGATGATAAGTGCCCAGAAAAAT
This sequence comes from Tetrastigma voinierianum, assembly GCA_016808115.1. Classification (NCBI taxonomy): domain Eukaryota; kingdom Viridiplantae; phylum Streptophyta; class Magnoliopsida; order Vitales; family Vitaceae; genus Tetrastigma; species Tetrastigma voinierianum. The sequence goes on from JAEQBH010005364.1 coordinate 24,601, forward strand.
GATGTAGAGTTACAGAAAAAGGTACATATGGTCAAAGATGTTGATAAGACTGATTTTTCAGTAAAAGAAGTTGGAAGTCTGTATTTATTTCCATAACAGATTATGTGTACCAAATGATAAAGAGCTAAAGAAAAAGTTTCTATTTGAAGCTCATAATACGGTATTTACCATGCATCATGGTAGTAATAAGATGTACCAGGATTTGAAACAACATTACTATTGGAAAGGAATGAAAAGAGATGTGACAGAGTACGTGCCTAAGTGTTTGATGTGTCAGCAAGTCAAAGTTGAACACCAAGTTCCAACAGGTCTGTTGAATCCCTTCCAATTCCTCAATGGAAGTGGGATAACATTACCATAGATTTTGTGTCGGGTCTTCCCCTTACACAACATAAACATGACTCTGTTTAGGTTATTGTTGATAAGCTCACAAAGTCGGCCCATTTTATACCGATCAGGATGGACTATTCTATGGATTGACTAGCCGAGTTATATGTGAAAGAGATTGTACGGTTGCATGGTGTACCATTGCTTATTGTGTCGGATAGAGATCCATGTTTTACATCGAGGTTCTGGAAGGAACTACAGTCAGGCTTGGATACTAGGTTGAATTCAGTGCAACATTCCATCCGCAGACAGATGGACAGTCAGAGAGATTGATTCAAGTACTCGAAGACATGCTTCGAGGTTATGTAATGGAATTTCCTGGAAGTTGGGATAGGTATATTCCATTGATGGAGTTTGCCTATAACAATAGCTATCAAGCAAGTATTGGCATGGAACTGTACGAAGCTTTATATGGTCGGAGATGTAGAACTTCAGTATTTTGGACAGAGTTGAATGAGCATAAGGTGATTGGTCCAGACATAGTAAAAGATACAGAAGAGAAAGTAAAAGTTATTCGACAAAGGTTAAAGGTGGCTAGTGATTGATAAAAGTCATATGCCGATCTAAAAAGGAGAGATATTGAATATGAAGTGGGAGACAAGGTCTTCTTAAAAGTATCGCCGTGGAGGAAAATTCTACGGTTTGGTAAGAAAGGCAAGTTGAGTCCGAGGTTCATAGGGCCACATGAGGGAACGACTTGGTCCTGTGGCTTATCATTTGGCACTCCCTTCGGAGATGGCCAAATTGCATAATGTGTTTCATGTGTCGATGCTTCGGAGATACCGCTTTGATGTGTTGCACATACTACCAGTACAAGACATACAAGTACAGACAGATTTTCTATATGATGAAGAGACAAAGGCTATTCTGGCTCGAGAGGTGAAACAGTTGCGGAATAAGCAAGTACAGTTAGTGAAAGTGCTTTGGCAACACCATGGCAGGGAAGAAGCTACTTGGGAGCTAGAAGCAACTATGAGAGCACAGTACCCACAACTCTTCGATACAAGTATGAATTTTGAGGACGAAATTCTTTTAAGGGGGAGAGAGTTTTAATACCCCAAATTATACCTTGATAGTTTTATTACATGTCTAGGGTATAATATAAGTAAAATTTGAATTTTTCGTAATTTAAGTGCAAAAAGTGAAAAAGGATAAAGACCTGAGATTTATACAAAAGCCAAGGGTAAACTAGTAATTTACCAATTCAGGACCTAAAGGTCATAACACAAGAAGTTTATATGCCAATATAGAAATATTGATAAGTTTGAATTGCATATAGAATGAAATAAAAGGACCTAAATGCAAGAGATGAAATTTGATATCAAATTCCTGATAAAACCAAATAGGCCTTAGAAACTTCATATTTCTTGGCTTAGGAGTTAGGCCTTGGGTGAATATAAGAGAGTTAAGAGAAGAGAAGAAGAGAAGAAGAGAAGAAGAAGAAGAAGAGAAGAAGAAGAAGGAAGAAAGGAAGAAGAGGAGAAGAAGAAAATCAGGTATGGAATACTTGTATGGATACTAGTATGGAATCTACATGTGTATGGAATTCATGTATAGGTTATTTTGAGTTAGTCTTTTGTTTGAAATATTTTTGGTATGAATTATACTAGTATGGATAACCCTCGCTTAAGTAAGGATTCTTCCTACCTTGGGATTATGTTCCATCTGGGAGCCATCTTCGCTTGGTAGGTCTTTAGAGGTTGCTCGCGTTTTCCAAACACAATTGATGTGTTTTTCTGGGTTTTGGGATGAACCGGTCAACTGGTTGATCAATGAGTCTTTTGATTGGATGCAGTAGCTGCCTACTACTGTACCAAGAGGAAACGGTCGACCGGTTCGTCCGAATGGTCTTCCAGATGGATGTAGTAGCTACCAGCTACTGTATAAAATGGAAACGGTTGACCGGTTGTTACAAACGGTTGACTGGTTGGTCGACCGATTCAGTGAACAATGTCTTTCGAGAACTATTTCGGGCTGGTTCGAAGCCTGGGTTGTGCAACTGCTTAAGGTCAATTTCATGGCCTAGTTACAATGGATTTTAGAGTTTCATTCTAAGCCTATTATGTTTAAATGTAATGTGTACACCCATACATATTGATCGACTTAAATGTCTAAATAATGAATAAGTAAACATATGGGCAAATGTTTGAATGATACATGGGTAAATATGCATGCGTAAATCAGGAATATCATATATGATTACCGGATAACAATAGTTATTCGAGGATATGAGATATGTATTGAAATGAAATAAAATGGATTGCTTGCTTATAACCTAGTAGTAGGGATAGATGGGCATGCCTATTAGGGATAAAAGTCTGTAGCATACTGATCAGTTGGCCCCGTTGTCATTACAATGCCTTCGGCCCTTATAGAGGTCATTGTCTCTTATAATGATAACAGCGCCTTCGGGCCCTTATAGTTTTCCGTATCCACTTCTAAGGTATATGCAGGCATGAAAAATAAAGACAAACGACAAGAATATGCAAATGATCTGAATATGATAAATGACATAATATGAAATTCTATGAGAAGCATAACATCGCTTATGTGACGACAAAGTGCATTGTGACAAGAATAAGAAGCAAAGTGTAAAATGACATAAAATGTATTTGAACGATGATAAGAAATGAAACATGATATGATAAGTAAGTATGAGATATGTATAAGCATGTGTAAATGATATGTATGAAGCATGTATAAGCATGTGACGGCTCGCGCCCCCATACCCGACTTGATCCAGAGGCCGAACCGGATCCGAGACGCAATCTTATTTTCGAATCCAATTCCTTTTTCTTTTGTCGATAAAGCACATTTCCAATGCTCATTTTGTAAAGGATATTTATCCTTATGAAAATATATTTGTATATACTAATTCAACTTAAAGGGGGCCCATCATTTTGTTTTTAATACATACTTTTCATTAAATATGGCATTACATGCCCATTTGGTCCATTTACCGCATTTATACATTACGACATTATAAGCCGTTTTCAATACCAAAATATTTACAAAACAAAATCAAAGTTTGTACAAAAAGTGTCAAATATATTTCATGAATGTAGGGTCGGAACTTTACTTCAACCTTAGAGGCCTTGATCGACTCGACTCAAGCAGGCCTTTCCTTCAGACTGCTCACTCCTATGACCAGGCGATGATAAAACAACGCGCTAAACATTTTCATGCCTAGTGGTTCTATACAGTTCTCTCTTCATTTAATTTTAAGTAAATCATGCATTTTTCTAAATCGATGTCTTTGTATAATTTTTTCAATGACCAATGTGGTAAAATGCATATATGTATATTTTCATTTCTTATACATTCAAATTACAATTCATTGGTCATTTCAATCATGCAGTTTCATATGAAATAAACCATTCAAACACAAATCATGCATTTCACAATTTTCTTTTCATTTTGCCCTTAAGCGAATTTAACCTATGCTTTCAGTGCACAGGATAACGAATCACCAGCACGGTCCCGCTAGGGCCGCAGGCTCCAAGATAAAAGGTTTTATAACACGCATGTACTCCAGCCAATGCTGACTGCTATTAAAAATCATTTCATGAATACTATCGATATTGTCCCACTGGGTTATGGATCGGAGTGACACATCATTATGTTTGACGTAGTACTGCTCATTTGACCCTTATTGGTATATCAACCTATCCTTAACTCGAATTTAATGGTTAACATTGTATTAAGGGGGCTCAAATCATTCATAGAAATTTACAATAGTGTATATACATTTATATCCAAATACTTGGTTTCCAATACTCATGCAATTTTTCATGTGCAATTCATTTCACAATCAACCCAAATTTGTAACATCGTAAATCACTAATCATATAAAACAAATCATATGCAATTTATCAGATTCCATTTCAATAAATCCACTTATTTCATAATCCTTCAAACATTTTAGAAATAGAGAGAGAGAAGGAGAACAAACCAATTCATTTATGGCTCAAACGTGATATGCATATTCATATAAAACCTTTTAGATTTATTTTGTCAAACAAAACACAAAATCGAAACAAGGAAGGAAGTGTGAAGAACAAACCCAAAAAGGTTGTCGCTTTTCGATTCCTATCCTCAGAATCCTGCTCTTGGGTCAAGCTTCCTCATCACCAACCCCTAATCCATCACAAATATGTCACAATCAAAGAACAACCCAAGAAAAAAAAAATCAGTTGTGCATTATAGGATTTTTAGTTAGGGTTGATGTCTACCCAATACACTTTCACTTGCAAAATTTTATGGACACACATGAGCCATATTTTTATCATGATTCCTTCAAGAAAATGATATCTCTATGAGTCTATTTTCAGTAGGAATTGGAATCATCTCATTTGGATCACCCAAACTCAAGTGACAACATTTTAATTCAAAACTGGTCGGTATGCTCAGTTCACTCAATTACCTACTATTATTATCGATTTCAGGGGTCTTAAATCAATAATTTAGTAATGATTCCTTCAACTAATTTGAAGCTGTGGTTCTAAGGTTTCTTCTCCAATTGAAATCATCCAATTTGGATCACCCAAACTCAAGTTACGACATTTTAATTCCAAACTGGTCGGTATGCCCAGCTCACTCGGTTATCTACTGTTATTCTTGATTTCAGGGGTCTTAAATCCATAAATTGGTAATGGTTCCTTCTACTCATTTGAAGCTATGTTTCTAAGGTTTCTTCTACAATTAGAATCATCCAATTTGGATCAACAAAACTCAAGTTATTGCATTTTACATCAAGACTACTCTAATTTGAAAAACAGAATCAGATTGTTTTTGCACATAACTCCACTTTGACAGATTTCTGGGCACTTTGGGGTTACAAATTGCATACATTCCCTTCAAATACATTATTCCCCTAGAAGTATAGTTTAACCATAATTTTGAATCACTCAATTTGAATGAATGAAACTCAACTTACGGCCAAAACACCGCCACTACACCCAAACCACCGCAACTACACCCAAAACATCGCAACTCAACTTACCTTTAAGCCCATATTCTGAAGCCTTAGAGCTACAATTTGCTCCTGGTCCCTTCTATACATTTGTAGCTCTAGATCTTTTAGTTCTTTACCAATTTGAATCACTCAATTTGGATGATTATAACTTAACTTATAGTCAAAACAAAAACTGGGGTTTTGAAAATTTTTTGACAACAACTCCTTTGAAACTTCATCATTTCCTTTATACAAAAATTCATCAACAACAATCCAAACCACAATATAACAGTCTAGAGAAACCCCCAAGACAGAAATAAACCAATAAAAATCCATTTTACACAATGCTAGGGTTTTTTCTAATTCAAACTTAACCAATCCAAACCACAATACACCATGAAATCGTACCCAATACAACTCCAAAACAAAGTACAACCTTTCGAAACACTTTTATACCACATTTGGTGGGGTTTTATTAAACCCAAACACAAGTAGAAAAGGGGTTAGGGTTTGGTTTTTCATACCTTAAATCTTGATTCTCTTTCCTTTTTTCTTCCTCCTTCTTGATCAACTTGTCCCTTGATTGCATGGAGAAGAAATCACAAATCCCTTTCTTCTTCTCTCAACTGGAATGTGCCCTAGCCTTTCTCTCTCTTTCCCTTCTTTCCAAATGTGAGAAATGACATTTACAAGACCAAATTTGGTCTTAAGCCTTAAGTCTTCATAAGGCTTTGTTTGGCTTGCACATAAATTCATATTTTCCCATTTTTCTCATTTTAACTCTTCATTTCACTTTCATTTTCACTTCATTTCATTTCATTTTCATTTTAACATTTACCCTTAGGTCCTCATTTGACATTTTTACCAAATTTATTTGGCTCCTATAAAATTTTCGGGTTTTTATAATTTTTCATTTTTAACCGTTTAAACGCCAGAGAAATATAATTTAATTTATTTTACACCCTGAACATGTTATAAAACTGTTAGAGTATAAAGCAATTGTAAAAGTATATGATATGTTAGATGTAAATGCATGTGTCATAAGTATGATGATCCTTATTAGGGGTCGTCCACGAGTATTAATCCCACTAAGCTATAAGCTTAGCACGGGTATTTCATCCGTGTAGGTACGGAAGAAGGAAATAGAGGCCAGGACAATCCGCATCAGCAATCGAGGTCAACACAATACTAGGTGCCCACTGAAGACCTTTTTGGTCTATTTTGTATATGTTTTTGCTTTTGTAAGCAATGTAAAGTTTGTATACGTTGAACACTCCAATTTATGGAGTTTGAATATATTTTGTAATTCGCTGCTACAAAATATATTTCAAGTTAAATGTTTAACAGTATATGAATGAACAAATTTATAATTTATAGTAAACAGGATAAATAAAGGAAAAGAAAAAAAAAAACTTAAGACACCCTCGCTTGACACTAGGTGCCGGGTTAGGGGCACTACAAGTAAGTCAGCCCTCACCTCTGACATCGGGTGGAGGGTGGGGGCGTAAAAAATGTGTGATAAAATCCTTCATTGATGGATTACATCCAATGATCATTTTCGAAATAAAATCATGTGTTTATAAACCAAAAATTGTTGGATGTTAAACCTCAAATGATCATTTCATATACAAAACTCATGTGTCTTTTAGATGCGGGTTTGAGTCTCCTGCCATCGCCCACTTTTGCTACACTTTTGGACTTTCATCGTTTTAGGAGTGTAGACATTAACCAAGTCTTTCACCCGAGAGAGTGTCTAGCCCTTCTTGCTATTACCCGACACAAGTTTTTCCATGTCATGAAACTATGTGACTCTGTTGGACTTCGTCTAACGGTACCGAGCCCATTCATTAATCACCAAATATGGTGTTTGATCTCAACAATGCACTCACACCTATGAAATGCGATGTTCCCATGCATATGCAATGTAATGCACCATTACATGTCAATGTCATGTCACATATGTAATGAATGCCATATGGACATTATAATTCATACAATTCATCAAGCATCATGGACAATTATATCACATGCATATGATCTCCAATTAAACACTCACACAATGTCAATACATTAAAACACATATATTAACATTTTATCAAACAACAACAACCAAACATGTTATTACAAAATCAAGCAATAACACACTTAACCCTCAAGGCAAAGTGTGGCATGTTAAATGGCCACAAAACAGCCCAAATAGCCCCTTAATCGGGCATAAAAACTGGCCAAACAAGCTCTTAAGAAAGCCATAAAACTGGCCAAACAAGCCCTTAACAGATCGGATTTTTCTTTTCATCGAAACAACCCCTAACAACAATTTTTTGGACATTCCACAAACAATTACAAACCAGCTCACAAATCGGTCCTGACAAGCCATACAAAACAACCATGTGGATTTTTAAACAATCGAATAGCCATAGATCATAAGCTGAATTTTAATCGAACAGCCCCTAAAACAATTCTTCAAACATGCCATAAACACTCACAATTTAGCCCACAAACATGCCATAAAAAGGGCAATAAACAGTTTTTAAATAATCTAAAAATCAGCCAAACATGCTCTTAGGACATCTACACAACACCCCCCTTAAAACAACCCAAATGATGGAATTAAAATCAAAGTATAAAGAATCCCTACCTCTTGAAGCGTAATAGAAACGTAGGAGGTCTCAAGAACACCCCCTTAACCCGAAAACTTTGGTTCCCGATCTCCTCCTTGAATCTTGGTGAAATCCCTCGGCTGTTTTACACACTTGCGTAACCTTTGTCGAGGTAGTGAACTTTGGTTCATAGCCCGTGAACTCAGAGGATCAAGAAGAAGTCTTGGCCTCTTTCTTTCTCTCTCTCTTGCTCTCCCACGGTCCCAACCAGAAAATGAGCTATTTTCCTCCCAAAATCTGGTTTTTACTAACCTTATCCATAACTTAAGGACTTAGCCCACGTCGCTCTATGTGTCCACGACTTGTTTGAGTCTGTTTATGTCTTGGAATGATTTATTTCATCCCGGTTTGAGTAGGATTTGTGTCTTCAACAGGCGCAAAGAAGGGGCTTAAATAAGCCCTCCCCATCGGCTTGACTACATGAATAGGGGAGCAAAGGCAATAGTGCCCTTGCCTGAAATATCATAATTTGAGGATACACCTAGTTGAATCTCGAGCGCAGGACCCCGGTACTCACTTTCTAGTCTTTGGTACTCCACACATTAGGCCTTTACTTGACTTTGATGCCGGTACTCAAATATCTACAGTCTTTGACACCTCACCTTCCTCTGCACCTTTAACAACTTTGAGTACAGGTACTTACATTTCTAGTCCCGGTACTCACCTTCACTTTTTGCATAATTTCACTCCTTAGATGTATGGAACCTCCCTTTGGCACATAAAACCTCGAGTGATCATCCCCACAACTTTGAAAGTCCTCAATCACATTAGGGAACCATTCCTTAGATCGAGGAGAGAGGAAGAACAAGATTTGAGTAGGCTTTGGGGAAATGTTTCGAAATTTGGCTCCACTTGGAAGTGAAAACGCGCATAAGTGCTTCCTTCAAAACATGGCTATCCTCTAAGCATCCAAAGACACTTCAAAAAAAGTGTAAGGAACATTGAACAACCTTTAAGAGCATAAAAATAGAAAAGAAAGTCAAAAGAACCTATTCTACATAAACTAAGGGCAAAATACGAGCTAGAAAGGCTAAAAACAAGTATAAATATTGTACTTATTGTGTTAGACACCTTCCCTACTGAGCAAAGTGATCGAGGTCCCGGGAATGAGATACCGTGTAGAAGAAATTTGGGCTATTCCACCCTGGATCGTGAGAGTCATAGAAATTGCTTAAAGGGGGAAGGAGTTGTGTGAGGTTCCAGATTGTGGTGAGAGGAGAGATCCTCAAGGAGTTCCATTGCTCCTGTTTTGTTGTGCATCTAAGTGGCACGAAAATGTACCATGATCTTTCTCTCCAGTTTTACTAGAGTGGGATGAAGAAACACGTTGGGGACTTTGTTCGTCGTTGTCTCACGTGTCAGCAAGTAAAGGTTGAGCACCAGAGGCCAGCGAGATTACTCCAGCCCTTGAAGGTAGCTAAGTGGAAGTGAGAGCATATCACGATGGATTTTGTGACTCACTTTCCATAGACATCAAAGGGCCTTGGTGCAGTTATGGGTGATAGTGGGCCAGGCTACTAAATTTGGCACACTACGGTATGCGGATGACCTTAACTCTAGAGGAATTCTGCAGGTTGTACATATGGGAGATTGTCCGAGTTACACCCAAGTGCAGGTATACATAGTAATCGGATCGGGATCTAGTTTCACGGCTCATTTTTTTGGAAAGTTTCCCGGCCCGGTCATGGGGACATAGTTGATGATGAGCACTGCTTTTCATCCCAGACGGACGGTCAATCGGAGATGACCATCTAGACTTTAAAGGGCATGCTACGAGCATGCGTCCTTGATCTCAAGGGTAACTAGGAAGAGCATTTACCTTTAGTGGAATTCACTTACAACAATAGTTATCAGGCGAGCATATAGATGGCACCTTATGAGGCACTATATGGGAGGCCTTGTCGATCTTCGGTTTGTTCGACGGAAGTGGGAGAGAGAACCTCTACGGGATCAGATTTGGTTAGAGACACATTAAAGAAGGTGGAATTGGAATTGATAAGGAAGCGTCTTCTCACGGCTTAGAGCCGAAAGAAGATGTTGACAGACGGCGGTGACCTCTAGAGTTTGAGGTGGGTGATCATGTCTTCTTGAAGGTGATGCCTAAGAGAGGAGTGGTTAGGTTCGGCAAGCGGGGAAATCTATCGTCGAGATTTATCGGGCCCTTCGAGGTCCTCGAGAGGGTAGGTACGGTTGCTTATCGGTTGGCATTACCGCCAGACTTATCGAGTATTCATGCGGTATTCCATGTCTCCATGCTCCGAAAGTACCCTCCAGATCCAACTCATATGGTGAATTGGGGTGAGCTTATTGTTGATGTGAATGGAACCTTGGAGGAGGGACTAGTAAGTATCATGGATAGCGAAACGGGTTTTGAAGTAATCTTAGTGAGGCTAGTGAAGAAGGTGTTGTAAGTATAGAAGTGGAGAAGGTAACATGGGAGCAACGAAGACAGCATGCATTGCAATTATCCTTTCTCATTTTGAGGATGAAGGTATGTTTTTTTGTCATACGATATTAAATGATTTGTATATCACGTGTGATTGTATGTTGTGAATGTAATTTCGGGGGATGGAAATTCTTTCAAGGGGGGAAAGAATGTAAACACAGACAAATTTAATTTTCGAAAAATAGCCAAACGGTAAATTGTTGCTCTGATTACAAGCACGGACACAGAAATTTTCTAGATCTCAGATGATGAAACGGACCTCACCATTGGATTCGTCTTGCAAAATCTACTTACCTAGATGGATTTCGTTGAATTCCGAGATAGTCGGATTTTTCACGATTTTCAGGGGGGAAGGGTAGGTGTCCAAAAACATAATATGTTTGGTTTTCTAAAGGAAAAGGCTAAAATATGATTTCATTCTCTTACTCCTAATTCAATATCTAATTGGGAGGACATCTGAAGTGTATTTTAAGCAATTCTTCCCTACAGGACGCACTAATGCACTTATACGGGCTATCAAAACTTTCACGAAAAACCAAGTGAATGTTTGCCTTGTATAGAAAGATACAAAGAAACTTCTCCATGTTATTCCTTATCATGGTTAGGTTTCAGCAGGTACCTTATTTTCATCGAGGACTCTCTCTTTATAGCAAACAATATATCCGATGATAGTGGGGGTGGAGTTTATGAAAGCCTTGAAAAGGCTGTGCAATGTTTTGATACAATAGCGGAAAATGCCCAGAATTGGGAGACTAATACTTCCCTTGATTCCACTAGAGTGCATAGTATGCCCACTGGAGGAGGAAAACATAATGTGAAAGAGAATGATGACCTTTAAGCCAAAATAGCTACCTTGACTAGGAAGTTAAAGGCCATTGAAATGCAAAAAGTGAATGAGGTGACCATTGTACCCAAGTGCCTTCGGCACCTACAAGACCTAGGATGGAAGACTTATGCATCATTTGTATTATTTACTCATTTGACTCTTTGATTGCCCACTAATCTTCGATGAGTGCAAAACACTCCATCATATACACCAGTTGAAGTCATTTTTTTTGGTTTATTTCATCTAGTAATAAGTGCTTTTATCGTCATATATCTGATACTCGGCTTTTTGTGCATTTCAGGTGAAAAAGACGACATTTGGAAGCTGTGTTAGAGATTTGAAGAAGGAGATTGGAGGAAGAGCGTCGGCGTCAGCGTCACGACATTAAGGTTAATATAGCGTCACTGTTCGCCATTAGCGTAAGCGACGTTGCGACGTCGCCGAGACTCTCCTAGTGAGAATCTTTGGAATTATAAAAATAAGAGCGAAGAAAGAAAGGAGGAGGAATTCGAGGAGGAATGGAAATCTGAGGCGGAGGAAGACAATAGTGGACTATTCGAGAGATCGTGTAATCCTTGTAGTTGTCTTTCCTTTCTCAAACTCCTATTGATTGAAATCAAATGATTGTAATAAGCAAAATGATGTTCTAACTTTATTTCTAGGGTTTTGCTGTATTCTTGTTATATTCATATGGATTAGTTTTTAATTTAGTTTATTCAGTATATGTATATATATCTGATATCGACTTGCTTTATTTCATGTTAATTACCTACATGGTGGTGTTAATCCAACACCGTTTTGCTTTTGCTGGGAATCTAAGATCGAGAGATAAAGGTTCCCGGGGATCCGGGTACCGTGACACTCGGTCAATCGGAGAGTAGAGATCTCCCAATTCCGAGTGTGGTGATTAGGGTTTAACCATTTAAGCGTCTCGGAGGCGAGGGGTGAAGTAGAGATGCAATCAACCCCACTGGCGAGATATACGAATATACCTCGAGAGAAGATATCTCGCAAGCACGATCAACCCGCCAGCATACATCCGTTAATATACTGAATAACAAATTTTACACAGATGATAATCCATTGAATATGGTAAGGAAAGGCGAAACCTTAGTCTCAGTTAATTAGTTAACAACTCGTTTTATGATCAAAGTGTCATTATATTAGCGTTAAATCACTTAAGTTGAGATCAGATAACGTACTCTGATAAGATTCCGACATTTAACACACTTCTCCTTGTAGGATGACACTTGACTAGCCACTACACTCATTATGCGCCAACATACTTGTAGCGTACGAGACTCACGATTTTTATATTAATTTACACACCTATCCGGAGCTTGTCAAGTTTTTGGCACCGTTGTCGGGGAGAAGTTTTGTTTGATATTGACAATAGTACAATTAGATATTACTCTTTTTTTTTTCTTCTCATTTTATTTTGTTTATACAAGTGCTTGTAATTTGGTCTTTGTGTTTGTGCATGTGATTACAGTGAAGGTTACTGTGAGTGTATGTGAAGACGGGGTTAAGTTGAACTACTTCCGTTCGATCCTGAACCAGAAAGAACCTTACACCGATTACACAAAGAACAAAGAAAAGCACATCAAAGAGATCTAGCAATCATGTAGAACAATGAAGAGCAAGATCAGGGCCAAGAGCAAGGGGGTCAGAATGAGAATAATGGTAGGAATTATGCGCCCAGGCCGTTTATACAACCAGATGATCTGTTTATGTTGCTAAAGGAGTTTGCTTTACCACCTATGGTCGTTCAGTCTGCTATCCGAAGACCACTATTCAATGACAGTTTGGTAGAAACAATATGCGCAAATGCTTCAGAACATTCAGTTCCATGGTCTACTAAGTAAGAACCCATTTGAAAAACTTCATTGAAGTATGCGACACTGTCAAATATAATGGACTGACAGAAGAAGCACTAAGATTGAGATTGTTCTCGCTCTCTCTGGGTGATAGAGCTAAATGCTTGGTTGACAAGCTGCCTGGAAATTTCATTATCTCCTTGGAATGATTTGGTGTAGAAATTCCTGACCAAGTTTTTTCCGCCCTCAAAGATTCCATAGCTGGTGCAAGAGATTAACACGTTTAGACAATTGGAGGGGGAGAACCTAGTTAAGGCCTGGTAGAGATTTCATGAACTGTTAAGGAGGTGTCCACATCATAGGTTGACTAGATGGATGCAAGTCCATACCTTTTACAATGGTCTAAGTGACTCTACTAGAATTGATGAAAAAAACTATAGACCAAGCATATGGAATCCTAGAGGATATGGCTACTAATAGTAACCAATGCCAGGGAAAGAATGATACCGAGGAAGGAAATGGGAGAATGGGACATAGAGGTCGGCGATTTGGTGAAGAATCATGTCGTCTGACTCACGAACAATTACAAAGGTAACAAGGTGTTGTAAAAGCTATTTAGGCTAACCCTTGGGAGATATGTGAATCATGTGGGGGGAAACACAGTACTGCAAAATGCCAGTTGGGCTAGATGAGAGTAGAACATGCACAATATGTGTCAAGATTTAACCAAAATCAGCAATAGGGTCAGTATTGGGGTACACACAGTAGAATCGGAGACGGAGACGGGGCGAGGATGAGAGACAATCGGAGAACAATTAGAACTATGGGTGGAGGAACAATTAGAATAGCATGCCACCTCCCCAAGTGAATAAACAGCTAGCCGAGAGAAAAATGGATTTGGAAAACCTTGCTTTCAGATAGCACGCCATATCTGACCTTTATGAATTAATAGCTGACCGTGCGGTCAGTCGACCCGGTTGAATGAATTAAAGCGACACGGTTGAGAATTTGGAGGTGCAAATGGGCCCGAATGGCCCGATCTGTTGACTAAGAGCAACAAAGGTTCTTTGGCAAGCAATTTTAAAGAATAAATTAAATTGAAGGGAAGGAATGCTGCAAAGCGACTAACTCTAAGTGGTAGGGAAGTAGCGCGAGGACTGATAATCTTAAAAGAAAAGCAGACAATCGGACCAGTCGAAAATAGAGATAGATACAGAGCAGAGAAAGAGGGGATCGATTTCCGGCTAAAGCAGAATTCCCGTAGGAAGAACCAAGGTAATGGAAGATAAGGCCGTGGCAGAGGCCCACCCCGCTATCCTATCCTCGAGACTAAAGAAGGGTGAGTTAGAGAAGCCGATTCGCAAGGATTTCTCGATATCTTCAGAAATTTCATATCAATATACCCTTTTATGGATGCATGAGAACATGCAAGTTATTTTTTTAATTTTTGGCCGCAGCCTGTGGACAGGTGTTTAAGACATAAAATCTTTGTAGCGAAACAATCTTGCGCACGTCCGAGTATCATCGCGCGCCCTTGACCTTATAGCGTGCACCTAGAGCTGGCGCGGCTGTTGGCCCAGTAGCTTTCTTTATCGCGCGCTGGCCGCCTGTTAATGCGCGCTTCCGGATTGTCGTGGGCGGCGGGCGTTTGTCGTGCAGCTGAGAGCGATCGCCGGCTGGCCTTTGCACACCAGCTTATCATTGACAGCCAGAACTGTCGTGGCAAACCTTGTCAAGAATATCATGACATAATTTCCTGCACTTTGCTATGTGTCACTTAGGCTTTTTATCGTGCTTTTTGCCACCTCTTTCTGTCCCTTTGTACATGACTCTTCTCTATCGTGGCCTTTCTATCGTGACCTAAAATCCCTCTGTCTCGTAAATTTTCCTACTGACCAACTACGTCACGGAAATAGAAATGTGCATTGCGACATGTATTTCATCCTTGCCTTGGCTTGGCTCACAGCCAGCGACACTTAGAAATATTCTAATTACGTTGACAAGAAACCTCTTGACCACAGCCAGCACGCCATGACCAAAATACTTTAAAAATTAGTGATAGAAAATTCTGACCGATCAGACTTTAATATTGTCGCGACATAGAATTTCTCTATCGCAACACAAAACTTCTCCATTTAGCTACACTATGCAATGTGTTTGAAACATTCTATCTGCGGAAAACTCTATGGTAACTATCGCGACATTCAAAAGTTCTCTATGCGACAGAAGAATAATCCAGCTTCTGATGATACCTATCAAAAACATAGAACACATCTGCATCGCTGATATTTATCAAATCACTATAATTTCTCTTGAAACTCTTCGCATCGAAACGACACAGAATGCTAAACCATCGCGAGCTCTTGTGATACATTCTGCATCGGCCGTCTCGAGTCGTAATAAAGGGACCACTGCAATAGTGACATTGTCGGGACGGAGGATGGCTTATTGTCGAACCGGGGAGGGCCCTTGTCGCGTGAAACTAGAAAATAACAGCTTTGTCCAGGCGGGAAGAACTGTCGACCTTGCAACTCATGCGGCACGTGAACCAATAGCCGCGGCATAGGACCATGTCATGACAATACAGAGAAATCTGTCAGTGACCAGACTGAAAATGGGCGGTAAACGTACAGATCCATTATAGCTCCATCCTTTTTTTCTTTCTTTCCAAACACCCTAAGTTTAATACACACTAGCCTTTTACCTTACAAAAACCAGCATGACTGGAAAATCTTATAGCTAATATTAAATAACACAAAAATAAGGTTTAATTACAACTCTGTTCCATTTGTATATACCTCGCAGGGTCTTCTACCCAAAAATTAAACATAAATTGGATGATGTCTGAATTTTACAAACTCATGAATAAAGCGAATTTGGCCTTTTCAAAACTAGATCTTAGGATATGTTTATCCCTAATTTTACTTCAGTGCAGTATTTTTGTGTAGGGTTTGAACGTGCCCGAGTAGATGGTGCACGGGGCTGCTCCCACCTAAGTGCATGCAATGGCAACCCATCTGACATTCAAGCACAAGTATGCACATTCACTACTCGAATGTTTGCAGCGCACTGCCCATGTCTAAGTCCTCATGGGCTCCACTGCACAATGGCATTTTCCATGTATGAAAAGTTATTTTCAAAACAAAAGATTTTTGTTTTTTGAAAACTCATTAATCAAATCTCAAATATAATTTATTGGATATATAAAGTCTCAATTTTAGTGAACATACTCAGGCAAAATTTCTTGGCTTGACCTCCGTGTGTTAGTGGACATATTCCGACAAACTATTAGTGGACATGCCTCGATATAATTTTTATTGAAACCCTCAGATATCAAATTCATTTAAAACGCCCATCATGCACTACTTTTGCAGTTTCACGCGATGTCCCCGTGCATATGAAATGTGGAATGTCATTTCATGCCAATTCATGTTACATGAATTATGAGTACTACATGCAACATAATAAATCATGGATAATTATAATTTTTACATATAATTTACATCCATTATAAATTCCATGTCAATACATCCATAAACATACATTAACATGATTTTCACACAACCAACATGTTATTCAATTTTTAGCAATAACAAAAAAAAAAAAAAACATCACCTTGTCTCCAGTTGCTAAAAACAGTCCGAAAATTCGGTGTTGAGTCCCAAAATTTTGGGGTACGAGCGTCTGTGCCATTACGGCCCCAAAAAGCACTCATTTCCATTTAAATGGCTCTTAGACCAAAAAGTAACAGTGGGAGAGAAACCCATTACCTCTCGGGTTTGGAAAGAAGCCCAGAGTTCTTGTACTACGAAGCTTTCATCGCATGAATGAACTGCTGGCATCTGTAACTCAGAAGCAATCGGCCAATTCAGATCCAGGTGAATCCTAGAAAGAAGGTAGAGCTTCTCACTCATCTCTTCTTCTTCTCTCTTTTCTTTTTTTTTTCCTTTTTTCTTTCCCTCATTTTTCCTCTATCTCCACCGAATTGTTCCAATTTTCTCAAGTGGGAAGTCTCCTCCTTGCCACATATCTCTTCCTCATTGGCTGTCTTTCTCTCACCTTATCCCTTTATCCAAAACTTGGATTTCCTTTCTCTAGGGGTGTGACACATGACCTCCATGGGCCACCCCTTAGAACTTCCCTCTTGTTTTGACTATCTCTCTTCTTTTTGACACATGGCTGGTGGACATTGACAGTGCCATGTGTCACTTACTGCACAGTGCCTCGAAAAGCGTGAAATTGAGGCACGATCTCGAAGTCGGCGATGTGCTAGATTTCGAGGGCAGTTGACCGGTGAGTGTTTTAAGTGTCATCAGAGATCTATAAAGTGCGAGGTTTTCAACCGAAATTACCATTTTACTCTTTTTCAGAAAAATTGAATTTTTCCCGGGCTTTACAATGAGACTATTGCTCTAATTGAGAAGTGTAGCGCAATCCTTCAAAAGAAGCTTCCACCTAAACTTAAAGATCTAGGTAGTTTTATTATACCATTCTCGATAGGAAACTCTGTAGCGGGTAAATCCCTTTACAACTTAGGAGCAAGCATCAATTTAATGCCGCTCTCAATGTTTAAAAGATTGAAGTTGGGAGAAGCAAAGTCAACGACAATGGTTCTTGATTGGTTGATAGGTCATGCAACACCACGAGTGTAATTGAAAGCGTCTGTGAGAGAGTGGATAAGTTCATTTTTTCGGCCGGACTTTGTCATCTTAGACATGGAAGAAGATGATGAGTCCCCATCATACTCGGTAGACCCTTCTTGGCATACAGGAGAAAACTTAAGAATTAGCAACGTGTAAGAGGGTGAGCTTTGGTGAGTTCAAGGGAGATGAGGTCGAGATTCCATATTCTAAGCCATGAGAGCAGTCAGATGTGGGCTGATAGCGATGTCCCGGGAATGTTACCCCGAGAAGGAGATCATGTACGACGGCGACAGTAAGCGCAAGGACGCTCGTCGACACGAGAAGAAACCCGAGAGAGTTAAGAGTGAGGAAGATAAGATATTCAATCCGCCTTGAGCAGTGCAGTGGAGCACTATGGAGTTTTGTTAGCAATTCTAGTCTCTTTTGAAGACCGACATTGAGATTCAGAGATAACGACATTAAACAAAGCACTACTTGGGAGGCAACCTAAGTATTTTCATGTTTTTCATTCATTAGTGTAGCTTTGCATATGTTTGTTTGTTTTAAATATTGAAAATTTTACACGGAAGACCATAACATAATAATGATGTTGACTATTCTCGGCTGCGAGATCGGAGCGGCAGTGGCTCAGTGTCGAAGTGGGGTTGGTTAATGATCGGAACCTAAAAAAAAGGAGTGCTCTAAAAACTTAAAATGTGTTTATAAAAGTGGTTTCTTCCTACGCTAGCATTAGCGGCGTTGGATCTCAACGTAGCGATGTTGTAACGTCGCAAAGTCCCAACGTTGCGATGTTATGGAAAAATGAAATCTTAACTCTTTGTAACGTCGTGACATTGGTTCCTAACGTCGTGACGTTGGTAACTCAGATTTGAGCTACTCTCAGGAACGTTGCGACATTGGATCCTAACGTCACGACGTTGAAAATTGCAACTTTTGAAACTTCACGACGTTGGAGGCCCGACATTTTGGAAAGTCGCGACGTTGGCTCCAACATTGCGACGTTGGAAATTTTAACTCTCAGGAACATTGCGACGTTGGCCCGAATGTCGCGATGTTGCCCTGTTTTTATGAACAAGAACGTTCATATTCTCACGCTTTAGAAAACACGAAGAACCTTTGTGCTCCTCGATTTTTGGGTACCCGACCCGACCTTACCCGTCCTCGTCGACTAACATTACCACTCTCCAAAGCCTTAAGAGCGTTCCTAAGTCCGAAAACCCTAAGATCTACTCTCATTTGGATACACTCCACACAGTCTAGTTTTTGGGTGACTTAGGTTTGGGTCTGATTTGTATTGGAATTTTAGAGGTTGCTTATTGCTGAAGGGACCTTAGGGGTGGTTGGTGATCATAGAAACCATAGGTTAGAGCCCTGGCATGTCTCCCTTGAGTGCACTAGGTGTTTGTCCTTTTACCTAAGTGAGTTCTTGGTGACTCTATGGTAAATCGGTGAGAGTGGCATCACAATAATAAGTGTTAGGAAGCCAACTAGAGAGTGATTCAAGCGCTGGAAGCGATCCATCCCGATCCACTAGCCACATCAAGTGCACGATGTTGAGCAAAAGAAAAATTGGTAGAAAGAAGCTGCAAGGCGAGTGAAGAGCTAGCTCGCTGATTACGATCATGAAATTTGTGATGAGGCTTGGCGAGAATTTGGCCTCATCTTGAAGAATAGGTCCTTCATCAAGGAGAAGGGGTTTTCACCGCCCCAGATGATTTCTTTTACCAACCATTCTGCGAACAAGGGATGAAAGCATTTTCCCGACCTACGGCCGGTGCCATAAGTGTGGTACGAGGAGTTCGTCAATCAGGCATCCCACATCTTGGAAGAGGTCGGTCAGGTGGAATTGGTAGACTTAGTAATTTATAAATCGATATTATAACCTTGAGCTAGTTAACCCCAAGGCCTATGACGGGATCCATGAGCATCCCAACTATCCCGAAGTCCTTAGGTTGTTGACCAACAGGCAGGGTGAGTGGAAACTTAACAGTGAGGGCCACGTCGTGCACTTCAAGGCCAAACACTTGGCCTACATTCCTAAGGTATGGCATCACTTCATCACATCGCGTCTCATCCCGACGACTAATGTGTGTGAAGTGGCTGACTAAGCCCAGCTGACTATGCCATCATCGAGACATTCCATTTGATGTCGGGGCGGGTTATAGAGGATGTCACTCTTATAACAAAGATGCGAATGAGCAGGCACCCTTCCTTATCTATGGCCTATGCAAGCAAGTCGGGATGCCCTTAGAGGATAATGAGTCTTGGATACACCCGATCAAGGTGACCATGGTTAAGAAAGACAAACCGGGTGTACCAAGGCCAAAGGAGGTATATGATTCGGGAAATGAGCCCTCCGATGACGATGACCTTAGAGCATACCAAACTAGGTTTGGGATCGATGGAGTGCTAGGGAGAGGTACATTGTGATCCTGGCTGACCCCAGACGCGACCATCTTGGGAGGAGGACCCGGTCGGTCCTTGGCTGCCTGGAGGACTAGGTATAGGGCCTCACCACCTGATTTGATGTGTATTGGGATGAGACCCAGGAGCACCAGGTCACCATCATCTAGGACATGGATGCACTCGGTGGCATTACCGCGTAGTCCGCCTGACCGAGGCGACCATCCTCGCGAAGCCCGGTGATCCGTCTAAGGCGACTTGCCCCGGCTCCTTGCCTTTCATATGCCACCTCCACCACCACCGTAGTGATCCGAGCTATCACCAGGGGAGTTCACTCCACCCTCTCTTGCTATTCTATTGACATTGAAGACACTGTCCGCTCTTGTTTGGGGGGTGTGGGTGATCAGGTTTCTTTTGTGTTTATTTCTATGTTTCCTGCTTTAGTTTGTCTGTTTCTGTATTTATTTATGTGTTTTCTATTTATTTATGGTTTCTTGTTTTATTTTGTCTCTGTGTTTAGGGTGTTGTAGGTATTATGTGTTCAAGGTGTAGATATTTCTTTTCTTATATTCGGCTTTTACTTGTTCACGTGTTTTAGGTTGTTTTCGCTGCATTTGCATGTTTTAGGTATTGTGTGTGAGTGGATGTCACGCTCGCGAATGAGAGGTTAATTTGAGTAAAAAATTTCAAAAAGATTGAGCAGAGAATGAAAAGGACCCTTAGGTTGTTACATAATACGGAATGGTGTGCTAAGGTTGGGGTGACTTGAGTTTTAGTCACCTGTGGGTTTCAGGAAGCCATTTCCCAAATGATCTTTTGTACACACACATGTGATCTCACAGGGTATACGGGCTGCAGGACCTTGCTCCATGAACTCCACGAGCCTTGAGGTTTCTAAACACCGAAGTGATGAGACACCTTTGAAAAAAGGATTCTTTATCGAATACAAATAAAAAAAATAAAAATAAGGAAAAGAAAAAAAAAAAGAAAAAAGGCATGTCATTGAATAGGAGGAATAAGTGGGATCGTCGATTGGAATCCCGGGCATAGTCAGAAGGGGCGCTCAAAGCCTAAAGCCACGAGCCAACGGCTAGGAGCCCATTGACTTCAATGCGGATTACATGGAGCAGAGAGGATGGACAATTCCCGTAGTGCAGGGCCTTTGGTTTAGTTGAGTGTTCGAGGTGAAGTTCGAGAGGAACTAAATGCCCGATGCCCTTAACCAGCGGTGGGAGTCACTGATGAATCCCACTACAAGGACTCACTCGGCCCCAGCCCCTAAGGCATAGGCACTAGAGTTCTTTCATGCCTCGGTAGTATGTAAATAAAAAGGGGTGTGTTCTTATCTTTAACTGGTTAGGAGTCTTTCAAATGGGTGAGTGGACTTTAAGTTTGGGGAATTTGAGCAAGGTATATGTTGGAGATCATAAAACAATTACACATAGACTTATGGGGAAAGGTCATTGAAAATGTGGGGGGTTGAGTTGCTTGGTTAATCCGACCTTGCCTAGCTACATTCTCTAGAAAGTTGCACAACTTTAAGGATCCCGGGATTTTAGACGATAAAGGCTTGGATTGCAGATTTGGTTCATTTTTACTCTTCGTGTTAGCGTCATGTATATCACACTCATGTCATGAGCATTTTGGTGTGTCAAATTTTATGCGTAATAGTGTTGTAAGTGCATTTCTTGCACCGGGGACAAAGCGAGAAGCTAAGTTTGGGGGGTGTGATGAGTGCCAAAAACAATCATCATATAGCCGCGTTTTATCATTTTTCGGTTCATTTCATCTAGTAATAAGTGTGTTTATCATCATATATCTGATACTCGGTTTTTTGTGCATTTCAGGTGAAAAAAGGGGCATTTGGAAGCTGTGTTGGAGATTTGAAGAAGGAGATTGGAGGAGAGCTCAGCCTCAACGTCACGATGTCCCAACATCGTGACGTTGAGGTCATATAACGTGTAGCCTACATCAGCCAATGTCGCGACGTTGCGACGTCTTGACGTCTCTGAGACTATCCTAGCGATAATCTCTGGTCATAAAAAATAGAGCGGGAAAAGAAAGAGAGAGTAATGGGGGGAGGGTGGGGAGGAGCGGGTGAGGCGGAGAAGACGACAGAGGACGATTCGAGAGATTGTGTAATCCTTATAGTTGTATTTCCTTTCTCAAACTCCTATTGATTGTAATAAGAAAAATGATGTTCTAACTTTATTTCTAGGGTTTTGTTGTATTCTTGTTATATTCATATAGATTAGTTTTTAATTTAGTCTATTTAGTATATATATCGATATGATATCGACTTGCTCTATTTCCTGTTAATTACCTACATGGTGGTGTTTGGCCAACACCAACTTGCTTTTGCCGGGAATCTAAGATCGAGAGATAAAGGTTTTCGAGGATCCGGGTAGAGTGACACTCGATTAATCCGAGAGTAGAGATTTCCCGGTTCCGAGTGTGGTGATTAGGGTTTAACCATTTAAGTGTCTTGGAGTAGAGGGGTGAAGTAGAGACGCGATCTACCCTACTGGTGAGATAGGCGAATATACCTCGAGAGAGAGGATATCTGTGAGAACACAGATCAAGCACGCCATCGTAGAAAGTCAGTTAATATGCTGAATAACGATTTTATCACGAATGATAATCCGTTGGATATGGCAAGGAAGGCAAAACCACAGTCTCCGTTAATTGAATTAACAACTCATTTAGGATCGAAGTAATCGTATATTGCGAGTAAAATCACTCGAGTTTGAGATCAGATAATACTCTAGAGCCGATTCAGGCATTTAACACACTTTTTCCTTGTAAGGATGACACTTGACTAACTACTACCTTTATGTATTCAAAGCGTATACTTGTGCAAAAATTACAGGCCTATGTTTTTATACGAATTCTGCCTATCGAGGAGCTCGTCATCTTCCCGAGAGTCAGGGAACCATCAAATCGAGCAAGCTATTTATCTCAATTACCTAAGGAAGCCCTTCAAGCTCTCCATATTCAAAAACTTATAATCGGGTAAGGTAAACACACGACTTTAGATGGAAGAGTACGTGGAGACGTGCTTCCCTCAGTCAGAGCTATTAGCACCAAATCCTTTTCAAAGCGACCAGAAGGTTTTCCAAACCAAAAGCATCCCAGTCAAAATTTTTCAAAACCAAGGGTTTTCAGTCAACTCCTCATTTCCAAAATCCAAGGGCCCACAAGGATTTTAAGTCTTAGCCAAAGATTTTCACCCTTTTCCCTAAGGAAATCAAAATCATCAGCACCTTACCAACCTCCACGTAAAATAAATTTGAGGACATTGTAGCCTGATTTGTCAATCTCAGCAGTCAACTAACTGAATTTTGAGAGCATTTATATATGATGTGAGTCAAATTACTAAAGTTGACCACCTCACATGGGGAGTTCTCAGCAAAAGCGGGGGATTCCCTTCTCAACCCATTCAAAGCCCCCCCAGGGATTCAAAATAATTGTTGGGACTCGAGTCGAAATGATGAGCCCTTTGAACATTTGTCAAGGCTATCACCTCTTGGTGGGAAGCAATTGATAAAACCATCCATCCAAAGAGATCTTCCTAAAGAGTTTTCAAAAGATTACAAAATAGATAAAGGGATGATGATGTGATTGATGAGCCTAATGTCCCTAAAACCGATGTTGTTGAGGTAGAGTTGGATAAAGATAAAGCTAAACATGCTCCTCTTGCTTCATATCCCCATAGGTTGAGAATTCCAAAAAAATTGAATAATCATGCTGCAAATTTATGAAATTTTATTAAAGAAGGTTAAAGTGAACATTACTTGTTTAGTTCCATAAACAAATCCTTCATATGCTAAATTTTTTGAAAGACTTGTGTATGTATTATGAAGAGGAAGTTAAGTGTCCATAATAATACTTTTATGACCGAACAATCCACCTATTTGATTAGGAATAATTTTTGAAATCTAGTCACGAGAGCACCATTTCCATAGTGGTAGGCTTCAGTAGACGTGCTTTAGTAGACTTGGGAGGCGAGTGTGAATTTGTTGCCATACTCGGTGTATTTTGAGCTAAGGTTAAGGAGGTTGGAAGCACTATTGGCCTCCGGCTAGTGACCGTGAAGATTCTTAGAGGTATAGTGAAGGATGTATTGGTGCAAGTGGATAGGTTCTATTATCCTGTGGACTTTGTTGTACTTGATACTCAGCCTGTGGAGGAGTGAGGTTAGGGAGTCGATTTCAAGTGATTTGCCCGAGCCGCTGCAGCCTTGCTAATGCCATTACACATTGTAGGAGAGGGTTGATGACCTTGTCTTTTGGCAACATGACTGTGAACTTGAACATTTTCAATGTTATCAAGGAAGTAAGAGATATGATGAAGATATTTGTGAGGTAGATCATGATAAATTGTTGTGTTGGAATCTGTGAATCTGTGCCATGTGATGACCCTCTAAAGTCTTGTCTAGCATTTGATTTAAGTGTGTTGAGAGTAACCACACACAGGAAATCGGTTTCTTCTATACTCCATGCTTGACACAATGAGGTAATGGAAACCAAGTAGGTGGACACCTAGATTTGAAGAATTGCTTAATTGAGGGGAGTTTTGTCGTCCCTGAAGAAGCTAAGCTTGAATTAAAGCCTCTGCTTCATCTGCATCTCAAATGCTCGTTTCTAAAGTGAAGAGACTTTCCTGTGATCATATCTTCACTCATACAAATCTTGATCGAAATAGAAAACTTTTGAAATTACGAAGGCCACTAAATTTCCATAGGATGGACCATTGCAGACATTAAGGGGATTAGCCCTTTGATTTGCACTCATAGGATTCACTTGGAAGAGGATGTTAAACCATCTAGGCAAGCATAGCTTATGCTATCACAAATTCAAAGGTATTTTGATGAGTATCTTAAATACTCATTTTATCCCCTTGTTTTGCTTAAGTTTTAGTAGTTTATGAGATAAATAAAATTGTCGCAAATATCTATTTTCTCAATTTTGTTGGAAACTGACATTCAGGCGTAATGGCGCGAAATTGAGAAAATTCAGCGAAAGTCATCATGCATTCTTGAAACATGTGATCTTTTTATTTTCATAATGTTCTTGTGTAAACAAAGTCATTTGGCATGAACATATTCTAGACTCAAGGAGCTTTAAAGCGAACTTGCAGATTGAGCAATTCAAAGTGCGGATGAGAGAGATTTCTGACATGAGAGAGTTAGGGAGCAAGAAAGACAAACGAGATCTACCGATTGCTCAAGCGATTATTAGGTTGCTCTCGTAAAATCATTAAAAGATAATTGAAATTCTGGCACGCGTGGAGATTCTCGATGTTGTGACATCATGCCACAACATGATTTGGCCTAAATAACTCCAGTATCGTCCATTTAAGTCATCTGTGACGTCGATTTAATATACCCGCAGGGGAATGAATGTCTAGACCCATGTTTTGCCGAAGCCCATCTCCTCTCTCTCTTAGTTTGGTTTTATAGAAGGAATGAGGCTTTTTAGGAGGGGATTAGTGGAGGCAAAGAGGAAGGTTCCCTTGGAGTGAAGCTACCCAGGCGAAATCTCTACGGGAATAAGATCTTGAAAGAAGAGGGAATGAAGATTGGAAGAGAAGAAAGGCTTCCAATCGAATCTAGTTTATTTATTCTCCTCTTTTCCTACTTTTCCTCATTCTATTATGGTTATATTTCCACTACCCTGCGTAGGCTAATCTGTTTTCTAGGGTTTTTGATGTAGTCAAGCAATAAACAAATATTTAGCTTGATTAGTTGATATTTGATGTTTTGGATTTTCATATATTGAATGTTCTGTTCAATTTCTCCTCTTTAGTTGATAATTACATTCACCATTAACATGATTTTTAACCTAATTTTTAGGTTGAGAAACTGTCAATGATTAGACTATGAATGAAATGTCATGTTTCACCATAGAATAAAGATATTTGTGGAGTTCTAGTGGCTTGTTAGTTTCGATTACTTAATGCATCCTTGAGATTTATGATGGTTTGAGGTAGAATACAATATAACTTTTCGATAAAATGGGTGTTGTGCTTTAGAAAGAATAGCATGTATTTAGGTGAAATTCGTTGTTAATATATGATTTAAGCATCATTGGGAACAACTAGAGCCCACCATAGGAATTTGTTAGATGAAATCAAAACCTTAGGCTTTCTTGTAATTACATTTTCCCTTTGCATGTTAGAGATCTTAGTTTAGGATTTCTTTAGTTTAATATTTTTTCATTTACTCTTCACCTTTGTGTTAATCCAAATAAAGTTAGAACTTTCGGTAATTAGTAGCCTAATCCCCGTGGGAATGATACTCATCACTCATCACTTTACTAATTGATACAATGCGTGCACTTACGCATATATGCACACCACATTTTATATAACACATTTTGAATATAATAAAGTATTTAATATGCTAAACAAATAACTTGAAAATATACAAGTAGAGACCTAATAAGGGTTACTGAAGATATTACAAGCATGTAATAGTATGATGGAGTCTGAAATTTTGCCTATAACATATCCTTTTCTTGAGCAACCGTAAGACAAACTAATGAAGAAAGGTTAGAGCAGAGAGAATTTCAATGAGATCGGCGAGTCGGATCGTAGGGCCGGCATTGGCGAATCACTAGGGCTTGAGTAACATATGTGTTTCTTCCCAAATTTGGAGACGAAGCAGAAATGTCGACTACAATGAATTTACTTCTTGGTGTGGAAGCATTGAGGATATGTTCTCTAATTCTCTAACTACCTCCAACATTATTGGTCTATCTTTCGTCGAATCTTGACTGCATTTTAGAGTTAATTTCATGATCTTCTTGATGCATTCTGAAGGATATGGACCTATGTTTTAGTCTATGATTGAGAACATTACTCCAGATTGGGACTAGGGTGTCCTATAACTGCGGGATCCCACACCTCACACAGGCGATCCTGTCCTGCTTTGTATCAGGGCTAGTGGCAATGAAACATGTCACTCTACTCTGAAGTTGTCAAGAGCCACTAAAAAGTCTCTCCACCCAGCAGGATGATTGACCGCACGCCCGGCACGATAGTCGTGGCCTGTCACTGAAACCTGCCCCGGGTAAAGTCACTTGCTGCTTTTTCACTAGCTAGAAAGAAGAAAGGGTTGGCTCTCACTTCTCTTATCTTTCCACACCCCATCCCGGATACTTCGTGTGTGGTCACCTCCCTCTCAATGGCCATAGTTGCCTTGACAATCAAGTCCATGTCTTGTAGGAGGAATCCCGTAATTTGCTGGATGGAAAATTTGAGACCATCCTCGAGCTTTCTCACTTTAGCCGTATCTGCCATAATCATCGTGAAAGCAGACTGGTCGGTGAACTTAGTGTTTATGTGAAAATATAGACTAAACCACTCGAGAATTTAACACTTCTCTGAGGAGCCTTACAATTTACTTTGCACATCCTTGAGTTGAATAGAGTTGTTTGAAAATGAATAAAATTGATTTTATGTTACGGAATTAATAATGGGTTTTTGATACATGACATAAGTTACGAGGTTATACAAGTATTAAAAATTGGATGTAAGAGATCAGGATATCATTTGGAGATTGACAAGAATGATGGAGATCGCTTGCATAACTACTCAAGATAATAGTTTATTTGAAATTTTAAAAGCAGAATAATCTATATTATATTTGAGTAAAATAACATTTAGATTGATGGCTTCATGTCGTTAGAATCAAATCTTTGCTGAAATGAACACTAAGATGAAATTATTGTAAATGATCCAGGTACACTGTTTAGACTGTTGATTCTTTTATCCCGATTTTTGGATGCAGTTTGTCAAAGTACTGTAATGCATTTGATTTCTCATTATTCACTAATTAGGGTCCTTCTTCTTTCAAAGCAAAGGATCTAGAATTCAAAACTTTGTTTTATAAGATCTGTGTGTTTCTTTTTCAATATTTAATACCCATTTCTTAAGGCTGTGATTTCTGGCATCCCAAGTCAGGGTCATTGCAAAACTTCTACAAAATGGTTGATGAATCATCCTTTATATCTTATGGATTTCTCCTTCTCCTTGATTAGATCTTAGCTAACACAAGATCTAGATCTATCTAACGGATTCAGGTGAAATCTCTGATGAGTTAGATGGTAAAATAATAATTCATGACCACCTGTGTGGCGATTCATTATTGAAAAGAACTCTGAGCTCTTGTTCTTGATGATAGTCTAACATGCCCACACAAGTTAAAATGTTCAGAGCTCCCTTGGAACCTCCATCTCTAATGTAACTGGAGGGGCTTCACGGAAATCGGACCGAAACAATCGCGGGAATATTATTTGGTACTACTATTTGGAGCAAACTCAGATTCACAAACAACATCAGTCAAATAAATCAAAATCCCGATTTGGGAGATTCATTGATTCAGCGAGAAAGTGTAATATTAGCGAGTCAATTCATTGGAAGTTGTGCTTCTAAATTACGAGAATCCTGATCGTGATAGATGTGTTCAAGAACATCCGCATGTATACCTCCTTTGGAAGAATTGTTAAAGAAATTTGTCTAAACTTCATTGGGTTCTGGGACGTAATTGGGAAAATGAAAAAGTCAGTCAGCTGTTCTAAACAGGATTATTATGGTTCAGATCGAAAAAGAAAGAAAAAGAAAGAAGAAAAACATTTCATGATATATGATGAGCTATTATAATTCATCTAGGCAGGTGGGTTTTAAAGCTACAACAGAGAGATTATATAACCCACCACTGTGACAGCCCTATTCAACCTTTGAAAAATTCAAGACTTGACTAAGAATCAGGGTAGTTTAAGTGGTGTAATACAAATCATGTTTTAAGACATGTATCAGAGAAGGCTTGATAAAATAAACATTTGGCTCTGAGTTCTGTCATGAGTCTGTGTGACTGGAAACTAATTGCAACCTTCATTCAGTTTGTTATACAATTGCAAAGTCGTGACTGATTATTCGTTGTTTGGTTTCCTCCTTATATTCTACTGTGGCTGATGTCGCGGGACCACAATTATGAGACATGGCCAGTTATTACCACTGTTTGAAATATATGTCTTATTTCAATTCATGTTTGCAGCATCATTTTTGTTGCGCTGTATTGGGTCTGTGTTCTGACCATGTTTTTATTTATAATGATTTTAGTATTGGTGACATAGGTTCTGCCGTCTGACTGTGTTAAGTCATTTTTCATTCTCTTTGAATTTACATTAGTGGAACTATATCAAACATGTCTTGTTAAATTTGAATTGTGTTACTGAGCACATCTTGAATTGCATCTTGCTTTCGTGTTCTGGGCTTAAGTTTTGTTCATTATTCAATTCTCTTTGTGCTTTGACAACATGGGATTCGTCGCATTTAATGTTTCTTCCAGATCTTTGAAAATCTGTCAAACATGTAAACCAATCTGCGACGTCATTCTAAAATCTATACTTAACCTCATTTTTCTTAGTCCGCAACCAATTTCTTCTCAATTAGGCTTTGTTTGGTATGATTGTTTCAAAGTGTATCGCGGCCCGAATGAGTGCCTATCGCATATGTGATCACGGATGTGATGTCATGACCCTGAATTTGTATAACTGATTGACTCCTTTTTATGGATGCAGTGGCTGGCGACCTGTTTTTATGTCAGCGACACCATTTACATTTGTTAGCCATTTGATCACTGATGTGAGCTTCCACTTTCATGTTTGCAACAAATCATATCTAGTTTCTACGCCCTCATCCCAGGTGCGACTTTAATTCTTGAACTGTTTGTTTTTCTTGTCGTGGCTTGGCCATTCGATCAGCGACAAGGTAGTTTCTACGCTTTCCAAATGCCATTCTATGCGACTTCGAAAGCATATACTTGGTTCTTTCTTCGATCTTGTGCTAACCTCATTTTTATGCAGCAGTTTCCCATCAATTGACTTCGCGCTACGGTTGCGACCCGAGAAAGTATGTCGCTGGCCGGTAGTGGCCCTTCTTGCTTTGTTTTACAATACGCGATGGCGCCGAACTTAGTCGCAGCATGTTTTATTTGTTGAAACATATTTTTATGTCGCGACATGAATTCACAGTTTGCGACCTGGGTGGTGTCCCGACTTACATTTTTGTACTTAACATCGATTTTAATTGCTACCAACCATGTCTTCTTTTTTGTGTCGCGGAGCGCAGCTTGATTAATCGCGACATGTGTGGCTCTTCTTACTGTCTGCAGCTGAATTTTCATAATCATGGCTTAGCTTTTTTTGGTAAGGCTTGCACTAATAAAGCTAGGTCACGAGCAGTTTATCTATTGTAGGCTTTGAAATCACATATTCTTCGAATTACTTGGGCCTCGAGGTACGTGAAGCCCATTTGCCAGGCCAAGATCATAACACATTAGCTATAACAGGACATCATTCTTCTGTAAAGTCTTATAAAGAATATAAATTTTGTGAATTCCATATTTTCAGACCAAAACAAGCAATTATATAAAGCATAATAAGAAAAATGTTGTTAAAAATGAATGAGTTTTTTTACTCTGTCAAATTCTCCAAACTTAAAATTTTGCTTTTTCCATAAAAGGAAGAAAGAAAGAGTTGTTTTGTATCCTGAATGATTTGACTTTATTTTCAGGACATTTACATTCATTGCGATCTTAGTTCCACCGTTTACGACGAAGCAAAGAAAGGTTCTGATGTTGTTTGGAAAACTTGAGTGTTGCATTGAAAAGAAAAATGGTTTCAACTTATCGCAGGCCATTTGATGAATCTCATGTGTAAACAACGATTAAGATGATCTGTTTTGCATGTGTGTTGATTATTCTTTCATATACTTGTGGAATTAGTTAATCTTCTAGGGATTACATATGGAGAATTAAATTCAAGATCTATAGAACTTGTTTTTCATATTGATCTCCTGTGGCAGGAGTTCAAGCATGAGATCAATGAGGTCTTTTTGAAACGCAATATTAGGCTTGGGTAATTGAAGGAGTGATCAGTTGTTTCAGTTATAAATTACCAGGTCCACTATTCATACAGCCAATAAGCCTTCCTTTTCCCTCCATTTTCTCTCTCTTAATGAGAACACTATTGCTCTCCCCCGAACTTGGCTTTTGTGCATATCTTAAAACACTGTGATCTCTTTTGATTGCCATCTATTATTTATAAGCTGGGTTCTTTCAGAACTCATTTGTTCTTCCTTCTCTTAATCAAGATTTTAGAATAGTGCAATGTTTTTCTTTTTTAGGCTTTCTATATTAGCAGAACTTTGGATTATTAGCTCCCATTGCAAAGTTAGCATTAGGTACTAGGTGTTGAAACACCCCCAAGAACTTGTTATTCGAGAGATGAGGCCTGAACCAAACATTTATCTCAGTGGCTTCTTTTTTCTCTTTCTCCTAATCTTTCGGTTGATTTTGTGTCACTTACAGTAGTCTATGGAGTATATTCCCCAATCTTGTTTCCTCTTCTAACGGTTGGCTTCCTGTGTTGCGAGAAAGGCGGGTAAATGTTTTGGCTCATTGTTGCGAGTTAGTTTAGGGGAGGGGATTTCAAGTTTCTTTCTTTGTTATTTGAAGAAGTTCGAATATTTGGCTTAAAGCTTGGAGCCAAGGTCTGTACATCTGTCTGCATATATTGAGGATGAGCTTGAAAAAGTTCAAACTTTCAAGAGAATTTCATCACCTCCTTGATTTGTTTTGCCTGGATTTATGTGACCAAATAAATCTCTTTCAGAGTTTTAGGATATGCCATGACTTTGGTACCAGGAAGATGTCTCAATCTTTGTTTGCAGGACTTCTTTGGACCATGTGTGATGTTTCACGGGATTTATATTCAAGTACCAACTACACACATAGGTACGAAACATTTGTTCTTTCAATTTGTTTACCTTTTCCTAATTCTATAATTTAACTTGATTTTGAAATTAAGCAGCAACTATGAAGTCAGTTCAGCCAAAAGCCACTCTTTGCTCTCTCTACAGCATTGTTTGGATTTAATGATGTTTGTTATGACATTTCACAATGAAACTAATACTATTAACCATTCCCTCGAGACACACTAAGCAGAGGCACAAAGCAGCGATTTACTAACTCAAATCAATCCCTCCATTTAAGTTCACATTTTTATCCAAGAGCTTATTGACCATGGGGTCCCGATTAAGCGGTTCAACGGCTAGATATATTGCGGTTTTTAACATTGTGAAGTAACAAACAAATCATCCAATTAATAAGACAATTCCTGAAACCTTTTCAATGAACTTTTTTGAGCTTATATTAATGATGTTGAAGGAATCTGGAATGGAAAAGAAAAGTGGTGTCTTTATTTCACTTCAACCTCTTATCGGATTTTTAGGTATGATGTTAGGAGAATCTAAGTCCTTGCTAAACTTGGAGAAAATTTGGAGAAGGTCATGTCTAGTCTTTTCTTTTCAGAGGGTGTGGGCTCTACCTTGTCAGTGGAGATTAGATCATTTGTTAAATTCACAAGATTGATCAAGGTGTCTTGTGGAAGCCATCTTATTCAACTTGTGCTCGACTCAGGAAGCTCTGACTCGGCATGTTTACGATAAATTTTTGTTGATCAAATCCAAACTCTCATGCCGGATTTTTTCTTCTATAGACATCATTATCTTCAGCTCTTTATCTCTATCTTCATCAACTTACAAACTCTATGAATTTCTCTTTATAAAGTATATGAAGAAACATCTTTTAAACATATTACCCTCCATTTAAACTGCTTTTAGAATAATGAGCATTTCTTCATATCTCTTGAGGCCCGATTATTTAGAGGCTTCCAAACTGGCCTTCATCTTTTCTCCAAATTCTTTCTCTCTCCTTTTCATCTCTTCTCTCTATTCTTCCTCTCTCTGTCTTAGAGTCTACTCAGATAATTATTCTTTCCTCTGGTCGGCACCACAAGAACTCTTCTTTGATTTGCTGCTGTTTTTCCCATTTCTGCTCCCTTTCTTCCATATCTTTCTTTATTGATCTTAGCATCTCCATGATTTCATTGTTCCCTGCATCCTTTCTAGAGCTCTCTACTAGCTCAGGGAAATCCTCTCTCATTTCAGGCCCTGGAGGGCTCATAGGGCTCATCCTGAAAGGCATCTCTTCTTCTTCTGCTGGAGGAATCTGTTCTGGGACAGTTTCCATTTCTCTGTTATCATTCTCCTCACACGGCTCTACTTCTAGTTCCACAATCCCTTTCTACTTTTTATTCATAGGCCCCTTTATTACACTTGTAAGGGTTAGAAGAGATGCCTTAGGGCATGTTTCTTCTTCGTCCCATGATCCTCTCACCCCAGCTAAGATGTAACCTGCTGGACAGCTAACGGTGAGGATAGTCATCTTTGTTGCTTAAGTGGTACCCTCGATGGGCCTCGATCAAACATCAAACATTCATTTTATGGCCAGCGAAAAGGAAGAGCATATAAAATGATTGCCTCTTGTTCTCTCCAGCGACGAGATGTTTAGTTGGAAGGATTCTGCGAGGGATAGGAAGTAGAACCACACTGTAGCTTCTCGGTGAGGGATCCTCACATTGATAACAATGAGGGTTCTTCCTTGTGGCTTCCAGCTTCCCACGACAGTTAGGAGGGTTTATAATCTTCTCATGATCGAGGTTTTCTTCCATTTCTTGAATTTAGAACCATGCTTGAGTTCCTTTAGTTTGAACATTTCTAATTAGTTCTTTTGTGCTTTGAATTGCAGATTTGCATTATCTTGAATCTTCTCTTATTCCCTTATGTTTGCATAGAATTCTGCGAGAGAGAATCAGCGCGGGTATTGTGCTGTGAGCATTCACCTCACATTTTCTATTATCTGGAAAAATGGAATCGGCTTCCCTGAGAACCTCTTTTATTTGTGAAGCCCTTGTCGACGGCGACCCTATTCCATAAATCTTTAGCTTATGTAGAGACAAAGTCTTTGTCGCTCCCTGTTTCTTCTTCTTCAGTGCACCTCACTGTTTTCTGTCTTTTTGATGCCCTTTCTTCCTCAGTTGGCTCTTCTACTACGGGTTGTGTTTCTGGTTCTACATTCATCACAGCCTCAGACTGAGGTTCCAGGTGAACCTCTTCCACTCCTTGGCAATGATCACTCATGAGCTCATTAATTATTCTGTTAAGATCCGGAACATGGTTTTGGTTATCTTCCATGGGTGAGAATTTGGAATTGGGCACTGGTTTTATGGTTTTGGTAATCGAAGAGAGAAAATAAGGTGAACGGTTGGGGAAGATGCGGTTGAATGGGAGTTTTGGGACGAGCTTAGCTGTTCAGTTTGTTTGATGGGCTCAATGTTATTATTGTCTTATGGAATGTCGTGACCTTAAAGCATGAATTACAACACTAATTTCTAACAATAATTATCCCATTTAAAGTTGCGGCCTTTAGAAATCGGAATGTTTAAAACCTCGATTTATTCTTGTTGGACAATTACGTTCGCGACCTACTTAGTTTTGTCGTGACCCTGAAAGTGGTCGTGACAAAAAATTGAAGTGTGACCGTACTTTCTGTAGCGCGCCATTGTTATGATTAGACCAATTTTAATTGATCGCGACATCGTATCTCGACGGTCATTCGGATAGCGGCGTGATGTTGCGACTGTGATTAATGTTGCGACACAAATTTCTTATTTCTAATGTTCGGTCGAGCCAGAATTCGTGACCTCAAAAGCATGTCGCGGCCTAGAAAAATTCTCGGTCTCCAGGAACAGTTCAAATTCATACAAGACTAAATCAATAAACCAAATTCAAACAAACAAAAACAATCAACCTTCATCATTCAATATGCAACAAATTAACTCATGAAGCATCGGAATTCAACGATGGTGGAGATTCAAATTCCCTGAATTTTAATCATTCTCATTTAAGAGACAAGTTTAGGGAATCAGAATTACTCCCCCTTGTGGTCTTGTTTGCATTCTAGAAGCAATAAATGAAAATTCCATGTCTGCTGCATCCTTTTGACTTGCAAAAACCACTTAAAAATTTTAAACAGTAAAACAACACAGAAGTCTAACTAGAAAAATGAAAAAAATAAATTGACTAATAAAACTTAGAAAGAAATTGTGATATGGGTTGCCTCCCACAAAGCTGCTCAGTTTTGAGTCCTTAAATGGACTTGCTGCTATGAAGTTCTTGTTTCAGCCTCTTTTCCCTCACTAAAGATAGCAAGAATTATCTGATCATATTTTCTTTCAGATACTGCTTGATCGCTAGCCATTCACTTTAAACTCTTCTCCATTCTTGGTTCTCAATGTCCACGCCCCCAGGTTGTACTTGCCACTCTTTGCATAGGGCCACTCCATTTTGATTTCAATTTGCACAGGAAAAAGCGATGCGGAGTTGAATAACGGGACCTGATCTCACGCTGAATTCTCTCCGCAGAAATCCTTTGATCATACCCATTTCTTTTGTCTTTTCTTTGTCAATCCGGCTGCCATCATAAGCTTCATTTCTCGACTCTTCCAATTCATTCGATTAGAGTAATCTTTCCTCTTTAAGCGACCTTGAAAATCAAAATTCAACTTCTTGATGGCCCACATAGCTTTGTACTCCGGTCGAAGGGAAGGTGACAAGGTTTTCCAAAGACAATCCTGTATGGGACATTCAATGGGAGTTTTATATACGAGTTCTGTATGCACAATGTATCATCAAGCTTTAGAGACCCGATCTTTTATCTTTGGAGCTTACAGGTCTTTTCGAATTTTCTTTATCTCCCTATTAAATCTCGGGTTTCCGTTTGTTAAAGGATGATAAGCCAAACTCATGATGTGTTTGATTCCATATCTACTCATGAGTTTTTCAAACACCTTGTTTGCACAATGGCTTCCTCCATCACTAATAATAGTCTTGGGTGCCCCAAATCTACTCAAGATATTTCTTTGTAAGAACCCCACAACTATATTAGCATCATTCTTAGGACAAGCTGTTGCTTCC
Source organism: Tetrastigma voinierianum (assembly GCA_016808115.1). Classification (NCBI taxonomy): domain Eukaryota; kingdom Viridiplantae; phylum Streptophyta; class Magnoliopsida; order Vitales; family Vitaceae; genus Tetrastigma; species Tetrastigma voinierianum. Next base: position 60,619 of record JAEQBH010005364.1, read on the forward strand.
ACCCATTTGGACACATAATCCACAACTAGGAGTATGTATATATTTCCAAAAGAAGATGGAAAATTCCCCATGAAGTCTATTCCCCATACATCAAATAAGCGTACTACCGGGGATATTTTCATGCGAGAGGCATTTCATGCCTTGTCTTCGATATTCCCATTCTTTGGCCTTTGATCACAAAGTTTCACCCATTCAAAACAATCCTTGAAAATAGTAGGTAATAAAAACATGATTGGAGAAATTTTGTGGGCTTTTTGTCTCACTGCAAAGTGTCTTCCATGGGTGATGCACGGCATTCTTGTAAATTTTGCCTGTTCACTTTTTGATACACACCTCCTGATGATCATATCAGCTCCTCTTTTGAATAATAGTGGGTCATCCCAGATGTAAAACCTGTTGTTAGTCCTTAATTTCTTCCTTTGCTGGTAGCTAAATTCTGGTGGCATCACTCCACAAGCTAGAAAGTTCCGCAATATCATCTACAGGAATGATTGGGCGGCAAAAGCGAAATAAATGCTCATCACGGAAAATTTTACGCTACTTACGTCTCTTCTTCAATTACGTGGATTTGTTACTACTCTTGACTTAGAAAGTGATCAGCTATCACATTGTGTCACAGCCTTTCTTGTCTTTGATTTCCATATCAAATTCTATGGTAGCAAGCATCCATGCGATCAGTTTGGCTTAGCTTAACTTAGCCATCAAATATTTAATTCTTGCATGATCGAGTATGGATGACTGGACTTACGATATATATGGCCTAAACTTTTTCACATGCAAATACAATGGCGACATCTCTTGATGGTTGAGTAGTTCTCTTGAGCTTCATTGAAGTTTCTTTGGCATAGTATATATTTTAAACATTTGTCGACTTCTGTCCCCAAGATAAAGCACCAAATTGCATAATCAACTGGCATCCATAATCTCAAATTCACTATTCGATGCGAGTTTGGCCATGATGGGAGCTTCAACTAATACGGATTTGATCGTCAAATGAGAAGATTGATGCATCGAAAATTAAACTTGGTATCCTTTTTCGATACTTTACATAATGGTAACGAATTTTGGAGAAGTCTATGACAAATCTTCTATAAAAACCAACATGTCCTAAGAAACTTCTTATTCCCTTGATTGTTGCAGGAGGCAAAAGAGTCTTTATAATGGAAACCTTTGCTTGGTCCACTTCCAGCCACCTATTTGTAGAAATTCTATGCCCCGAGGACAATGCACGTGCATGGAGCATAAAATGGCATTTTCCCGATTCAAGCTAAGTTCTTGTCCCAGCACCTATAATCTTATCCCCAAGTTTTGCGATCCAATGTTCAAGGCGGATCCATAAGCGTGAAGTCATCCATGAATATCTCCATAACCTCTCTGCCCCGAACACAGGGACATAGACATCATGCATCTTTGAAATGTAGCGGGAGCATTACATAACCCAAAATGGCATTCTTCACAAAGAAAAAGTACCATGGGCATGTGAAAGTAGTTTTCTCCTGGTCCTCGGTGCAATAACTTAATTTGGTTATATCCGGAATATCCATAAAGAAAATAGGGAAGTGAGGATGTCTGCTAACTTGTCTGACGTTTGATCAATGAAAGCGAGGAAAATGATCTTTCACAGTTGCGATGTCGATTTTCTATAATCTATACACACCCTCCATCTGTCCACCCGATTCTTGCGGAATCGGGTTATTTCTTTCATTTACGATCACGGTGAATCCACCCTTTCTTAGGGACCACATGGCTGGGCTCACCGGGTTGTCGATGTTTTCCAAATAAATCTTGCATTTGTCAGTGCCCCGATTACTTCCTCTTAAACATCTTTAAATCAGGGGTTGACCTCCTTTGGTGTTCTGGCCCGATGTTTTTGCATCATCATTCGACGGGGATTTTGTGCATGCAAATAGAAGGGTGATACCCTTAGATGTTGATTAACTAGGCAATTGCCTTATATTTCACGAGAATTCTTAGCATTTATTGTTAACTTCATATTTATTCGGTCATGGTGATATAATTCTGCAGCTTTGCCATACAGTTCTAGAAAGCATACTTGAATAGCTAGGCAATTCTTTCAATATTAATCATACACTAGTTTCTTGCTTTCAGTGGCTTTCTTTTCCCTCTTGCATGAATTTTACGTACTTTTTTGATCAAACTCAGTATTTTTTGTGTTTTGGAATGCGGAATACGACGATTCATATCCCGGCATCTTGAATCTTTGAAAATTCATCTCATTTTCGTTGATAGAATGCTGGAGATTACAGTCAGAGTTCAGTTCAAAACTGAATGGATAAATGCTATCTACAGCCATCTGATTTTACGCATCGACATCGGGTTGTGTCGAGCTTTTGTTGAGGTTAAATTATCTTGCTTCATACTCCCAGCTCTCGGTGTGGATCTTACGCACATACATCGATCAAAGAGCGGCTCTAGTTGCTGAGGAAGGTCTTCCTAACGGCGAGGAGGAACTTGGGTATCCTTCTCCATCTTTATAACAGCAAAATCCCCACGGGAGAAGATAAATTTCCAGGCGCAGCCAGCTTCCCACGCGTCTTTAAGGGACTCCTTACAGTTTGTCTTGTGGACTTATCAGCCATCTGCAGTGTGATTGCTGTTGGAGTAAGTTCCCCCAAACTTATCCTTTGTACCACTGACAAGGGCATCAAGTTGATGCTAGCACTTGAGTCACATAAGGCTTCCTTGAATTCATATTTGATGAACATGGAATGATACTTCACTGGATCCTTCATTTTCTTTGGTAGACTCTTTTGAATAAGCACTTCTGATAGCGATTAAACTCCTCTATTCCCGCCCTACTCATCAATCTTCTTCTTTTTACTCAATATATCTTTCATAAATTTGGTATAATTTGGCATTTGAGTGATTGCCTCTCAAAGGGGATATTAATTTGTATCTTCTTGAATATTTCCAAGAATTTAGAAAATTTTTATTCCCTCCTTGCCTTAGTCTACGTGGGGGCTGGAAGCTGCGGATGTGTAAGCAGATCTTATCATACATTTTTGCTCTTAAGTCCTCGATCTACATTCGGTTTGCACTTGTTTCTTAGTCTCTGCGATGCTGCCGGGTGCTCATACATCCTCTCTTGATTTCTTTCTCTTCTTTTTTGTCAATCTTTTCTTTCTTTTCTGCTCTGCTGCTGCTCATTTCCCTACCACTCATAGCGAGGCGCATCTGAGTCTTTTGGATTTTAAGGTGTCATAGGGAAAGCATTCTTAGTCTCTTTTCTGCCGAGTCGAGAGCGGTACTTGACACAGCGTTTCTAAATTCTTTAGTGAAGCACTTGTGTTTACATTTTGAAAAATCAAGTGTTGGATTTAAAATCTTCCGACTGAGTTTACATTCATGGAGGTTTGCGACCTTTTGTTATCCCCGTAGGCTGCGGGAATTTGCTCCTCGAAGAATTTGGTTATGCCGACCTTGATATTCGTTCACATTTTCTCCTTATTGTTGTTGCTTGTGGAACCTAGGTGGTTGATACCCTTGCTGGAAATTCTACCATGTCTTTGGGCTGCGATGTTTCCTCCGCCCATATAGAAATTCTCATGGTTCCTTAGTCTTTGGATTATAATGTGTGGCAAGTTGGGATTAGGCTTGAAGTGACTAGCTTCTTTGATTACTCATGTACTTAGCCTCCCCTCCCGACTTGATAAATCTTCTTGAGTTAGTCCCTCGGCACTTCTTCTTATCCCATCTCTCCCTTTGCTCGATTTGCATGAGCGAGTACAGTCTTTTCTCTGTTTATCCATCTTGTGCATTATAGCATCAAGTTTTGCCATGTGATCATGCGGCTGATCATTGACCACTACTCCCTCTTGTTCTCTGTTGCTTCACGAAGGTCGGAGGAGGCTTTCATGTTGCATTTAGCTAGGTGCGCTATCAAATCCCGCATAGCCTGCGCACTTTTCCTCTTGAATTCCCCACAGCAAAGAAGCATCGCAGTACCCTTAGAGGTATCATTCGATGTTAGACAATATCCATTTGAATGTCGAGATCTATGCCGTCGCCAGAATATCTCTTCAGTAGTCTTTTGTACCTTTCCCATGCAGTATACAAGCTTTCATCCTCCCCTTGTTGAAACACTATGATTTCCCTTCTTCTTTTAGTTGTGAGGGATGGGGGAAAAAATCTGCCTAGGTTTGCTTCCACCAGCTCTTCCCATGTATCAACTAAGTCATATGGCAATGATTTATACCATGTGGCTGCAATAATATATGTAAGGAAAAGGGAAGAGGGTGTAGCTTGTCACCTCTGGTCTTACAGTTCGATAAGCTGTGTTTGCCATCATGGGGAATGCGCGAGGTGTTATTAGGATCTTTAGTGGGATGGCCGATCAAGGCGATTAGCTAAACCATGGTGATCAAGGCTGGTTTTCGGCTCAAAGTTGTTAGCCTCTACAGCCGGAGTTATCGTTCTTTAGTAACGGATGATAGGCCTTCAGAAATCCTCCATTGTATCTTGAATTGAAGACACTTTCTCTACTTATTTCTTGTTCAAGCATCGTCGATTCTTTAATACGCCATGGTTGCTTTTACGCTGCAACACTTTCCTTAAGCTCCTCGGTGTTCTTTCAATTCAGAATCTACAAGAAATAGATGCGGTCGGCTTCTTGTGCATTAATTAACCTCTAAAATGGAATATATTGAGATTAATTAAGAGCTTGATTATATCAAAAATCATATATACTTTAAACTCTCTAAAGATCATTAACATCGACTGACATTATCAAAAGCTGTTTGCTGTGTTTCTTTTATAAAATGAAAAATATCTAAATTAGCATTTCTTTGCTTTTGTCGGAATATTGATTTATTCAAATCCCTTTCAATCCGAACAACGGCGCCATAAAACTTGTTTATTACGTGAAAATATAGACTAAATCACTTTCGATTTACAATTTTCTTTGCATCATATAAGTTGAATAGGTTGTTTGAAATTAATAAAACTGATTTTATGTTCTGTAATTAATAATGGGTTTGATACATGAAACCTTTGAAGTGCGCAAGTCTTTATAATGAGGACCAGGCTTCGGATACCCATCGGGGTTCCAAGGGTGGTCACTTTGAGTAGTAGGTATGATCCACCCAGGGAATGCCTGAGGACCGCTTTAAAAAATAATAGCGTACGATCTTACAATACCCCGATTATAAATAAAGATCCTGGCTTGACTTAAATCTCTGACAGACCTATCATAAATGTGGAGTCATAACCACAACTCACATAGGACTCGTAAAGGGAGTTCCAATACGAATATCGAGGCATCTAAGAGTATTTGCGAATTTAGGGGGAGATCTGATTGAGATAAATAGTCGATAAAAACAAGCGGATAGATGCGATAAGAGTACTACGTGGCGGGAAGGCGGTGTTGGATGCATGAGCGAGCAAAGCTCTACGAGTTTGCTACGGACCTAGGAACAGATTTAAAACAATAAACGTGAGATAATAAATCCCAGTGAGTGGCATAATTTATAAGAAAATAATGTTTTTATTTTTGAACATTTCGTCTCTCAAAACCTCACGTCCAGTCTGTTATAATGTTCCCCGTTTAGAAAACATTTCCATAAGCCGACTTTACCCCTGATCGACATATGTAAATCATGCTCGACAATTTGGCGAGCCACCAATGTGAAAACTATAATCAGGCGTATTACCTGACATAAAGCCAATCATAAAGCATGTGCCATACCATGTAATAAAGTAACCATGATATACCATAACCATAAGTATTCAAATAGTTATACCATATTCAGAAATCAGCGTATTGCCATCACCAGTACCATCATGCGTCGGTGCGCCCGACCTCGCGTCTGTGGCGACTAATAAACACCGTGGTTGCAGGCCGTCAACGTGGCAGCTAATAAACCTCCGTGGACCGGCCATCACGTGGCAGCTAATAAACCTCAGTGAGCCCGGCCGTCAACGTGGCGGCCTAATAAACCTCGGGTAAACCCGGCCATCAACGTGTGACTCGTAAACCTCGGGTAAACCGACCGTCAACGTGTGGCAACTAATAAACCTCCGGGTAAACCATACCATCACGTGGCAACTAATAAACCTCCGGGTAAACCTGGCCATCACGTGGCACCTAATAAACCTCCGGGTGAAACACAGCGTCACGTGGCGACTAATAAAATCGTTCCCTTTCTCACATGTACTTTCCAGCTAATACAGTATCGAGTCATTTCACGAATCTCAAGATCCATTTTTTAAAACAATAGTTTTCCAACGTGGTTTTACAATCTCAATCCGCATTACCCAAAATATTCAATACCACACGAGACTCATCCACGAACTTCGATCTGACTTCAACCGATTAAAATGTTGACAAAATTCACATGAAATGATAAATTGTTTCTGTAAGGACGATAATCACACATTGTATCTGACCCGACCATTTGATGAGCAGTATATATGTAAAATATTTAATCGCAATGAATATATCAACATAATACCCCAAATCATTTAAAAACATACAAACTACTCATTATAGGCGGCTCGATCATCCCTGTAGGATGTCTCCCGGCCGATTTGATGCTGTAATATAAATAAAACACCAGCGAGCTCGATAAATGAACCAACAACATTGGGATGCAAGAAGGCCTTAGAATAACTTTTGGAACTATGAAACCATTCAAATTGGACTCAGAAGCGAGGTCAGTGCACCGATTAATGCCCTATAGGCCGTGCAAAAGTGGGGCTTTTCACGGAAGCTAATTTCTGCGAATTGAACCATCGATAATTCATAAAAACATCGATTTCACTAATCGACTTAAATTTTGCAAACTTGACCAAAAATTGGTACTCTATTTAAATTAAACTTCTCGGTAATTACGAAACAACCTAAAAATGGAAAACTAACCAAGCGGCGTCAACAATTTACAAACCACATATCAATGGAAAATGCCGAGACCCGAGGAACATCGGTACCCTCACCTTGGTCCAAAGGTTACTATGGTGGCGAGGCTTCGATCATGATCGGTCAACTTTGTTTTATCGTATCTTTCAAGCATTGGGGAATTTGCAAAGCGGTACCCGCGGAAGTAAGGTTCGGAGGTCTAAAAATGGTGGGAGAGAGGTATGGGTCGGCCTGGAATGGCCAAAAAATGACAATATCTAGCGACCCAAGGTGGCGGCTGTGTGTTTGCGGCCCGTCCGGGCTCGTCGGCGGCGGGCGCCTTAGTTTCGAGGGCGATGGTAGATGCAGTGGTGGCGCTCCTCCATGGCTGGCGCTTGTACAGTAGTGGTGGCCGGAATCGGCTCCCACGGCTGAAACCCGATCGGCCTGAAAATGGGTCAAAACGACCCAATTCGGGGTTTTCGAGTTTTTTTGGGATTTTCTCGGGTTTTGGGGTTGGATCCTCACTTGGCAACCAAAACTAGGCTTATATAGAGCCTAGGGTTGTTCGGAGTAAAAATCGGTGCGACTTGAAGCGGTAAAAAATCTCTTTGTTTGCAGAACTTACGGGACCGCAACTTCTAATGTAAGTCGGATTTTGACCGTTCAACCGTGCGTGAACTCGTATCGGCCGAGGCTGCGAGAATGGTGCCTTAGTCTGACCCGAGCAGTATTCATCCTTGAAAAAGTCAACTTGGCCCCGCCTACTATTGGTTAGTGAGCTTGTTAAAAGCATCATTATTTGGTGCGAATTAGATTTACAAACCTACCCCATAGAAAAATTTACGTCCGTAGAGTCGTACGTGTCATGGAAGAGATAAGGGTTCGGCTCCCTTTGGTCCTCTCGCTCCCAGTCGCCTATTGACTAGGTGGTTTCTCGAGGACTCACTAAGGATATTGTCTTGTTGAAGCTCAGCTATACTTCCCTACCCAGAGAATCACCCTTGGCAGCTGTTTCCTCATAGGATAAGTCATCCCTCGATAATCTCTGGTGCCTCCCATTACATGTGAGGGTGAGATATGCTTACAAATAACATGGAGATGTGGAAAACAGTATGGACTGAAACAGAAGCTCTCAAGTCTAATCTATGAGCCAGCGGACCTATCACGTCAGCTTAATCTCAAAAGGTCGTCCATAAGCGGGAACAGCACCCTCCTTCCACGAGCGTACCACGCCCTTCGAGAGATAGTTTTAAGAATACTTTCGGTCTGCGACCTCAGGCTTCGAATCCTTTCTAAACATCCGCATAGCTCTTTTGCCTATCTTGAGCTGCTTTCAACCTGGCACGTATAACATTCAACCTTGTCTGATTGTTTGCACAATCTGGGGACCTAGTAATTTCCTTTGCCAGTCTCATTCCAACATAATGGAGTGGAGCGAACATTCCATCTGATGCTTCATAAAAGGTGACATCCTCGATGCTTGAGTGATAGATTGTTGTTCATATTGTTTCTGCCAAAAGGTAGATATTGAACTAATGTCATGAATTCTTGATGCGCATGACCTCAACATATCCTCTAAGGTGCGAATAGTCCTCTCAGTTGTCCATCGGTCTGAGGGGTGAAGGCGTGCTTTCAAAATTCAGCGGCACTGGATTCCTTCATCAATCTCTTCCAAAACCTGGGTGAATCATTGGATCTCTATCGGAGATGATCGACCTTTGGCACCCCAGCCTCAAACTCACTATATGATTCATAAAGAGCTCCGCTAGCTTTTGAGGAGAAAACTTCTCAAGAATAGGTAGGAAATGCATAGACTTGGTGAGTCGATCAACTACTACCCAAATGCCGTCATGTCTCTGAACTGTGGGAGGGAGTTTGAATACAAAGTCCATCATAATGTGCTCCCATTTCTCTTCTGGGATGGGTAAGGGCTGCAGAAGTCCATAAGGCTTTTGTCTCTCTGCCTTTACTTGTTGACAGATGAAGCACTTGGATACATACTTGACAACTTCTCTTTTCATCCCTAACCACCAATAATATTCCTTCGATTAATACGATACATCTTGGTACTCACCCAGGAATTGCATAGCATAGCGAGAACAATGTTCCCTCTTTTTAACTCTTAATTCTTTGGAAGACTTCTTTAGAACCAATCACCAAGGCTCAGTACGTCTCTAATAGCAAAATCCATTTATTACACTTCTTGAAGCTTTCTTTCTCATGCTCACTAAATAGGGATCTTCTAGTTGCCCCTCGAGAATTTGATTTATAAGTATCGGTCGTAATTAGAAACTAGCAAAAAGTGCTCTTGAAGCATGCATCTCCAACTCAACACCAAACTCTCGCAACTCGACCATCAATGGAAGTTGTATTGTTTGCATATAAGCGAGAGCACGTAGACTTCTGCTTTCAGGCATCGCCTACGTGCGCCTTACGGATGGTAGTCAATAGTGTAATCATAATCCTTAAGTAATTCCATCCACCTCCTTTGCCTTAAGTTTAGCTCCTTCTGGGTAAACAAATATTTAAGGCTCTTATGATCGGTAAATATCTGGCAAGTCGCCTGATGAATACACATTTGAGTGATAATTATAAGAGAATCGAACACATTTAAACCACAATGTACTCACATTTGGCATAAGAACAGGTACTTCTAATCTCTTCTGTGTTTTCGGACTTGTCATAGTCTTTTAGGTTTAAAAGCGTAAAGTGCACAAGGATGCTCGGGAAGCTATTATGAAGCAATGTGTAGATGTGGGTGAGCAGTGGCGAGTCTCGAGACAGAGAAACAGAGAAGCAGGAGGACAAGTCCTACCGGTAGGACTTAAGTCCTCTGGTGGGAACTATTTGAAACTGGCCGAGTGGACAAGTCTGGGTAGGACTTAAAGTCTACTTAGGTAGCACTTGCTGGAAAAGTGGCCGTGAGCAACTCCTACAGGTAGGACTTAAAGTCCTGCAGGTGGGTTGCCCTATGAACTTCTTTGGGGTGTCCAAGGAATTCAATCCATACGCGAGGGCACTTCCGGAAGCGAACCAAAATGGAAAAATCACTTTGGAGGGGGCTATAAAAGGAGGAGGACACAAGTATTCGGGAGTTTTCTTTTTTTTTTTTTTTAGTTTTAGTTTTCTCTTTCCTTCTTTAGTTCTTGATTCTAGGGTTTAGGTTCCCAATAGTTTTCTTCCATTTCTCGGTACTTTGCCAGATCAGATTTGATTTTCACTCTTTAATTTAGGATTCAAGAGTTTGTACTCTTTCGACATAAATATTTCTTCGGTTTTGCAAATCTTAGCATTCCATATTCTCCATTCTCGGTTTTACAAATTAATTACGATTTTTGCAAGGTCTTGTTTTATGCCTTAATCGTTCTTTATCTTTAGTGTTCTTATAAGTTTTATGGAGTTCTAAACCCTGCTGGATCATGCGGAAACCACCCCAGGTCAGGTAAAGTCCTATAATTCCTCTATTGATTTTTTAACGGATTGTGTAATATTGATCACTTGTGTAGAAGGTTTTAAACATTAGTTAGGCAAATTCTTCGACAACGTGTTAAAGTTCATTAGATTACCGTTGTGCTTGATGCTAAATGCCAACTAAGGGTTCGTTTTAAGTGAGAACAAGTGTTTAGTATTTGATCATCTTTGTTTTCCAAAGGCATTCAAAGATAAATCCTCCATCGGCGACCAGTTTCTCAATGGTTCCTAGATGAGTTTACATAAAATAAGAGGGTGGGGACTTTTGATCAAAGTGAGTGGAACCCTAAAAATCCAGCAATTGTGCTTTCTATTTTAAAACATTTCAAACCAATCTAGCCATTCAATCAAAACATACAACATTACGGTTTTCTTTAAACCACCTTTTTAGTGGAGAATAGCTCTGTGATCAAGCCAGAATCGAGACCACTCCCACTGCTGGAGATGACACATGGATTCACGGTATTACAATGCTAGGCATTTATAATTCCTACGGCAGGAATAGGAATTGGGCATCTTAATCGGGACCAGGAAGCATTTTTGGCGTAGTTCTTAGGGGTGGCGACTAACCGAGATTGATACGAAGAGCTAAAGGTAGTACAGTGCATTGCAAGTGGTCATTCTCCGTTTTCTTTCCTTTGTTTTGTTTTACATTGAAATCTCGATAAACATTTCTTGGGCCAGAGTAAGTATAGTGCATGTCAATGGGCTCATAGCGGAAATACCAGATTAGTCGAGCTGTATCCTAAGAGACCTTGAAACCCATTTATAAGCGAGTGTCACCGAAGATGACATTTTTATCTCGATGGATAATCCTGCGCTGAGGAATCGGCAAGGGACTCACATGAGCCTCCACGACATGGGGGCAATGCTGCGCTCCCGATAAACCCGGTGCTGGGAGGAGGAAATGGTGACATGCGGCCGTAAATCAATATAGAGGTTCCTCTGCTCTTTTTGCCCCGTGTAAGAAAGAACCCTTCGAAGTGCAGCCTCGGAGGGTGCACTGCAAATTCTTGTATTCGCTGCTGATGGGGGCTGACCAATTCACGATGAAGTGGAAGTAGTCGGAGTCTTCCCTGTTTACTGGGGTTCGAATGAGAATCCTTACTCATTAAATGAGTTTTGAGGATATGCACTTGAGTGCATTCCTCTCCACCGGTTCCCCTCTCCACATTATCTGTTTGGTCTTATTTCCTTTTGCTTTAAAGGAGAAAGCTAAAATTTGGTTTCATTCCTTGGCACCTAATTCGATCTTTACATGGGAAAGCTCTTAAAATGAGTTCCTCGACAAGTTTTCCCTCCACACTTGCGTACTAATGCCCTCATGCGAGCAATTGAGAACTTTTAGCCGAGGTGAACCCTTTGCGACGGTATGGGAAGATATAAGGATCTCCTCCGTGCTATCCCTCATCCATGGGTTGGATGTTGGAGCCAATTTGTGCATACTTTCATCAAAGGTTATCTCACTGGGTAATAAGCGATTACATCGAATGATGTGTGCGGGCGAGATTCTATGAAAGAGTGCTAGAAGCAATCGACTCTTTGACACTATAGAGAAGAGAATGCTCTTTCCAGAGACTTGGGAGGCAAAACACTTCTTTAGACCTTTGCTGAAATTTGCATGCTTTTTGCTGGTGGTGGAATCCACCACTGGAGAATGATGAGTTGCGAGGCCAGATTGCCAATTTGGCTGAAATTAGAGGCCGTAGAGATGAAGGTGACGAGGGTAACAAGTGTACCTCAGTTACCCTCGGTCAGCGGGACCTAAATTAGAAGGCCATGTATATCTCACGATGATACACACACTCGACCATTAGCGCCCAAATCTTCCTCGAGTTAAGGAGCCATTCAAATTGAACAAGCAGCGCCATAACTACGAAAGGCTTCGACTCATGCTGCAGAGCTTACAATCTGGTGGGGGTAAGCATCCTAATTTTAATTTGGAGAAATGAGAGGACCACCTAATCTGCGAACAACTAAGGCCCATCACTATCAGGCGGGTTTCCCAGTTCCATTCCTCCATTTCAGAATCAAGGCACCGGATTTCAAAGGAAATTCAGTCAAAGGTCATCGTCCAGCGAACGAGGAATCGAACTCACGACCTTAAGCCTCCACGCCAGAGAAGTGCGGAGGACATAGTCACACGGTTCATTACAAACCCCGGTGAGCTACAAGCACGAATTTCAGTTTGCTCTGAGATGATGTGAGATCCCAGTCTTCAAGTTAACCTCATCTATAGGTAACCTTCAACAAGAAAAAGGAAACTTCCATCTGACCCATCGAAACCCCTGAGTCAGCAGTGTGTGTGGGAAGTTTAGGTTCGGTGAGGAGGTACCTTTGAGCATTGGCGGTCGCTACCCTTGAGTGGTAAGGTAATTAAACCAACTATTCCAACCAAGGAACCATCTGCAAGAGTCTCATAGTGAATTGGTGAGAGGATGAAAAAATCAGGCCCACACCTCATGTCCACTGGCTCTGGTGACAAAGATAGCTGACAGGAGGAAGAGCGAGTCCTAACCGTATCCCTCGAGAGCTCCATACCCTCGTAGGCTAAGGCACCAAGAAAGTGAATAACCGTGCTGAAATTTATGGAGTTGTTCAAGCGGTGAAGCCCGAACATTCCCTTGTTAGATGCCATTAAGCAAATCCCATCATTCTCTTTAAATTTACGAAGGATTTGTGCGGTAAAAAAGAAGCCCAGGTGTCAGCCAAGGGGCATTCATGGTATTTATTTGAACAATCTCGTCCACTGGTCGAACGGCACCCTTTGAAATAAAGGGCGGTAGTCCTACTATTTCTGCTAGTAGTTGGAAATTCAAGTTGGGGCATGCTTTAGTGGACTTAGAGGCGAAGTGTTAATCTGTTGCCTTACTAGGTATATGGACTGGGGTTAGGAGAATTAGAGCTTGACCCGATATCACCCTCGATTGGGCGGCCAGTAGTGTCGAAATTCTAGGGAATAGTGAAGGATGTCTTGGTCAGTGGACAAATTTTACTTCCTGTCGATTTTGTGGTGCTTGACACTCAGCTAGGTAGTGAACCAAGGAACTGAGTTCAGGAGTAGAATTTAGCAGTCGACCATTCTTGGCTTAGTTGCTAATGCCATCATACATTGTGAGGGAGGCCTAATGACACTTTCATTTGGGAACATATTCGTGTCTGAATATTTTCAATGTACTTTCGAAAAGAATGGGAGATGAAGAAGATATTGGTGAAATTAACGCTAGTTGACTCAGGCGTGCGAAAAATACGGATAATGTCTCACGTGATGATCCTCTTAAGTCAAAATACGATTAGGCCTAGAATTGGGATGAGGAAGTGACCACTTTGGAGTCAGAATTTCTCCACTCTATAATTGAGCATAAAGATGTATTTGAAGTTAATAGGTGGGTACCTAAATTTGAACCTTTGCCGCCAAATGAGGATAAGACGTAGCCGGAGGAGAAACCACCTAAGCTGAAGGCTAAAACCTTTACTGACACATCTTAAATATGCATTCTTAGGGAAGCGAGGACACTTTTCCGATAATCATATCTTCTTCCTTAGACGTGACTCAAAAACTCAACTTTTGGAAATGTGAAAACACCTGAGCGCTTTGGGCTGGACAATTGCAGATATTAAGGGAATTAGCCCCTTGATTTGCACACATAGAATTCATAGAAAGTGAAGCCTTACGAGCGACCACGGAGGCTTGATTGAACCCGATAATGAAAGAAGTGGTGAAAAGGAAGTATTAAAACTCTTGGATGTCGAGTTATCTACCTATTGCGGATAGCAAGTGAGTTTTGATCAACACAAGTAGTTCTAAGAAGTCGAAGTCCGCGATGGTTGCCAATGAAAATAACGAGCTCATTCCCACTCGTGTCGCCCGGGATGGAGGTGTGCATAAGGATTATAGGAAACTTAATGCGGTACTAGGAAAGACCATTTTCCTCTTCCATTTGTGGATCGGATGTTAGGCGAGTTGCGGGGCATGAATTTTATTGTTTTCATGATGGGTACTGAAGTGCAAATCAAATTGAGATAGCTTTAGAATCGAGAAAAAGCTTCGTTGCCCTTTTTGGTACCTTCGCCTTTAGGAAAATGCCTTTTGAATTTGTACGATGCACGAACTTTCCAACGGTGTATGATGGGTGATACCCCGGTGACGCCAGTAGAAATCATATTGGAGATTTTCATGGATGATTTCCTCGGTTTTTGGTGACTCATTTGAGGGGGTACATTCCCAGAGAGAACTTCGTAAGGTTTTGGAGAGGTATCGAGAGAAAAATCTTGTGTTAAATTGGGAGAAATGTCACTTCATGGTAACTACAAGGAATTGTTTTAGGCCACATTGGCATAAGATGGAATCAGAGAAGTTGATAAGACGAAGTTGAGCGATTTCCAACCTCCTACTCTTTAAGTGTTAGAGACATAAGGTCATTCTGGACCGTCTTGGTTTTTTATCGAAGGTTTATAAGATTTTGATATTGTGGCTATTGCCATATCTTTTATATAAGATCTCACTTTCGTCATGAAGCTTGTGTTTGCTTTGCTTTTTGCTAGCTCAAAACCATGCTAGTATCTTGATCATGCGGTCTCCTAATTGGGACCTCCCATTTGAGATCATGTGCGTCTTCAGCGATTATGCCTTAGAGGCTGTGTTAGGACGGAGGGAGGATACAAAAAGGCTTTTGTCATTTACTATGCCTAGTAAGACACTAGACGGCCAGGCCAACTATACAACCCTGAAGGAGTTTCTAAGCGAGTTGTCTTTGCTTTCTAGAAAAATTCGGGTCATATATTGTTGGCTCTCACTGTGACCCGTCTTTACGGTCATAGAAGCTTTGAAATACTTGCTCCCTCTAGCGGGATCACGAAACCAAGGTTGACTAGGTGGTTTGCTACGTCAAGGAATTCAACTTGACCATCAAAGATAAGGGGTTGAGCGTGGTCGCGAGACCACATCTCGTTAGTTCAGTGATACATGCTTATACCATGGAGTGATAGCTTTCTTTGATGAAGCACGACTTTAACTCTCTTGTACATTACGTGAATGCGTGACATAGTGAATTACTTGATCAGCGGCGGAATTCCAGCTCAATGGACTTCTCAACGAGAAAGAAATTTTTGACGGATATTAAATGCTATTTTGATGATCCATATCTATTTAAATCTTGTCGAATCAAATAATGAGAAGATGGTAATATAGAATGATGACGGTGCGAATTCTAACTTTTGCCATTACGAAGCTGCGAGGACATTTCTCCGCCAAAAGCAATGAACAAGATTTTGCAAAGAGTGGGTTTTATTATTTTCATTTAAGATTGTTTGATTTATGGCCGTGTGCTCGTACCGGCGATTAGGAGGTCACAAAAGCGAAACATGATGCCTCTTTACTGGTCGATCATTGAAATCTTTGATTGTTGGGGTATTGACTTCATGGGGCCTTTTCCCCCTTCTTGTGGCTATCTCTACATTTATTGTGCATTGTATGTATCTAAAGTGGGTTGAAGAGGCGGAGTTCAGCCCGAGAACCTGATGACCATAAGGTTGTTTTGAAATTTATAAAGGAACATATTTTTTCTCGTTTTGGAACGCCTCGGGCGATTATTAGTGATGGTGGACTCCACTTTTGCAATCGATCTTTTGAAAATCTGCTAAAAATATGGAGTCACCACGTAAAGTATCTGACTTACTGCCCACGGACCAATGGGCCGGGAAATTTGGAAGGCTAACTTGATAGGGAGATAAAACACATTTTAGAAAGAGCCCCGGTTGCCACTAAATCGAAAAGATTGGTCCTCCGTCTTACGATGCTCTATGGGCATGCGCAATCTTTGCTTTTTAAAGCGTCGCGGTATGTCTCACATGGAAGGCTAGTTGTATAAAGCGAGGCTTGCCATTTGCCGATAGAGATGGAACCTTTATGGCTTATTAAGAATTTGAGAAATTGAACCTTTCTGATCCCCAGCTTTCAGCGAGGTAAGCGGCGTTTGTGCAGTTAAAATGAACTTGAAGAGTTGCGGAGGAGTCGTATAAGCTCGGAATTTACAAGGGCGGCTCGAGTCATTCCGCGACAAGGCTCCATTGCCCGAGCGCGAGACGATCGGAAAGTCTTGCATGCGGTTCGATTACATCCCATTTCTGGAAAGCTCCGCTCTCGATGGACTGGCCCTTTCATTGTTAAGGTGGTCTATCCATATGGGCGGTGGGGTGAAAATAGGACAATGGACACTCCTTCAAGGTGAATGACGACGCCTCAATAGTTCCTTGAACATTTCAATCCTCGAAACCCCGCGATGAAAGATTTAGTAGGCCAGCTACACCAAAACTACTCGCTCCAGTAACATCACTCTTAAATTATTGTAAATAGTTTTGCTTTTATTTTTGTTCTTGCTTGCTGTTTTTTATTATTTTACTTCATTTGCGTTATTTCCTTTTCTTTGCCATCACATATAAAAAAAATTAGGATAAAATTAAGGGGCTCTTGTTTCTGTGAGCCCTCCAATCTTGTTGTGGGGGTACCTTAGTTCAACGCATTGGGGACAATGCTTGTCTCTGTTGTGGGGGTAGGTGTACACTGGTTGAATGTAACTATGCGCTCGTTATATGTTCGATTAGATTGAATTTTCAAAATTGCCTTTTTGGAATGTATGTTTTACATCTTGTACATACCCTTGATCTCATAACCTCCATCGTCTTAGCGTGGCGTCTTAACAAGCACACACAGCGAGCCTCATATTCTTATGAGCTGTTTCCCCTTGCATTCTACTGTTTCGCTACCCATACCAGTTTCCCATTGTGCATCAATTTAGGCATTTGGGTCGTAGTAATCATGCATTATAGTCTTTCTGAAACACCTTGCATAAGTGGAAAATGATTAGAGCCATCATTTCTGTGCATACCCAGTGGATTTGTAGTGTCTCTGACCTTGCACCCATTTTTGAGCTTTAAGTTGTCAAGTTGATTCGAACCTTAGGAATCGGATTCATGGAGCAGGCGGTGATTCTCATGGAGGATTTGAGAGACATCCCGAGAATGAATCTGGTGCTAAGACTACAAATCTGATCGGTTATTGGAATTTGAACAAGAGAAAGTAAACATGCGAGAAAAACCTGGATGGATAAGCGTTGAACAAGTCAAGATCATGGCGCACCACCATTCAACGGAGTGGAAAATATATATATATTCATTATATATATTCAAAAAAAAATTGAAGTAGCAAAGTCCCTCTGGGTCGGACTTTAAGTCCTACCGGTAGGACAACAAAAGTGGGCGATGCGAGTCCTCTGGTCGGACTTTAAGTCTACCGGTGGGATCGGGCGGAGTGTCGCAAGGCTTTTTAACTAAAATCTTGGCACCCCTTCATATCCCTTTTGTTTTAACATCCAACAAGAAGAGCCCTAAGCGAGGTGTGCTCCTCTTACAAAGCGTTTCCGAAAGCTTTCAGTTGCTCTCTGCCGGGGTTCCAGGGTCAGAGTTCGAATTGATTACACTGTGATCGGTGTTAGTACGTGGTAAGTTGCCTACCGCTCTCCTTAGCATTGTTGTTTTTCTTCGGTGAGAGATATGGACCTATTTGGTTGGATTTTGCTCTTTGTCACTTTTCTTGATTGTTGGATGGGAGGTTATGCTCTCCATATGGGCGGAGACTGCGGTAGATGTACAGGGCCGGCCGGTGTTGATCAGGCGAAGTCTTGGGATATAGGTGTTGCCACGGGCCATCCACGGGCTGGTCATCGCTATCATCGCCATCTCCATGGCACGTTCGAAGAAGTCTGAAGGGGAAGGCATCGAGGTTCCTCTATGGAGCAGCGGTGAAAGAGAAAGCCGGAGTGCCACCCAGCCAGGTGAAAAGAGAAAGGAAAAGCTTGGGTTATATCCTCTTCGAGAAAGTGAGGGATCTATGCGAGGAGTGTCGATGAGGAGATTGAAATTTATGTTCTAGATTAGAGGGTGAGCAAATGGGTTGATTAATGGCAAATAGAGGTTTCGATGCGGAGGCGTCAATCTAGAAACATTTTTTATATACTCACCGCCCGGGGTAATTATACGGGAGCAAAATAGCCACTTTGTGCACTCGGGAGATAGGAGGTATTTACCTTGAGAGTTGTTCGAGTTACTCGATTTTGAAGAGGAAGATCGGCGAGTCGATTCTATTGTTGGAAACACCGATCTGATGGGAAGCGGCTTAGTGTGCTCTGACTCGATAGCACATACCTTACTTGCATTATGTTCGATCTGGCGCGTAGGACGACATATCCCGCCGAGGGCCATTACTAGTTTCGATGCCCGACTTTTGCGAGGGCCGTATTACCAATCCTGTACCCATGAGTGGATTTATAGATTAAGAATTTATCCACTGGAAAGTTGAGCGGGAATCATGCACGATGAACAAGATCATCCCTGTCGTGTTTGGCGAATGGTTGTGAGAAGCTTCAGTCGAAACGGTCGGTTGTTATACGAGGTTATGGCTGGAAAGCTTGTGATTATCTGCTTAGTCATATGGTGCGCGATGAGAGGAGAGTTTTGGGTATTCGCGTTCAAGCGAATATTCACGTTCCCTCGCTTGTGACCCGATTATTGTAGAAGAAGCGGGGATGAGGGGAACAGTTAAAGAAAGAGAGGAGAGAGAGAGTGATACCTCGGCGGGGAGCAGATCCACGACTAAGACCTTCAGTGAGGCCAGGGGCGGCCTCTGCCCAGGCCCACTGACCACCGATTACCTCCAGCCCTACTCTTGGGACACTTCTTCCACAGTTCGACACCTATGAGCACATCGCCCAGCTGAAGAGGATGGAAGCGGCGGATCAAGGGAGTGGACCAGTGTATCCTTGGGAAGCCGAAGCTTGTTTGGGCCAAACGTCTTGCCGGGCTTGAGGCCCGCATGTTCCACATGGTGAGCGGCGATGGCCGGATGCTACCTCCGGTTAGAGGGAGAGTCGGAAGAGTTAGGCGGCTGCGTGGACGGGCGCGTTCTCTCCCGATGAGGATAGGGGATGACGCCTTGCATAAACTGCTTATTTGAGGTACGTACTGGAATTGGTGTTAGCGATCGGGTGTAGACTTTAGCCGTATCACTTCTGACACAGTTTTGATTTTTCCACTTTTCTTTCATTAAACCCAGCTGGTCATTACAAGCTGTTAAGACCTCTTTGATTCGACTTGTGTTTTACGTTTCCTTTAGACTCTATGCATGATGGTTACATGTTTTATATGCTATATGATTGTGTACTTAATTTTGATCATACGAGTTCATTCTGACATGACTATCTTGCACTTCTTAAATCCACAGTCCCTAATCGAATTTTGTGTTTGCATGTTATAATACTCATTGTGTAAGAATGGTTGGGCAATTGAGTCATCTTGATGTGTACCAACGTGGGTGAAATGCTTTATTCCATAAGTGTTGTTTTGAGATTTTTGCAAGCTATATGTATTATAAAAGCGCTACGTTTGGGTTCATGCACGATGGGTAGTTTCATTCTAAATCTTGCTAGGGACTAGCAAGATCAGGAATGAGGTGTGATGAATACATTTGAGTGATAATTATAAGAGAATCGAACACATTTAAACCACAATGTACTCACATTTGGCATAAGAGCAGGTACTTCCGTCTCTTGTGTTTTTCGGGACTTGTGCGGGTCTTTTAGGTTTAAAAGCGTCAGTCTTGAGGATGGCTGGAGCTAATATGAAGCAATGTAGATGTGGGTGAGCAATTGTGAAGTCTCGGGAACCCAGAGAAGCCGAGAAGCAGGAGGACAAGTCACACCGTTAGGACAAAGTCTGCGGTAGAACTTCTTGAAAAAGCTGGCGATGGAATGAGTCTGGGGTAGGACTTAAGAGTCCTGCAGGTAGCTGTGGAAAAGTGGCGTGAGCAACTCTGCGGTGGGACTTAAAGTCTAGGTAGGATGATATGAAACTGCGGGGTGTCGAGGAATTGATCCATACGAGGATAACTAGGAAGCGAACCAAAATGGAAAATCACTTTGGAGGGAAAGGAGGAGGACCACAGTATTCGGGAGTTTTCTTTTTTTTTTTTTTTTTTTTAGTTTTAGTTTCTCTTGCCCTTCTTTTAGTTCTTCAATTCTAGGGTTTAGGTTTTAATAGTTTTCTTCATTTTCTCGGCGGTACTTTGTAGATCAGTTTCGATTTTCACTCTTTGAAATTTAGTTAAAGTTTGTACTCTTTCAGCATAAATATTTCTTCGGTTTTAAATCTTAGCATTCCATATTCTCCATTCTCGGTTTTACAAGTTAATTCGAGTTGCAAGGTCTTGTTTTATGCTTAATGCGTTCTTTATCTTTGAAATTGTTCTTATAAGTTTTATGGAGTTACAAGCCCCTGCTGTGCTGGGGATCATCACGAAACTCACCTAGATCGAGTAAGTCCTGATTCCTATTGATTTTAGCAGTTGTGTAATATTGATCACTTGTGTAGAAAGGTTTTAAACCATTAGTTGGGCAAATTCTTGACAACGTGTTAGAGATATTTCGGTACCGCGTTGTGTGATCATAATGCCAGCTAGGGTTCGTTTCAGTGAGAACAGAAGTGTTTAGTATTTCTTGATCATCTTTATTTTCCAAAAGGCATTGAATAAATCCTCCGTCGACGACCGTTTCTCAATGGTTCCTAGATGAGTTTATAAAATAAGAAGGTGGGACTTACGATCAAAGTGAGGTGGAACCACACAAAAATCCAATGGAAATTGTCTTTTACATTTTTAAAACATTCAACCCGATCATATTCGATCAAGCGACCACGGTTGCAGTTTTCTTTAAACCGTACTTTTGAGTGGAGAATGGCTCCTATTGATCAGCCGAATCGAGACCACTCCTGTGGAGATGGCACGTGAGATTCCCACGAGTATTACAATGCTAGGCTTGACTATAATTCCTACGCTTGGGAATAGAATTAGGCATACTAATCGGGGCGGCTTATCATGCTGTACAAATGTGCCTCGAGTCTTCAATGCGAAAATTATCACAGCAAGTTCCAAGTCATGGGTAGGATAATTCAGCTCGTGCTTCTTCAACTATCTGGAAGCATACACCACAACTCTCTTATGTTGCATCAACACGCAACCTAAACCTTGGTATGAAGCATCGCTGTAAACCTCAAACCCCTGGTATCCTGCATGAGGTCAGCTTGGGGGGCTGACTTGAAGCTTTTCGCCCGGTGTTTGGAAGCTTCCACTTTGTCGGTCCTCAAACTTAACTCCTTTCTGGGTAAAACAACGAAGTGAATCTGCTATCTTTGAGAACGCTTCTATGAATCTCGCGGTAATACCGTTAATCACAGAAACTCCGCATACATCACGCCGTGATTGTTTGCTCTCGACTTGCCCACTTTGCTTCTACCTTATGAGGATCAACATAAATGCCATCAGCAGAAACCACATGTCCGGGAAATCCCACTCAGCTTAACCAAAACTCACATTTGTTGAACTTGGCATATAACTAGTGCCTTAAAGTCTATGACACGAGCCCGATGTATCTCATGCTCGACTCGCTTCAGTACACGAGATATCGTCGATGAAGACAATGACAAGCCGATCTAAGTATGGACGGAAGACCCGGTTCATCAAATCATAAACTCTTGGGGCATTGGTGAGTCGAAAACATCCTTAGAAACTCACCAATGCCCATATCTAGGTGAATGCGTCTTGAATGTATGATTCCCACCCAATCATAACTAATAGTACCACTGACCTCAAAGATCCAATCTTGGAGAACACTTTTGCACCTGGGCGATCAAATAGGTCATCAATCAGGAACAAAGGATATTTATTTACGAATGGTTACCTTATTCAAGCTATCTGCTAGTCTATACAACCTCCAAGTACCATCCCTTCTTCTTCTAAAATAACACCGGCGCTCTCGAGGTGAAGTACTTGCACAATAAATCCTATCCACCAGCTCTTGTAGGCCCAGGAGTCTTCCATCCTTTCGAGACGATGCCATTCTATAAGATTGGTAAAGAAATAGGGTATGCCCGGGGACTAAATCAATGGGAAAATCTATTTCATGTTCGGGGGAGGCAAACACGGAAGATCGTCGAAACACATCACAGAAAGTCCCTAAATTACTGGCCATCCTCTAATCTCACTTAGCTACTACAGTGTCAGCTTTGCATGAGCTAGATACCCCTTCTGACCTTTTTGAGTAACATCTAGCCAGGGATAAAACCACCATGGAATCGTGGAGTCATCAAAACCCCAACGCTCTAAGTGAGGCCTGATCAGCGGTAACACCCGGTGAGCCACTCTCTCAGGTGATCGGGCCGGGCGCTCGGCAGGGTTCTCCTCATAAGTAGGTGCATATAAACTTTCCCAAAGCTGTGGGATTTCCGTCTACGTGCATCTTGTAGTCGGGAAGAAGAACTATTCGCGAATCGCAATGAAACATAATCAATTTCAAGGGTAAGGTTAGGAAGATATACAAGCTCTTGGATGAGTTGCACGGCCCGATATCTGACCCACGAATTTATAAAACTAGGCTATGATACCAGGCGATAGGACCCGACACGGATGCCATCCGAGGTTCCGAGTGGTCCCTCAGTGAAGTTCCATTGTACAATCCTAGGAATGCATAAAGGGACCCACCACAAAAAGAGAAGTAAACCGTGCAGCCTTCTGATACGATTATAAATAAAAGATCCACAACAGCTTAAATCCACGAACGACCTATCATAAATGTAGGTCATAACCACAACTCACATAATAAGGGCTCATAAGAGTTCAATACGAATCTCGGAGCATTCTATGAGTATTTGCGAATTTAGGGGTACAATTAGAGATAAATAGTCTAATAAAACAACGGAATGGAATGCGATGGAATGCTATTTGTGGCGGGGAAGAGCGGTGTTGGATCTGGCGCGAAACAAGCTCTGTATTTACTGGACCTAGAAGAACAGTTTAAAACAATAGCGTGAGATAATAAATCCCGATGGTGGCATAATTTATAAGAAAATAATGTTTTCTTTACACGAACATTTAGTCTCTCTCAAAACCTCACGTCGATGCATTTATAATGTTCCCAGTTTAGAAAACATTCACAAAAATCCAACTTTACCCCGAGTCGACATATGTAAATCATGCTGTGATTTAGTAAGGCCTGATATTAAGAAAACTATAATGCATTTGTACCTGACATAAAGCCCGATCATAAAGCATGTATAGCCACCATCATAATAAAGTAACCATGATATGCGCACCATAACCATAAGTATTCAAATGGTATACCATATTCGGAAATCAGCGGTGTACCATACCATGCCCATCATCGCCGGAGTGATCACGGAGCCTCCGACCGCCGTAAGCGGCTAATAGGCTTTGTGTGGTTACACGGGCCATCCGCATTGGCAACTAATAAACCTCCAGGTAGACTCGGCCATCACGTGGCAACTAATACAAACCTCCCGAGTGGGCGACGTCACGTGGCGGCTAACTTAAACCTTCGGAGTAAACTGGCCGAATTAAATCACGTAGCGAGCTAATAATAAACCTCACGGGTAAGCTTGGCCGTCAACGTGTGACTAATAAACCTCGGGTAAAGCACGTGGCCATCTGCAGTGGCACCTGGCAAGCCAGGCCATCACGTGGCACATAATAAACCTCCAGGTGAGGAACTGGCCATCACGTGAGACTAATAAAATCGTTCCCTTCTTTGCATATGCTTTCCATGAAAACGTCTTAGTATCAGTCATTCCGCAATCTAAAGAGATATTTTTTTAAAACAATAGTTTTCAAGGTGGTTTACAGCCTCAATCCAAGTACTTAAAATATTCAAATACCCTGATTTCGTCCACGAACTTCGGTCTGACTTCCAAACGGTTAAAATATTGACAAAATTCACATGAAATGATAAAGCTGTTTATATATGAGACTCGATAATCACATTTGTATAATAAACTATTTGATCAAAGCAAAGTATATATGTAAAATATTTAATCACAAAATATATCAACATAATACCCCGAATCATTTAAAACATATAAACCACTCGTGACTATAGGCGCTCGTGTCGTGCTCCACACCCAAGATCGTCTTCGGCGGCGTGAAAGTGCAATAATATAAAATAAAACACCACTTAGGCTTCACTAATCGAACTAACAACATCGATGCCCCGAAGGCCTTAGGAATAACTTTTAGAACTATGAAATATCCAAATTGGGGATCGATGTGTCCATCATACGCTCCTATGTTCCTGCACTCCAAAATTAATTTTCACTCTGGGAGTTGATTTCGAAATTGAACCGTCTTAACACCATAAACATCCAATTTCACTAATCCAACTTCAATTTTTCCAAACTTGACCAATTGGTACTCTATTTCAGTCCAAACTTCTGCACTATCGTAAACAACCTAAAACTAAAACTAACCAAACGACGTCTACAAATTTACAAACCACATATCAATGGAAAGCCCAAGAGACTGTGAACACATCACATTCTCACCTTGGTCCAGCGTTACTATGGTATCGGAAACCGATCCAACTGGCTTACCAACTTTGTTTTTGTCGTATCTTTCAAACTATGAGGAATCTGCAAAAAGGGACCAATAAATGTGAGTTCGTAGGGTGAGAAAATGGTGGAGAGAGGTGGGGCCGGTA
The DNA here is from genome assembly GCA_016808115.1 of Tetrastigma voinierianum. Classification (NCBI taxonomy): domain Eukaryota; kingdom Viridiplantae; phylum Streptophyta; class Magnoliopsida; order Vitales; family Vitaceae; genus Tetrastigma; species Tetrastigma voinierianum. Next base: position 85,540 of record JAEQBH010005364.1, read on the forward strand.
GGCCTCGAATGGCCGGAAAATGAAAAATCCGGCGACCTGCTGGGTGGCGGCCGCACTGCAGTTCGGCGGCCCGATCCGAGCCGTCCGGTATACCGGGCCGCGGAAATTTCACTTGACGGCTGCTCGTAGCGGCGCTCCATGGTCGGGCGAGTGTACAAAGAGGTGGCCGACCGGCTCTACCTACCAAAACCCGATCGCTTGAAATGGGGTCAAAACGACTCCGGCCGGTTTTCGTGGTTTTGGGATTTTCTCGTTTTGGGTTGGACTTCACTGGCACCCAAAACTAGGGCTTAAATAGAGCCTAGGGTTGTTTTCGTAAAAATCCCGGCTGACTTTGAAAAGTGATAAATTATCACGCTTTGAACTTACTGTGACTATAACTTGTTATCCGAAGTCGGATTTTTGACGCTCAACTCGTCTCGTGAATTCAGATCACGAGGCCTACGAAATCATGTCTTAGTCAACCCAACATTATTCATCCTTGAAAAAGTCAACTTGGCCCCACCTACTATTGGTTGGTCAAACTTGGTCAAACTTGTTAAAAACTTGTATTATTTGGTACGGGTCGTTACATCTTACAAGTAGTAAAAATTGGATGTAAGTCCAAATATCATTCGCACTGAGATTGACAAGAATGTTGGAATCAACTACCCTAACTACTCAAGATCCACACTATTTGAACCTCCTTTAAATAGTTTGAAAACTGGAATTTAAAAGACAAGATAATCCTATATTACTTTCTTCTAATTAAAATAACATTTGAATTGAACTAACAATAATCTAGGATCAACTGCATCTCTGGCCGAAAATGAACACCGAGATGAAATTGTCAGGAACAAGCCAATTTCTCGCATTTTGATTGATCCGATTTGTCAAAGATGCCTAATAATGCAGCTTGGATTTGTCCATTATTCACTAATTAGAGGTCCCTTCTTCTTTCAAAGCAAAGGATCTAATCAGTTACTTGTATTCAAACACTTTATAAGATCTGGGTATTTTTCTTTTTCAATACTTCACTCCACGAAGACATCGATTTCGCATCCCAAGCCTCTCCAGAGTCATTGCAAACTTACAAAATATTGATGACTCATCCTTTAGATCTGATGGATTTCTCCTTCTCCTTGATTAGATCTCAACTAACACAAGATCTAGATCTATCCAACAGATTAAGGTGAAATCTTTGATGAGTTAGATTGATAAATAATTCCCTTCAACCTCAACTATGAGCGAATTGGAAATTTATCGAAATGAACTCACAGAGCTCCTTAGTTCCTTAATGATAGTCTAACATACCCATAAGTTAAATGGAGTTCCGAAGCTCTCGCACCCCCATCTCTGTGTCACTCGAGGGCTTCCCGGAAATCGGGAGCAGAAACAACTTCGAGATGATATTCATACTACTATCGGGAACAACCCACCTTGGCCAAACAACATCAATCAAATAAATCAAAATCCCAATTTCGTGAAATTCCTTCCACCTGCTTAAAAGATCAGAATTCACGCTACAGTCCATTCCACGGAAGTTGTGCTTCTCACCATGTAATCACAATCGACAATGGAGTATTGATCAAGAACATCCACTGTAACAATAACTCACTGGAAAAAACAAATTTCAGAAATTGTCTAAACTTCATTAATTCCAGGCCGTAATTGGGAAAGAAAATGAAAAATTAAATCCAGCTTCTACATTCTAAACAGATTACTGGTTCAGATCCAAAAAAAGAAAAAGAAAAGAAAAGAAAAGAAAAATCTATTCTAAAATATACAAGAACCTCGTCCCTCCCGCATGCTGGGTTTCAAAACTAAGCGCCTTTTACGCGTAAGCCTATTTATAACCTTTTGAAATTGGGCCTGACTTCAAGGCTCCAAGTGGATTTTCCCCAAAATCAATGGCCCAAATTTCACCGCTTTAGGTCGCGCCTTAGCTTACGTCGCGACAACATTTGCGCTCTGGATATGTCAAGTCTATCGTGACCTCTGAAAACTGGTCACAACCTTCTTTCAATTTGTTCCTACAATTGTTGAGTCACTTAATTCGAATTCTCTTCTATTGAGATCGGTTTCTCTTTGTTTCTAGGCGCTGATGTCGCAATCCACAATTTCATCACACCGACCGCTCTTCCCTTTTGTTGAACATACGCCGCGAATTTCAATTTCATGTCGCGACATCATTTATGTTGCCAGCTATGTTGATCTATGTTGCGACCACGTTTTTCTAGCCCCTTAATAAATTATGTGTCGTGACCTCAGTTCCATGTCGTGACCTAGCTGTCTTGATTTCTACTTCATTCTGTGTCGCAACCTCAAAAGCATGTCGCGACACCATTTCTGTTGTCAGCCACTGGTTCTTGGTCACCACTCCCCTTTTCATGTTGCGACTTAAATTTTTTGTCTATTCATTATCTTGTCGCGACATGGGATTTAGGTCACGACCTAATCATTTCTTTTCAGTCCTAAAATCTATGTCGTAACCTTAAAATCATGTCGCGACATCATTTCTCCCCATCCCGTCTCAACCACATTTCTTAGTCACAACAGTTTCTTCTCAATTCAGCTTCTTTCATTGGTCGAGCCCTAAAAATTGTGTCACGATTGAATGGTTGCCTTTATCACTTTTGCTCTTGTTGTAGTTGATGTCGCGACCACAATTTCTTGTCGCGACCTGACTGTCTTTTGAATGGTTGCCTTTATCACTTTTTCTCTTGTTGTAGTTGATGTCGCTAATTACAATTTCATCGCCACCCGACCGCCTTTCTTTTTTTCGATTCTCGTGTCATGACATCATTTTTACGTCGCAACAATTACTTCAAGTGTTAGCCATTTTGATCCCTGGTCTCAGCTTCCTTTCATGTTGCAACATCATATCTAGTTTCCTGCCCTCATGCAAGTTGCGACTTCAATTACTGACCTGTTTGTTTTCTTGTCGCGACATGGAAATTAGGTCGCGAAAAGGTAGTTTCTCTCGCTTCCATTATCTCCCGCCGCGATTTCAAAGCATGTCAGGAACGCTCTTCCAATCTTATCACAACCTCATTTCTTAGTCACAACAATTTCCCATCAATTCAGCTTCTTTTTCTCCGGGTCGACTGAAAGCGGTCGCGACCGAAAGTAAAGGGCCCTGCTTTGTTTTGGTCAGCAGTTACTCAAACTTAGTCGCAAATACGTTTTAACTGCTCAAATTTCATTTTTATGTCGTGGATATGAATTCTCGTCATGACTCGATCGTGTCCTCGCCTTACATTTTTTTTATCGCAACATCAATTTTCTGTTGCTACCAACAATGTCTTCTTTCTATGTCACGACCTTGAAACGGTGTCGCGACATGATGGTGGCTCTTCTTACTTTGTATCAGCAAATTTTCTCCGTCGAGAATCGCTTTTTATTGGCTTACTATCACTTCTACTCCCGACCGAGTCTCCTCGCTGTGACTTCAAAATCGCTTGTATTATCAATTACTTGTATGCACTCAAGAGGCGTCGCGTTCTCAGCCTACTTGACCAAATATAACTTCTGTATACTTGCTGGAACTGCCATTTCTTTTGCAAAAGTCTCCAAATATAAATTTGGTAAAATTTCCATATTTCTGAATAAAAACAAGAAATTATATAAAAGAAACATATCAGAAAAATGTATTAAAAATGAATGAGTTTTTTACTCATCACTTAGCCACGTATTTGAGCACAGTCATCGTCCTTTATTTCAATTCTAGGAACTTCTGAGCTTTTTCATGTCGAGCAGTCGTCGAAAAGTACTTACCCATGAAGAGCTCATGAAACTTTTCCCATGTTATTTCCTTCAAGTTCCTTGAGGCTTTAACCCAATCCCACCATAGTTGGGATTCTCCCTCTAGCTAGAATGCAGCTAATTTTATCCTAGTGGCATCGAAGGTGATCTCCATAGCCTCCAAGATCTTGTCGACTTGTCGGAACGAATGATCAGCTAACATCGGGTCCCCTCCTCCCCTGAATGTTGGAGGATGATGTGCCTTTAACCTCTAAAGGTTTCTTGGCCCACAATTGCACTAGCCTCGTAATGGTGGCCTACGGGCCGTCTCGTGCAATGGTAGCGCCATAAGACCAATAGCTTCTATGAAGGCTCGCTGGTCAGCCAGCGGTTGTTATTCACCCACCGCCAAGGCCCTCTTGTCGATTAGCCATCTACATATGTCAGATTGTAATAGAGTCTTACATAGTATCCAAAAAAAAAAAAAATGATCAAGTTTAAACTTTGAGATTTCTCTCCTTGTTTAACTAGTAGAGCATGTGCCAACCACTAATAGACCTCAACATCCTGAACCATTCCGTTCATTCTTTTTCCATATACGTTTTACCATGTATATAATTCACATAACACAAAGCACATAATCATGTGGCATATTAAGGAACAAAAAATGAAATACACAATGAATACAATGGTTCAGGACCTCTCTTCATCAAGCCTCCCAGTAACGTGATACCTATGCTCCGATACCAAGCCGTGACGCCCAAAATCGAGGGTTCATTGATCACCCATCAACCTACGGGAATGCTCGTGGATATCGCGGTAATCCTGGATACCACACCATATTTACCAGATCCATAATTTAACAAAATCTGGACAAAGTCTCCTTTGTAATGGAGCTCTATCCAAACCTAACTTGGTAATAAATATACAATAACATGATAAATCTGAGACCTAATATAACACAATGAACGCACCGGTCCATTTATGAGTCAAAATTGACCACACCGGGACCATTTATCCACATTCATATAAAACATGTAAAACTATATTAAAAACAGTCCATATGAGTTCAATTACAACTCTTTTACATGAAGGTACATGCCAAAACTAGTTTGTTCCAAAAAATTTACAAAAAGAATTATAAAAGCCACAAGTCAGCTTTCTTCACCCTTGCGATCCCGAACAAGAGTCGCCCACCGGCATAAATCCCGCACATGAAATGTTTTTCCCCTATAGGGTGAGCCACGCCTAGTAGAGTAATTCCTATAGAGGTTACTCCTTACCTAAGTGCACATGCAATGCTCACATTTGACAATTCATATTCACATCAACAATTCCAAGTAAGAATATACAATTTTAGGTTGGAATTCTACATGCCATGCTATGAAATGAGATGAGACTCACTCATGCACCATACCTTGAGTCTTTAGCGACTCCCACCACACAATGCAATGCCAATGTGTGATAAAATTCGTCATTGATGGATTACATCCATGATCATTTTCAAATAAAATCATGTGTTTATAAACCAAAACTTGTTGGATGTTAAACCTCAAATGATCATTTTATATACATAACTCATGTGTCTTTTCGGGTAGCGGGTTTTCAGAGTCTCACCACGGCACCGCCACCTTGCTACACTTTTTAGACTTTCACCGTTGGAGTGTATGAACCAGAACTGTGTCCCTTTCATCCGATGAGTGCTCCAATTTCTTCGATATTACTCGACACAAGTTTTTTCCATGTCATGCAACTCGTGAGACTCGCTGACTTCATTCAATCCAGATCACTCCACTCATCAATCACCAAATGTGATGTTTGATCTCAACAATGCACTTACACTCATGAAATGCGATGTTCTCGTACATATGCAATGTAATGCACCATTGTTACGTCAATGTCATGTCACATGTAATGAATGCACATGGACATTTTATTTCATACAATTCATCATGCATCACAACAATATATCACATGCATATGATCTCCAATTAAATACTCTCACACCAATGCTAATACATTAAACATATATATTAACATTTTATCAAACAACAACAAACTTCAAGCATGTTATCACAAAATCAAGTAATAACACACTTCCTCATATAAAGGTATGTAAACGCCCACAAACAGCCCAAACAACCCCTTAATCGGACATAAAAATGGCCAACAGACTCTTGTTGGTCAAGTAAACTCGTCAAATGCTCTAATAGCCTCAATTTTCTCTTCGTCCAAACAACCCCTAAAAACAATTTTTTGGACATTCCACAAACAATCACAAACCAGTTCACAAAATCGACCACAAACAAGCCATAAAAACAGCCATAAACAGTTTTTAAACAGTCCAAACAACCCCTTAAGAGTCATAAACTAGATTTTTAATCCAAACAGCCCCTAAACAATTCAACATTGCCATAAACACTCAATTCATCCCACAAAACCAACCACAAATAAGCCATAAAATGTTTTTAAACAGTCCAAAAATCATCCAAACAGGCCCTTAGGACATCTACACAACATCCTCCCTTAAAACCAAATGATGGAATTAAAACCAAAGTAGGAAGAATCCCTACCTCTTGAAGTGTAGTAGAAACGTAAGAGGTCTCAAGAACACCCCCTTAACACGAAAACTTTGATTTTCCCAAATCTCTCCTTTGGATCTTCGGTGAAATCCCTCTTTAGTACACACGCGTAGCCCTCATTGAGGCGATGAACTTTAGTTCTTTGCCTGACGAATTCTTACCGACGAAACTCCAAGGATCGAAGAAAGAAGTCTTAGACTCTTTCTTTCTCTTCCTCTTACTCTCCCACGGTCTCAACCAGGAAATGATCTCTTTTCCTCCCAAAATCTTATTTTTACTAACCTTATCCATAACTTAAGGACTTGGCCCACGTCGCACTAATGCGGTTCACAACTTGTTCGTGATCCGCTTCTATCCTAAACGATTTATTCCATCCCGACCGAGTTCAAATTATTTTAAATGAACTTTATTTAAATTATTTTCCACTTTCAAGATTTTTCTTAAAATCCCCTTTTTTTGGTCTACTAGACACCTGTGGCCCTGAAAATCGTGAAAAATTCGACTATCTTGGAATTCAACAAAATTCGTCTGGGTAACTAGATTTCGTGGAGATCAATCCAACTAAGAAGGTTCATTTCGCCAATGAGATCGTAATTTAGGCTCAGAGCTTTATTAATTTGCCGCTTTTGCCATTTTTTCGAAAAATTCATTTGTCGGTTTTACACAAAAGGTTGAGAAAGCTATAACAACCATGAACAAACTAATCAAATGAAGGTTTAGGATCGGAGAATTTATTGGCAAATCGACAAGGCCGAATCATAAGGAAGACGCCGCTGACAAGATCACTTACGAGGAACTAAGTAACATATGTGTTTCTTCCATAATAGAGCAGTGAAGGGTCCTATTACCCTTCTTTTAAGGGACAATGTAAATACATGAAATATAGTGCATTTTGTCCAAAATGGGTTATTTTTCAAGAAGAAAACATAGAAGATATTAGATTCACAAATTCAAAGGTTTTTTGATGAGTATCTTAAATACTATTTTATCCCCATTTTTTTCTTAAGTTTTAGTAGTTTTATGAGATAAATATGTGAAACCCCAAAAAATCCAAATTTTCGGGTAAAGAGTAAAGCAGAAATTTTGGTTAGAAAACCTAACATATTTCTAAATCTTGGATGACAAAACGGATCTCACTGCTGGAATCAGCCTCGCAGTAACCCAAATACCAATGATGAATTCCTCACGACTTTGAGACACGAATTTCACGCTTTTCGAGGCACTTAGAGAAAAGTGACACTTAGCATGTGATGAGTGGCCCACAAGCAGCTACATGTCAAGCGTGAGATAAGTCAAACAATGAGCTCATGTGTAGGCCATAGGTGATGACACACCCCCACCCCCTACTAGCAGCGGGTGTGCCGGCCACTCCACAAAAATCCTCAAATTAAGCATTTCTTAACGACTAGAAAATCTCGTGAAGCCGGTCAGACATGGTCAAAACTCGTATAAATTTTTTTTCCTTTTCTCAACTTATGATTTGGTAAAATCTCGGCAAAGATATCACCAGATATAGACATGTCCCAACCTGCATTACTATAATTTACACTTTTCCAAATATGGCAACCAGCAACGTTCTTTCAAAAGAGCCTCAGGCTCAACACATTTTCACAACTACACTACATACATATACTCGATATACAAATTCAAAGTATTTCCTTATAAAAGATTATTAATAACGACAACGATACAAAAGTCAGGAGAATCTCTACTATGCTCCAGTGTCCAGCGTGCCTGTACTTGGAAAATAGTTTTTAAAACAGGAAAATAGTGAGCTAAACGAGCTCAGTGAGTGTATGCTTTTTCGGAAAATATCTCAAAACTGTAAAACTCTCTTTTTCCAAGACATTTTCCAGAACTTTGCTTGTTTGCTTTAAAAGTTTCTAAACTTCATAAATCTCTTGCTTACTTGCTTTGCACTTTCTTTAAAAGTTTGCCAAAACTTTTCATGCTTGCTTGCTTGCTTTGGTTTTCTTTAAAAGTTTATAAAACTTTTCATAAACCTCTTACTTTAAAAGTTTCTAAAACTTTTCTCAAATCTCTTGCTTTAAAAGTTTATAAAACTTTTCATAAACACGGGAGTCTGGGCTCAACCGCTTGCTTTAAAATAAGCGGGAGCCTAAGGCTCGACCATTTAACTAAAATAAAAGCAGGGCCTAGGCTCGGCCATTTGCTTTAAAATAAGCAGAGCACAGGCTGTTGTTTGTTTAAAATAAACATGGGAGCTGGGCTCAACTGTGCACCAGTGGTTGATTTCAAAACTGTATAAAACATACTTATAAATCATCAGGCGCTGCTTGTTGTACCCTAGTGAACACGGGGCACGGAGCATCGGTAGATGCCGGTGGAGTTGGACACCGGATCGCCACTGGAGTGGAAGAGCCTTGGCTCAATTCCCCTTTTCAGGTAAATATGATGGAATTGACTGGGTCATACATCACCGTAATTTAAATTTAGCAGCGTTAACCACATATACTTCCAGTGTGCCACGGTCTCCTTTAAATGCCATGATCGTGAACTAAGTTTCTTAGAGCCCGAGCGAATCTAAATCGCACGGGCTGATATCTAACTTTGTGCGCATGAGAGTACCTGACCGAACATGGCATGGCTTCCGGGATTACAGTGGGCACTGTTTAAAATCTTGCTTTTTGCGCTGTTTGGCTCTGGTTTATTCAAACCATTTGCTTCATTTTTAAAGCTGCTGATGAACCATCATTTGCCACTTGACACTCTTTTCCATATATGGTTGGCTCAACATTGCAGCACACCAAACTGATTTTCTTTTAAATGCTGATTTGCAATCAAGCTGACTAATACAGCGTGCGATTATAGCTAAACACCATTATTTGAAAAATGGTTTAAGACACTCTTTTGTTTGCAAACTTTTAATGACTCCACGACTTTCCGCCTTTTGATTTTAACTTATCAGCGAAGAGCGCGCGTTAATATGCAGAAGCTAAATACTAAGCTTTCGCATTGCTACTGCAGCTCACGCTGACGATGTCATGGCCAGTAGCTTGGCCGGCGCGATATCTTCGTTTTCATTGAGTTCCAATCTTCTTTGAACCTCTCTTAATCATTTAGTAAGGTTCCTATACTATCGGTGTATGATTTTGGGCTTAAATATACGGAACTACAAAAATCTGGGCATTTGGACATTGTGGTACCTGTACCACTATGTTTGGTACCGGTACCAAACACATTCTGCATGGTGAATGCAGGTACCACTTGTCCTATGGAATTCAAATGGGTTGGATGAGGTGTAGAGTACCCTGCTGTTTTTAGCTCAGAGTACCCTGCCGTGGTTTGCCCGAGAAATCTTTGGTTTTGCCCTCTTTGGTACCAATTTTCTTCATACAACCTCTCCATTCCATAATACCTCAAAAACCAACATGGAATTCATCCAAAACAACTTCACAACACATGAATTGGTGGTTTGGAACTTCATATAACCAAACCCTAGGTGGAAAATCCAAGAACTCTTACTAAAGTCCACCAATCCATATAAAACCATATAATTATGATGGATTCCATGTTTATTCTATACCAATTAGGGTTTTTTCCCACAAAGCTTCAGGGAATTCTAGGGTTAGGTCTCTCCCAAAACCTAGAGCAGGAGCAACTAATCTCTATCTGAAATACTGAAATCCAAGACACATGATTTCAATACAAAAACATACCTTATTTCTCTTCTCCCTCTTCTTCTTCCTCTTCTTCCTCCTCTTCCTCTTCTTTTCTCTATTCTTCTCCTCACCTTCTTCTCAACTGTGGAGCCCTAATTTTTGTGAGACAAAATGAGATGTTTGTGTCTCATCCCCTATTTATAGTCTCAACTTTCACTAATTATAATTGGGTCCTCCCGTCTCTCAATAAATTGCAAAGCAACTTATGTTATCTCTACTTTGGCATACTATCTTCTTTGCTTATGACCTTTATGTCCCATTTGATCAATTACCACTTTACCCTTGTTCTAGTACAATTTCCGGGTTAAATAAATTTATCATTTCACCATTTCATCCTGAACAACAACTCCCAAAATATTACAATGACACTTGGTGCACATATGCATCATGTACTATACACTCTCTCGGGACGGGGCGTTACAGGTGACATATGGCATCATGTCATTGGAGGGAAATCCATAGTAGATGGATAAAAGGACTTAGGGCCACTAAAAGTGTGACATGTGGCAAGTGAGATGACATCTTGCGCCGGCCTCTATCTTCTCGACCGGTTTGGGGGGGGAGAGAAAAAAAGAGCGAAGAGAAAGAGGGAGGGGAAATGGGTTTAGAGGGCTCCACCTTCTCTCTAAATTTCCCGGCGATCGGATAGGCGGTTTTAGACGGAGCAAGGGGAAGAGTTCATCCTCACGACAAGGGTTTCGGATAGAGACCGGAGTTGGGGAGTTTCGACAAACTCCGAGAGGTAAGGGTTTTTCTACTACTTGGTTTTATCCTTGTCTAAGGGCCATTCAAATGGCATGGGTTGTGTGAGGCCTTGAGTGGACGTATGAACCATCCCAAGACTTTGGGAGACGGTGTCTTGGAGATTCAGAGAGGCGCTTTCGGACGGTCAGGAATTTGAATTTAATTTAAGTAATTGTCCTTGTGTGCCATTTTTATGTGTTATAGTTAAAATGAATAATGGTGTTGGTTGTCTTACCCTAAGGGGAATGTTTGGTTGTATTTTTGAACCATGGAAAGCTGCCACATTGTGGTAGTACACATTAACCAGAATTTAGAACTAGTTTTTGGATAGTAAATAAGGGAAATTTGGCGTGGGTCAGCAGGGTAAATTGTAGTCACATCGGTGCGAGGAGAGAGAGGAAGCGACCGTGTTAGGCTTTTAGTTTCTCAATTCGGACCTCTATGGCCCAGAGTTATGGTCTTTTTACCCCAAAATAGTCTAAGTGAAAGCTGTGAAGTCGGCTCGGTCGGAGGTCGGCAGATTTAGAGGTCGGCTCGGCTGGGTCGGCTAAGGCCGGGTCGGGTCATTTCGACGGAAGGTCGGGTGGGGCTGCCTATTCATGTGTGAGCCTCGGGCTTGAGGAAGGTCATAATAACCGTTCGGGCTTGGTTGGGTGTTCTTGAACTCTATGGAAAGCCCATTCAGTCCAGAGTCCAGCCATGTGCCTATGGATGGTAGTGGGTGCTAAACTAGGCTGAGTGAAGCGGTCGACCCGGGGCGAATCGGGTAAATTTCAGTGGAGTAAGGCTGCTGTTGTGTGTGATGACCCGAAGGTCATAACTTCTTCGTTTAGGCTTCGTTTTGGGTGTTCTTGGACTACATGGAAAGTCCATTGAATAAAGATTCCGGGCATGTGCTGTGGAGGGTAGTGGGTTACGGAGCTAGGCCGGATAGAGGCGGAGTCGTCGGCCGAGATCGGGTAGAGCCTTTTCTTCGTGTGTGACCTCGACCCGAGGACGATAATAACTTCTTCGTCCGAACTCTGTTTTGGGTGTTCTTGGACTCTATGGAAATCCCATTGAGTCACAATTCCATCCATGTACCTTTGGAGGGCAATAGGTGATCATAACCTTGCTGAAATCTATGTTTTTGTACCAAATATGCAGGTTGCATGGTTACGTCGATGTGAATAGTCGGGATATGAAATGACCATTGCATGGCATGTTGTAGGCTATTATATTGGGTAGGAAATTTCCTACTCGGTTTATTATTAGCCTAAAGGCTGTATAATGGTATGGGCTGTTTATGGGAGGCCATGAGAGGCCAAGTAATTTACTTCCAAATTTTGGGACTGGATGGTTGAGGTTTATGATATGTTTTCACACGGAGTCCTGGGCGTATGGGTGGGATTTGAACTGATTAGTACCCAAATAGTGCTATTTTGAGCCACTGTTTATAGCGGGTTTAGGCACTTTTGTGTCTTGTCGACTTTGATAACTCAATTGATACATTAAGGTCTGGCTTTCTGCGATCATTTTGTAGCTCTTATTATTGTAGATTTCGGGGCAAAATGCCTCATTATCTTCAATTCGATTCAAACATTATGAACGTAGAGATTCGAATGCATGATCGAACCAAGGAAATTTGAAGCAAAAATGATGAAGAGAAGAGAGCTCGGTGGAAGTGCTGCGGGGTTGCGAAAGTCGCAACTGTAATTTTACTTGAGTTCTGAAGGCCACGCAACCTTTGCTCGCTGATACTGTGGTGATTGCTTTTTGACCCGCCTTTTTTGTGGTTTTATACAAGTTTACCCTTGATGTAATTGTAATTTTGGTTCATTAGCACATTTTTGTAATTTCCTTTTTCTTGGCTTTTTATATAAGCTCGAGTCTTGCTTGTAAATCGATCGACTTTCACTCCGTGATCAATCGGAAAATTTTGCACGAGTTTCATCTCTCTATATTTACGGTTTTGTGATTTTCTCTCCTTTCCTTCACTTTCTTGCATTTTCTCACTAGCGAAACACCCTTGATGATGACAAATCGAGGGATCTTTGAGGGCCAAAAGCCCTAATCCTTGAGGGGCCAGCTTCAGGTGTTGGTTTTGAGGCGACACTTGTTCCTGTGCTTTTCATGTTTGTATTTAAGGGTATTTGTGTTCCACATTTCTCACCTTAAGTTAAAATCTCTGGCATTCTCTCCCTAACGTGTATTTGGCAAGCTTTTTGGGTTCAGTGGATACTTATCACTAGATCCACTGATGCCCAGTTAGTTGTCTCCTATTAGTTATTGAAGGGTAGGTTTAGGAGGTGTGTTCTCACCATTTGGGAACATTTATGCTCATTAAATGCCATCTTTCAGAGGGAAAACTTTTTCGGGGGTTTAGGTTTTTTAAAGCTAAATGGTCATTTCGGGAAATGACTATATGTCATGCTCCGACACGAGGGAAAAAAAGGGGCAGAGGACATGTCGGTTAACTTAGAACCCTAAGCCCAGTGGCTCGAGACTTCAAGGAATTCTCTCTTAACTTTTTACCTCAAGCTATTTCCAGTTTTCAACCATTAACCCTAGCATCTTTCCTGAACCTAAAAATCCAACGAGAAAACACCGTTTTGATACCTTTGTAATGTCTTCTCTCCTGAAAGGCATACGTATTTAGGCCCTAGAGCCACTATCTTTGCAATAGCACCTTTCTACGTCTAGGTAGTAGGAATCCTAAGATATAAATTTTGTTGATTTGAACTTTACTTGGTAGCGATCAAATGGCGCGATTCTTGGGAGTGGTGGTGAAAAGAAGGCATGAACTTGTGATTCACATCCTGATGTTGAGTGAAATCTCATTTCTTTTATTTTACCATTTTTCCCCACTTGAGTTCCGCGAGGAAGTTGAAAAATTTCAGCGCGACGAGTTTGAAAATTTCACTACATGAGTTTAAAGAAAATTTCAGCATGCGGTATTTTCCCTTGTTTTGATGTTAGCCTTATCAACCTTTTTTTAGTAGTCTTGTTTTTGTTGGTTTTCTTGCTTGTTATGTGTTCATAGCGACTTATGCGATGGGGCCGAGAACAACGAGGCACATTGGAAGGCTAGTGCACGATTGAACAGAGGTGTGATCGGTTATACGCAACAGATGGAGCCAGCGCTGAAGCGGCGAGCCAACGAGGGGTTGAAGGGATCGATGCCCTACGGATACGATGAGGGATCACATTCCCACCAAGGGTGGGTGCACCCTCACATTATACCCCTGCGGGGATGTGGCAATGAGGCCTTATGGGTGCCCACACTCTGGAGCTTTTCATGGGATGGAAAATGAAAATCCATACACACGGTCGGGATTTTGAGGAAGTTTGCGCTTTCAAGGAGGTGCATTTGATATGGACTTGCTTAAGCTGAAAGCCTTCCCCTTGACCCTCAAAGACAAAGCCAAAATTTGGCTTAATTCGTACCAAACGAGGGACCATCGGCAGCGGCTGCAGGCGAGAATTTTTAAGAAGTTCTTGATACACACAGGAATACTGATTGAAGAGCAAATTTACACCAGCACCGACTCATGGCGGTGAGAAATTTTATCAGTCTTCAGGAAAGGTATCTTGAAACTATCGATGCATGCCCTTACCATGGCTTTTGACACATGGATCTTCAGTAAACCACTTCTACGATGGAATGTCCTGCCATGAAACAACTCTTGGAAACCATGTGTGGAGGACCCGCCGGCATAAAAATGATTAAGTTATGGACTTCCTCGACTATGTGTTTGAAACCTCCGAGGGATGGGATGAGGCGAGACCCGAGAGTAAGAGAGAATGAAGCACCACGGTAAAATACATGGGAGGCATTTTATTCAAACGGAGGACCCGGGAACTAAAAGGCAAAGTTGTCTACCACTGAGCAGAAGGATGGAAGAACTTGAGCAGGCTTAGACGGGAGAATCTGACGATAGTGAGACATACATGCTGGCCAGCCATGTTTCAATTGTCAATCTACCGGTCATCGAGGAGAACATTGTCAAATTTCTCCCTCGAGTAAAGGGATTTGATGGTTGAAATGCAAATGTTGTAGACCCCGAAAATAAGCCTGGCGATGCCCGGTATGGCAACACCTATAATCCCGGTGGAAGAGCCTTACTGACCCTGTTTGGAAAGCCTAAACCTGCGAGGTATATGTTCCCCCGAGAGACGCATCCCGGCGGCTTAACTGATATGGAGTGCACCTCTCCTTGATGAGCGACCACCCGACCTCATCACTTGTTGAGTAAGCTATCATGAATTTGAGCAAGGTGGTGGGGAATTTTGTAGAGCAGAAAACTATCAATGCTTAGATAAACTAAAGAATAGAAAATGTAGAAAGCTCCATGGACAAAAGAATTGATAGGCTCCATAAAAGCCTAAATCAAAAAATTGATACCCTGCAATCATCCATCAGTAGCCTGACCAATCAGCAACAGGTATAGGAGAAAAGGAGATTCCCTTCCCAGACACTACTCAATCCTAGAGGAGTGCATGAACTAAGTTATGCCAATGAGCCTGCACAAAAAATGGATGAAGTCAATGCCATTATCACCTTGAGGAGTGGTAAGAAAATTGAGCAACCCGATTACTTGAGCTGCGGGAAAGACCTGTAGAAACGAGAGGAGTAGAGCCGAAAACGTATTCATTAAAGAGGATTCGATGAAGAAAAGCCATGCCTCCTCCGTTTCCCCGAAGCAGCGAGAGAGGAAAAAGAGGCCTCCTAAAGCGAAGGCATCACGGAAGTCTTCGAGGGCGGGTACGTAAAGTGAACATCCCGGCTGCTTGATGTGATCAGCAGGGTTCGACCTATGCTAAATTTCCTAAAGGACTTATGCACAGTCAAAAGGGGTTGGGCATTAACAAGGAAGGATTTCTGTTGTTTCGTCGGCTACGCATCATCCGATGCGAACCTTAGTGAAATACAAAGATCCGGGATCCCCAGTATCTCGGTCGACATTAGAGGGACTGCGTAGACAAGGCCTTTGCCCCAGATTTGGAAGCCGGTGTCGACCCTGCGCCATACTCGATTATTGCAAGCGATTAGGTTTGGGAGGCGGAAGCCGCAAGCATCATCCTTAGCGGATCGATCGGTGAAATACGAGGAATAGTTGAGGATGTCTTGGTGAAGGTAGGCGATTCTCTTTTATCGTGGATTTCGTGGTTCTTGATCACGAGCCGAGTGGCGAGGCATTAACAGTGCCCATCATACTTGGGAGGCCATTTTTAGCCCACATCTAATGCCATAATCAGCTACTTGGGAATGGAGTCTTGCGGCTCACCTTGGCAACATGACATGGAGCTCGACATTTTTCACTTGAGAACGCGAGGATAAGCCGGTGAGAGGATGAGGGCATCATCGAAAAGAATGCGCTGGTGGCACAGAGTGAAGGAAGAGCGGGTCTTCAAAAACAACAGGTTTGTGAAGGGACCGTGAGGTACCCTGTTGGATGGGTCCAAGATTGTGACCTGATTATGGTTTATGGCTTTTATGAATAACATGCAGTGTGTGAGAATGATATGTTGATGCATGCTATTTGATGTATTAACATGGATTGCATGGATGTAGATTATATGTAAAAGTTATAATTACCCATTGTATGTGAATGTTTCATGTAACGCTCTTCATACATGTAACATGAAGGAAAATCGTGGCGGCATGCATTTCATATGCAGTCACATCGCGTCAAGTAGGGTGTGGGTCTGCGGGTATTGTTGTTCACGGTGTTGGTGAATGAGTAGTGAAGCTCGGAAAAAATGTGAAGGCAAAGTCCAGTGAGATTCACGAGGGGTGTAATATGATCAAAATGATAAATTACATGTTTTGGGCGGAGCAAGTTAATGTCATGTTTTGGGCATTAACAGTGCCCATCATACTTGGGAGGCCATTTTTAGCCACATCTAATGCCATAATCAACTGCCGGAATGGAGTCTTGCAGCTCACCTTCAGCAACATGACATTGGAGCTCAACATTTTTCACTTGAGCAACAAGGATAAGCCAGCAGAGGATGAGGAGCATAAATCAAAAGAAGTCTGCCTGAGTGGCACAAGTGAAGGAAAGAACAGTGCTAAAAAACAACAGGTTTGTGAAGGGACCAGAGTGAGGTACCACACTGTTGAATGGAGTCCCGAATTGTGACACGATTATGGTTTTATGGCTTTTATAAAGATAACATGCGGTGTGTGAGAATGATATGTTGATGCATGCTATTTGATGTATTCACATGGATTGCATGGATGTAGATTATATGTAAAAGTTATAATTATCCATGGTATGTAAATGTTTCATGTAGCACTCATATATACATGTAATATGAAGGAAAATGCATTGGCAGCATGCATTTCATATGCACGGTCACATCGCGTCAAGTCGGGTGTGGGTGCGAGGTATTGTTTGTTCACCGGTGTTGGTGAATGAGTAGTGAGCTCGGAAAAAATGTGACAAAGTCCAAGGTAGAGATTCACGAGGGTGTAATATGATCAAAATGATAAATTACATGTTTTGGGCAGAACAGTTAAGATGAATCTCCCCTCCCAGGTGAAAGACCCTGAATGTTGATGTGGTTAGACATGAATCTCGGCGATGTAAGTTGGCGAAAATGTGAGAACGGCGTGCGGCGTGCGGCGGTGTAAACACAAAAATCCATGGCCCACAAAAGAAAAGAAAATCATGATTTAATAAATTAAAATTAGAGGGTTGTCCAATGGTATAAGTCATTGAGTTAAATACCGATGACTGGTTTTTCACACTTGAAAATTGCAGGTGTGGGGGAGTCGGTTGGAACTCAGGTCGTGAGCATGAGGGGTCGCATCTCATGCATGATACGAACATTTCATATAATGTTGCATAAATTGTATGAAATGTGATTGATTGTGTATGTACGCCATTGCATGTGCATTTTAGGTGGGGAGTAACCCTTGTAGGAGTCATTCTCTACTTTGATTTGCTCACCCCGTCGTGGGACCCCCTCTTTCAGGTATATCAGGGAGACGGCGCTCGCTAGAGGCCGCTTTTGGGAAGAAAGCCGACATGTGGCTTTGATTATATATTTTTGTAAAACATTTATGAAACATGTTTGTATAAGAGTGTAGTTAACTCTTGAAACTAGTGTAATATAGTTGGTTATATTTTGGTGACTATGGATGTATGGGCCCGACGTGCCCATTTTTACTCATGTTTGAGTCTCGGGTAGAGAGAAACCCGTTTTGTGGCATTGAGACACTCAATGGATACATGTATTCCGCGAGTTGATGGATTGTCAACGGACCCCTGGGTTTGGGGCATCACAAAATAAGTATCATAATGTTATATTTTCTCAATTTTGTGATTAGGCCAACCATTGAGCATAAATGAGCGAAATTGAAGAAAATTCAGTAAAGCCATCATGCAGCTACCACAAACATGTGATCTTTTCATTTGCATAATGTTCTTCTATGGCTCCCTCATTGGCATGAACATATTCTAGACTGAGGGCTTTTGTAGACACCAAGATTGAGCAATTCGAAATCCGGATGAAGAAGTTACGACAGAGTCGAGGAGCAAAGAAAGACAAGCCGTCGGTAGGTGCTTTCCGAACAATCGTCACGATTTCTTAGAAAATCATTATAAAGAGAGTGAAATTCACGCTGCAACGTGGAATTCTCACGATGTATTGTGAGCACTCATGCCACAACGTGATTTAGCCTGAACAACTCCGAGTATGATCCACCATTTCTCCATCATGTGGCAACATCAATTTGTCATGCCACAGAATGAATGTCTGGACCCATGTTTTGCCGAAGCCCATCTCCTCTCTCTCTTGATTTTGGCTTTATAAGAGAAGGAAATTAGGGCTTTTAGGAGGGGAGTTCGTGGAGGCAAAAGAGGAAGGTTCCCTTGAGGTGAAGCACCCCAGGGTAAAATCTCTCTTGGGGAAGAAGATCATGAAGGAGATGAAGATTAGAAGGAAGAGGGCTGTCAATCTAGTTTATTTCTTCTCCTCTTTTCCTACTTTTCCTCATTTATTATGGTTGTATTTCTCTTCTCCGTGAGCTAATATCATTTTCTAGGGTTTTGATGTAGTCTAAACAATAAACCATGATATTTAGCTTGATTTGTTGATCTTTGATGTTTGGATTTTCTTATATATTGAATGTTCTATTCATTTTCTCATGCTTGTTGATAATTGATCACCATTAACATGATTTTTTTACCTAATTTGAGGTTGAGAAACAATAATTAGGTTAGACTATGAATGAAATGTCATGTTTCACCATAGAATAGAGATATTTGTGGGTTACATGTGGCTTGTTGAATTTCAATTACTTAATGCATCCTTGGTTATGATGGTTTGAGGTAAAGATACAATATAACCTTTTTCCGATGGTAGATTGTTATTGCTTGAGAAAGAATAGCATGTATTTAGGTGAAATCCGTTGTTAATATATGATTTAAGCATCATTGGGAACAACTAGAGCCCACCATAGGAATTTGTTAAATGAAATCAAAACCTTAGGCTTTCTTGTAATTACATTTTCCCTTTGCATGTTAGAGATCTTAGTTTAGGATTTCTTTAGTTTAATTTTTTTTCATTCTCTTCACCTTTGTGTTAATCGAATAAAGTTAGAGCTTATTCTAGTTTAGATATTAATTGAAGTAGCCTAATCCCAGTGGGAGCAGTACTCATCACTCATCACTTTACTGTGCAATACAACGCGTTGATTTGTGCCCTGAGTAAGGTGTTATGAATCAACAAAATTTAAAACCCCTAAATTACTCTACTTGGTAAGCGCTGACTCTTTTGTAGTATAAGCGGCTAGGATCGAACACATGGATGGGTTTTCTTCGTACCAAATGATTCCTGATGAGGCTCGAATGGTGAATTTGTTTTGGATTTTAGGATTTGGTGTAAAGTGTGAAGTTGATGTTATAAGGCGAATTCGATTTAGGAAGGGCAAAATCGTAATTTCGGTTACAAAATTGTGGTACCACCAGTTAAAGTGAATTTATTCTCTAGATCTCGGATGACGAAACAGATTTCACCATTGGAATCGTCTCTCAAAATCTAGCTAGCACGTCAAATTTTGTAGAATTCCGAGAGAGTCGAAGTTGGCATATTTTTAGGAGCATAAGAGTGGTTAGTTGTCGAAACAATTTCGATATTGTGAGAAAGTCACATAACACTTGCGTACTAATGTGCCATAAGTGGCATGAGTGAAATGATGAAAATGGATAGCGAGATAGTCTTAGGAATGTCAAAGCGGCAGGAAAAGAAGGGACAAAATGGTCATTTTTGAATTTGATTAAATGAGGAAAAGACAAAAAACCTCAATAGTGTCATCTCTTCAAATAATCAAAAGGAGAAAAACGTGAGGGACTTACAGTGGGTTCAGATTTGGAATTCTAGAGAGATAAGGACCTCATTCTCTCTAGGTTTTCGGGCAATCCGACCGCCGGAATTCGTCGGGATAAGAAGGAATGTTGCTCTACGCGGAGAAGGCTTTGCGTGGGTACCAGATTTAAGGAGTTGACCATTTCCAGGAGGTAGGGGTTTACTCACTGTTGGGTTTATTCTTTATTTAAGTACTTTGTTCTGTGTTTGGTGAATGAGGCGTGATGGCTTGATGGAATCCCCGAATCTTGGGGCCAGAGATTGTTATGATTTTTGA
The DNA here is from genome assembly GCA_016808115.1 of Tetrastigma voinierianum. Classification (NCBI taxonomy): domain Eukaryota; kingdom Viridiplantae; phylum Streptophyta; class Magnoliopsida; order Vitales; family Vitaceae; genus Tetrastigma; species Tetrastigma voinierianum. The sequence goes on from JAEQBH010005364.1 coordinate 105,906, forward strand.
AACCTCAAATGGGCCGACCCGTGCGATCGTCTTTACGTGTATGTTGGAAATTATGTATTAAATGGTGCTTTGGTATGTATAGAGGCTAGGTAATGGCGAGTGAAATTGGGGTTCTTCAAGTGAGTAAGTGGATGATCGTTGGCAGGAATAATGTAGGGTTTCACTATTCTAAAGTCATTGTTCCACAAAATAAATTTTGTGAATTAATGTGTTTGGTTGAGTAATTCAAGTAGAATTACTCGTGTTTGATCATTAGCCCATGTGAGCTAATTTTGGTGTGATGAAATGGGAAATTACATAACATGATTGTGTGATTTAATTTTTATGTGAATATATATGCGTGTTTATATATTTGCGTGTGTTATGAAGCGTAATGGAATTGGCATGGCATGCATTCCATATGCAGGACACCACAGGGCCGATAGGAGTGAGTGCATGTGAGATGAGTCACAGAAAAATGGTTTTGGAGGGTTGTTTCCAAAATGATAATTATCGGAGGGTAGTCCATACCAAAAATATCAATCGTCGGAGGCGGCCAGATTGATACATCGGAGGGTAGTCCATAAATAATATGTGTCGTCGAGTCGGCCCGATTGATATACACATCGGGAGGGTAGTCCACACACATAATATCAATCGTCGAGGTCGACCCGATTGATATATATGTCGGAGGGTTGTCCACAAAAATAAAAACTAAGGTTCTGGCGTGGCTTAGGAAGGTGTAAAGAGGAGTCGGAGAGGACTCGGGATATGAGTCGATCAGTTAGACATTCAAGTAGGATCATGCATTTGCTTGAATATGTGTGTTTATTTGGAGCATTGCATATGCACTTCAGGTGAGTAGCCCCCGATTGGGGTGATTCCACTCTGCGAGCATTAGCTCACCTGTTGAGGGATACTATTTTATAGGTACAGGGAGTGTGCGAGGAGACGGCTCGTCCTAGAGACTGAGTTTTAAAAGAGAGTCGGAATGTGGCTTTGATGGTTCTACATGTATTAGAATTGTTTTAATTTTAATATATGTTGTATAAGAGTAAAAACAATTGAACTACGGAAACTGTGGATATAGTTGGATATATATATATATATATATATATATATATATATATATTGATGAGTAGTGTTGTATTGGGCCCCAAGCGTTTGTACTCATGATATTGATGTTTGGGGCGGAGTTATATCACGGGTTTTGTATGCGGGTAGAGCTCCGTACAAAGGAGACTCTGCCAGATTTTTGTGAAAAATGTCGGGTTACGGAGCATTCCGCGAGTATTCGTGAGGGTTGTGGTGGTCGGCGGGACCTGGTTTTTGGGCGTCACGGCTTGGTATCGAGCTTAGGTATCACGAATACCTAGGAATGGCTCGAGGTTTTGGTATCCATCTCACCACTTGAATTGGTTTGATGTGGGGTTAGGTAAACAAGATACCTAGGGCTTGAGGGGATTTGGGCTTAAGCCATAGTCTTTAAGGTGGAAGAACATGACCACTAGGTGTGGTTCGATGTTGAGTTTAGGTATGAGATTACCTAGGAAATCACGGGACAAAACTAGGACACTGCATGCATGTGTTGGTGTGTTTTGTGTGATTTGATTTTGTGAAGTGTGTTTGGTATGTTTTCGGGTTGTGCAAGCACATGAATTGTTAGGGTGTTATGTGATTGAAATTATATGATTGGTATTCGGCGACAGCATAGGGATGATGTCAAATAATTAGGATTTAGTGTGAGAACAAGGTCGAGAAAACTTTGAAAAAAATGGTCTTAAAATTTCGATAGTTGCTCTAGTCCAAACAAGAACATAGTGGATTTTATGGAATACTGAATATTATACCAGCTTTTGCATAAGAGAAAGGATTAAAATCAACCCTTAAAATGTTTTGAAGTGTAGGAATTGGTGTGCTTGTTCAAGTCATCAAGATGTATGGAGGACAAGGAGGCTACCTGAAATGAGGTGAAAAAATATTTTCTAAGGTTTTCCAAGAAAAATCAAGAAATTTAGAATAAAATAAATTTCTTTATAAATTTATTTTGAGTGGTTCAAGAAAATGAAAAATAATAATAATAATAATAATACTTTAAGTGATTTTCACCGCTAGAACAATTCTTTCTTCGAAAAAAAAAAAAGAGGATAAATATTTTTGTTCCGTAAAGAGCGTAAGAGAGGGCTGTGCAGAGCAAAGAAGTCATGCCGCAGGCGCCGCAAGCAAGATCAAAGCGCCGCAGGGCACGCAGCGATGCACGGGCAGGGGCTGGCCGGGCAAAGGCTACCGGGCGCTACGGAGCGTAGCAAAGGCGACACGCAGCGCAGTGGCTCGACTCAAGGGCGCAGCTGGCGGATATCGCACGCTGGGCCGGCCGGGCGCTTTGGCGCGCCAAGCAGCCCGGGCGCGCGGCCGGGCCGGTCATCATCGTGGTGTGCACAATTCCAGGCACTGAAGAGTTTTGTACGCACGCTCTTCGAGTCACTCAAGTAATCGTCTGGCGAACATCGCTCATTACAAAAATTTGAAAAAATTAATGAAATAAAATTTTTGAAAAATAAAATAAAATTAGACAAAATTTTTGAAAAAATAAAAATTTCAAAAATGAAATTTTGTTGATAAAATGTTTTAAATGTATAATTGATTGTCTCTGCATTACTGTGGAATGCAAGCGACAATGCGATACACCGACATGTGTATGAATAATGTCCCTGGCTATGTTTATGCCTTGTGAGATACCTGTATTGAGAATTAACTTGCTATTGAACTCAGAGATAGATGGATAGTCGAGACGAGACGTAGAGGGCGCCCAAGAGGTATTGGTCACACCACCATGGTTCGATCAATGTAAGCCACTGATGGTCAGAGGGTATCATAATGATCGGCTATAGCACAGCCGTGCATATAGTCAAGGAGGTCCTAAACAACCAAGAGGTTTAGTAAGATCTCACCTCCAAATATTAATATAGAAGATATGATCCATGGGGTGTGTAATCAGCTTGTTACCTCTATTGAGTAGTTAAAACATGAGTGCTGTTAGATTCTCACCATTTTTCACTACCAGATTTGGGACTAAATAAAACAAACTAGAACGAAATCAAGCATGGTGGAGTTCGGCTAGACCTCGAGACCTTAGAGGAGCCTTTGTATGTGAGTTCTCCTCAGTGGATTGGGGAAAAGAGAATATGATGATATGTCGAGGTTATGCAGTTGGAGATCCAGGACTCTACCAGTGGACCTCAAGATCATGGATATGTCGTGAGTCTGGCGTCATCCGGGATGGATCGACCGACGCTACGTAATCGCTATCGATCAGAGCGTAGGAGGCTACCGCCACAATGCCAGACTCGCATCGTGGTGGTATCAGGACAAGCATGACATTCACCTGCATAGTATATGAGTCCAAGTGTCAGTGATAGCAATGCGTTACAATGAGCCTGTCTTTTCAGAGGACTGGCGAGAGACCGCATCGATCTTACCTCGAGTAAAGGTGCAATTATGTGATGCTTTTCCGTATTTAGCCACCGGATCGCCTCTCCATGTAAAGGGTAGTAGACTCAAAGACGAAGTTACACTGATACTTCACCCATCTCTATGACTCCAGACAGATGGCAAATTAGTCGAGTCACAGGAACTCGCAGTCCAATATGTGGAGTCATCGACAAGGTTCATCGCATCGGCACTTTACCATGGGGCGCTTCGGTTTTATTTCTATAAGAAGAAGGGCAAGACTCCTTCGATCGTATCACTATAAGGCACTGAACAACAGAGGAGCGCGCAGTCTACTCCAAGATAGACCTTCGTGATCGGTTACCATCAATACGAGGTTGGGGGAGACAGATATCTCCAAGACGCTAGACGCCGCTATGGGCACTTCTGAGTTTACGGGTGATGTCTTTCGATCGATCACGCGCCAAATGCATTCACGGATCCTGCATGAGTAGGATATTCCAACCCTATTTAGATCACTTGTCGAGTCTTCATGGATGATATCATGATCTACTCCCGCTAGGAGCGGAGCATGAGTATCACTTCGAGGATTTTATTACGCTTGTCGAGACCATCAACAGACGCCAAGTTCTAAGAATTAGTTTTAGCCATCGAGGTGAGATTTCGGACACGTGGCATCGATACAGCGTGTCAGGACCCAGAAGATCGAGATCGATGAGTCGAGAGACCGGGAATACCGTCAATCTCGAGACACGTAGTTTCGGGATTGGCCGGGTATTACAGAGATTCGAGAACGGTTGTCCATTCAGGCGTGATCGCGACTTCGCCTACGTGACAAGGACCTATGGTCGACGGCCCCCGTCATAGAGAGAGAGAGATCGAGGATGTCGGAACACTCAGATAATGTGTTGGTAGCAAAGAGGGAGGACTTCACACCTCTCTAGTTCAGGAAGAGGCAAAAGACTTCGCTTACACACGAGTTTCAAGGCCAAAAATGATCGGGGCAATGTGAGACTCGGATTGCCCTAAATGGTGGATCCTGTATTTCTGGACAAATGAGTCCCAATTAGGTCAGAACTGAGAGTATACTGCCTCTCATTCCTCCACACCCCAAGACGGTCGAGGAATCCGCTTTCGCCTTGGTGCTATACAAGCACCCCAACAACACATATAGGCCGTAGGGGCTAGGAGGCCGGCTCTAAGTCAGAATTGACAGAGTTGCACAAATGGAAGGAGCGGACCTTTAGGTGGTCGACATATTGCTATCGAGGTCAGCTTTTCGACATGGATAAGTCGACAAATTATCTAAGTTGTTAGTAATCGGGACCTAGCCGTTGTCATACTCGATTACCTATCTGGATACGGGCTTCGAGTGTTAAAGCCTTTAGAGAAGCCGCAATAGATGTTCTTCCTAGGATGTATGAGTCGACCGATAGGTCGGATTATGAGGCGGATTCTGGTATTCTGCTCATGGTGGACTCCCGGATCGGTGTCATAATGTGCATTATTGTGTTCGTGGTGCAATTCCGCACTCATCGAGTCGAACGGGTGTGGTTCACGGTATCGTCATTCACCACTCGTGAGCGTGGGCCGAGTTTGATCGACTACGCTCCAATGAAGACTCATAGTTCGATTGAGGAAATGAAGAGTAATTCAGAAAGTGTGTCAAGTAAATCAAAAGGGTCGTTAATCCCAAGGTAAGAACTCGGAGTTGTGGTGTAAGAGACCGGGAGATATCCCTAAATTTCGTGGTGAATGTAAGAGGCTCAAGTGTAAGCCTAAGAGTTAAGCATTGTAGATGAAAAAACACACGTCAGGTTAATACGTGAGATTTAGAGTCGAAAGGATAGGAGCTCGAGTGACTCGAGAATTGATACCCCCTTTGAAATTCGTGAGATCGGGTGTTGCTGAAATGGCGTAGGGCTCGTGATATAGATGTCATTCATGATATGATTAGGTTGACGGGTCCATTGGATTGTCAATGATTGTGACTCGGGAAGCGTAAGCTGCCATACAATTCGCAAGGTCAGGTAAGGTTGTCATACGCCAGGCGGATTATATTACAGCGAGGACACGCCGCGAAAGGTCCCTGGGTCATGCGGTGAGGAGCAATTGCTCCTAGTGGAATTCGCCAACAATAGTTATCGGGGCGTATACAAATGGTACCGCATGAGGCATCAGACGGGAGGCCATGTAGACACTTTTACGTCGACCGAGGCGAAGAGAGCTCCATCATGGGTCCTGACTGATTGTGAGATACCTTCTCGAGAAGGTGAGCTGACACGCATAACATCTTCTCTCATGGCTCAAAGCCTAAGAATTATGCGATGTATGACGCCACCCTTAGAGTTCGAGGTCGTGATCACGTTTTGGGCGTGATTCCTAAGAAAGGCGCGTGTTCGCAAGCGTGGAAGCTATCGAGATTCATCGAACCTTCGAGATACTCGAGAGGATAGGCAATCGCGGCGCATCGATTGGCTTTACCGCCAAAGATGACACTCGCCCACGGCGATTTCACGCTCCACGCCCTAAGATACTCAGATCTAGTCATGATGGATTGAGGAAATATTGAGGTTGACACCGATGGACCTCGAGACCAAGCAGTGCATTTTGGATAGCCGGGATCAGGTTTTGCGACGCAAGACCGTGAGGCTAGTGAGGGTGCTATGGCAGCACCATGGAGTGGAGGAGTCAACGTGGGAGCGCGAGGACACGATGCGGGCCACCTATCCTTTTTTGTTTAGGGATGAAGGTACGTGGTTTAGTTGTTTAATACTTAAATGACTAGCTTTACATGCATAGTAGAGTGCACGCTGTATATGCATGTGTTATGATTGTCCAAAATTTCTGACGAAATCTTTTAAGGAGAGGAGAATGTAGACCCGAGAAATTCCAATTTCTGAAAAAAGGGCAAAATCGTAATTTCGGTTATAAAATTGTAATTTCGGTTTAAAATCCGGAATTTATTCTCTAGATATCAGATTATGAAACGTATTTCACCATTGGAATCGTCTCGCGAAATCTAGCTAGCACGTCGAATTTCCTAGAATTCCGAGATAGTCGGAGTTGACACATTTTTCAAGGTATCAAGGTCGAGTGCTGTAAGTGAACTGATTTTTCATGGCGGCTGAAGCGCCATGATGATGTGAATTGACCTGATCACGTGGCAAGGTTTTATGTAAGAGGAGAAATGATGAAATGGATGGCCAGATCGTGCCGAATGTCAAAACAAATATAAGCAGAGTTAAATTGGTCATTTTGAATCATATCAACGAGGAAAATACAAAAACTTCAATAGTGTCGCCTCCTTCAACAATCAAAAGGAGAAAAACGAGGGACTTACAGAGTTCGATTATATTCGAGAAGAGAGTTATCCCCTTCTCTCTAGGTTTTCGCAATCCGACCGTCTAATTCGTCGGACAAGAAGGAAAGTCGCTCACGCTGAGCAGGTCACGGCAAAATTTGATTAAGGAGTTTCACAAATCTCGAGAGTGTAAAGCCCCTCATTCGGGGTTTTATTCTCTTATTTAAGTAATTTTGTTAATGTTCAGCTGAATGAGGCTTAGGTTGCTGATCGTCCCAAACTTGGGACTGATTTGAGCAGATTTTTGAGTCCAAATGGACAAACATAGGCCTGCATTTGATCGTTAAAGTTACGCAAGATGGTTGGAAGTCATGTATTAAATGGTGCTTTGGTATGTCTAGGCCTGCACGGCCGTGAAATTCCTCGTTCACCAAGGTGAACCGGCTGATTATGATTTAATGGGAATAGTAATCGGTGGTTTCATTTATTCCCGAGAATAGCGTTCAAAAAAATAATTTAGAATTAATGTGTTTGGTCGAGTAATTCAAGTAGAAATTGCTCATGTTTGATCATTAGCCCATGTGGAGCTAATTTTTGATGTAGATGAAACATAAATTATATAACATGATCGTGTGATTTAATTCTATGAATATATGCATGTTTATATTTGCATGTGTTATAGATCAATGGAATTGGTATCATGCATTCCATATGCACTGGACAATTCCTAGTATCAGGGCGATAGGAGTGAGTGCATGAGACGAGTCTAGAGAAGAAATGGTTTGGTTGTCTAAAAATGATAATTATCGGTGTATTACAAAAAATATCAATCGTCGGAGGCATTGATTGATATATCGGAGGGTAGTCCATAAGTAATATCAATGGTGATCGACCCAGATTGATATACATGGGAGGTAGATCCACACATAATATCAATCTATCAGTCATTTAATTGATATATATATATATATATATATATATATATATATATATATATACTGCCCATATATATACATATATATATATATATATATATATATATATATATATATATATATATATCGGAGGAGTTGTCGAAATAAAAACTAGGATTACACTCAGCATTGGCTTAGGCATGTGTGAAGTCGAGGAGGACTCGGGATGTGAAGGATACGATCGGTTAGACAATTTCAAGTAGGATCATGCATTTTGGCAGATGTGTTATTTTGGAGCATTGCATAGCTAAGCAGGTGGAGATGGCCAGCTTAGGTTGAGGGTTCCACTCTTTGAGCATTAGCTCACCTGTCAGGGATACTATTTTACAGTGCAGGGGGCGTGCGAGGACGGCCTGGATGCAGGGGCGAGTTTTAGAAGAGAGCCGGAATGTGGCTTTGATGGTTCTACATGTATTAGAATTGTTTTAATTTTAATATATGTTGTATAAGAGTAAAAACAATTGAACTCTGGAAACTATTAGATATAGTTGGATATATATATATATATATATTGATGAGTAGTGTTGTATTGGGCCCAATTTGTTGTACTCATGATATTGATGTTTGGGACCGGGTTATACGGGTTTATATACGGGTAGAGCTCCGTACAAAGGGAGATACTTGCCCCGATTTTTCGTGAAAATGTCGAGTTACCCTATTCTTCACGAGTATTAGTTGGATTGACGGGTGGTCAGCGGACCCCGGTTTTGGGCGTCACGAGATGTTGTGGAAGTGAAAATAAATGGAAATAAACTAAAATAAAGTGTAAAGAAATCCTTGAAGTGTTAGGCTGCTGGGTTGGGTTGATAGGGTTACAAAGGTCGCCAGGATTCATTTCTGGCGTTGGGAGGATCATCCTATAGTCACGTTCTGATAGGGGATCTTCATTTAACTTTAAAAAGCTAGGCTTTTTAATAATTTCCTTTTGATAGAAAGCATTTGTTAGCATTTATGGTTCCTGGTGAAAATCTATCACCGCCAGGCCCATCTGATGATTCGTAAGAGACGGCAATGGATCTCGGTGGATCAATAATGGCGCATCACTTGAACCACTAAAAGTGCAAGTGATATTGATCAATGAGGATGCATACGAGTGAAAATATAACCCCTTAACCTACACTCCCAGGTGGCTCGTAAATAGCAACTAATGGATATCGGTGTATCCTAAAGCTAAGAATACCACATGAACCTAAACACCCCTTGAGTATTTGGCCCAAAGTACATCGAGAGCTTTAAAACTAAAGTTGCAAATTTGGGAATCAAAATGTCAAAACTTTGCTGCGTGAAAAGCGGGGGAACAAAATCACCGAGCCTTCACTTCCCGAAGCCTAGCAACCCTCTTCTTCAAAGGATAGAGACCTTGGCGAAAATCCTTTGAGTTGTCATCCTCGAAAAGGAGTGTTTGAGATTTCCTAGAAAATGAGGAAAGCGAAAAATAGAAGAGAAAAGCGGGAAGAAAAGCAGGCACCGTGTTTGCTTCCATCCTATCCAAAAACTTTACAGTCCTTGAGTGTATTACAATGGCTTATATAGCCTTACAATCAAAGTGAACTACCAAACTAACCTAACTAAAACTATTACAATGAGGGTAGAAAGGAGAAAAACCAAAAACGGGGCCGTTTGAAGAGCTGGAATTTTTGTTGTAGGAGAAAAATTCGCTATGTAGCGAATTTTCACTACTACAGCGAAAATTCTCTATGTAATGGTGTTGACTTTTAAGCGTAATTTTCTATTCATCATTGTTCATCCCTCCTTTTCATCACTATTCATAGCTCTTGTTCCATTGCTTTGCTCTGTTCATCCTGCACTATTCATCTTATTCATGCTATTTTTGCTTTCTTTTCCTTTTTCTGATATTCTTTTCTTCTGATTTTTGATCTATTATGCTGAGTTCGACCAGAATTCTTCATGTTTGGAATGACTCGACAAACTTGGCATTAATAGCTTGCAAAAACTATAAAATTAGTCACAAAATATGATAAGTAGTACAATAGGGACCCAAACATGTCAATTGGGTTAGTATAACAGGAATTAGTACACAAAGGCGCCAAAACCTAGCAAAATATGGTTGAAATAAGCGGCACCTGGGGCGCTGGCACTCAGTGGCGTCTGTTTACACGTATAGGCACCTTATTTTATATAACACATTTTGAATCTATCATATTTAATATCGTTTAACCAAATGTTTCTTCAAAATATACAAGTAGAGACCCAAATAAGGCTGCACAAAGATATTACAGGCCTGTATCAATGAGTACATGATCAGTCTCAAAACCTTCCTATAACATATCCTTTTCTTCAAACAACCATGAACAAACTAATCAATGAAAGGTTCAGAACCAGAGAATTTCTCGGCAGATCAGCGAGGTCGGATCGTAGGGACGACGCCGCTGACGAGATCACTTTCGAGGAACTGAGTAACATATGTGTTTCTTCCCAAATTTGGAGACGAAGCAGAAATGTCTGACTCTAATGGACTATTTCCTGACTGTGGAAGCATTGAGGATATGTTCTCTAAATCTCTAACTACCTCCAACATTGTTGGCCGATCTTTCGTTGAATCTTGACTGCATTCTAGGGCTAATTTCATGAACTTCTTAATGCATTCTGAAGGATATGGACCTATGTTTTGGTCTATGATTGAGAACATTGCTCCAGATTGGCATGCTGCAGTTACCTGGCATTGAAAATCATGTAAATGGTATTTGAGCTTGTTTGGAAGTGATTTTATAAAGTGTTTTTAGTGCTTTTAAATGTTTTTTATAGCTAAAGTTTTCAAGTGGTAGAAAGGGTTGAAGGGAAGTTGCTAGATCATTGATTCTAGAAAGTGTTTTTAGTACTGTTAAATATTTTTTTAGTTAAGATTTTTTTCTTTTTTTTTTTTTGTTCTAAAGACACAGAGAAAACACAGAAAATACTAAGTTAAGACATTGAACAATTTTCAAAAACACCACAATGGTATTCTCCTATGTTTTCAAAAACGGGCAACAGACCCTTAGTTACTAATGTTTTCCACAGTTTCCTTCAGAGTATGTTATTTGTGAAGCATAACACTCAAGGCAATCCCAATGAGAATGTTAAATGGTATTAGAGCTTGTTTGGCAGTGATTTTAGAAAGTGTTTTTAGTGCTTTTAATTTTTTTTTTTTAGCTAAAGTTTTCAAGTGCTAGAAAGGGTTGAAGAATGAGAATGTTTTTTTACCTAACTCAAACTCGTTTGGTTCCCTTTTTTTTTTTGAAAAATACAGAAAACAACATGTTTGGTTTCTGGTTTTGAAAACTATTCTTCAGAACCGTTTTTTAAAACACTAAGAACACTAAATTTTGGTGTTATCTGAAAACTATTCTTGTTCTCTTAATTTAGTGTTTTTGTGTTTTCTATGTTTTTAACGATAAGAACCAAAAGTGTTTTTTGTTCTCCTTATTTTTGAGAAGCGAGAAAGCGAATTTGAAAAATAAGCAAAAAAGTAGTGTTCTGTGTTTTCCAGCATTTCCTTCGAGGTATGTTACACGTGAAGTAGAACTCAAATAATCTCAATGAGAATGTACGTTACTTATAATTTTCATGGTTTGTTCTTGAGAAGCTCATCCTTTAGAGCAGAAAGTACTAATAAAAAGAAAACAAAGAGGAAAATATAGAGGAAAAGTTGAAGGAAAATAAAAAATAAGTTTAAAAGCACAATAAAATATATTTATATGTTTATTCAAACTCATTTTTAAGGACCTCTGAAATTTAAAAACATGTAAATTTTAGGAATTTTAGAATATTATTATTGATTTTCTTCTATATTTTCCACGTTTAAAAAAACCAAGCATCAAGAAAATCATTTTTAACTGGGAACTACATTTGGAGCACTTGGAAAATCTTAAGGAAAATATAGAAAAAGTGGGAGGAAAGAAAATAGAGAGAGGAAAAAAAAAAAGGTTTAAACTTAATAAATTAATTTTTTATGTTTATTCCAAATCATATTATTTGTTTCTTTCTATTATATAATTAAGGACTTAGGAATTTAAAAATATGTAAAGAATTTTGATTATATTTTATTTTTTTTTTTATATTATTTTCGTAGTGAAACCAAGCATTGAGAAAATCGTTTTCCTTTCCACACAATAGTTTCACGGTTCCAAACGAACAAAAGAATTCTTATGGATTAGACGAGAACTTCATACCTCCCGAAACAATGTTTCTACCATGAGATATAGGGTGCATTCAGGTCAACAGTTCAAGGAATACAATTCAATTTGTATACATCACTCTTTTATTGGCTTACGTGAGGTTTTGAGTAGTGCGGATCCAAGGTAGCCCATGGAAGATTTTCATTATTGAATTTTGCATTAATCTGACATAATGGGAGAGCTCAGCCCTAAGACCGACTTGATAGGTGGGAGAACCTCTCAAGCTCATGTGCAACCGATGTGGGATCGTATCATTACCCACCCTTAGAGAAGTAGAACGTTCGCGGAAAGCTCACACTTTCGATAGCTTTCACTCAGAACTCTCTTTTGGGACACCGGGTAGCCTTCTTTTAGGTAGCTCTTTCCCGCTACGCACTGGCTCTTAATGAATGCATTGATAACAGGTACCTAAGCTTAACCCAAAAGACCAGCCTGATAGGTCGGAACCTCTCAAGCTTAAGTATCTCTCCACAATATCATGTGGAATTGATGTGGGATCGTATCATTGCCCACCCTTAGAGAAGCCGAATTTCCTCGAACGGCTCACTCTGGATAGCTTTCACTCTGATCCCTACTCTTGGCGTCGGTACAGCCCTCTTCCCAGTAGTCTTTTATTACGCACTAGCTCTCGTGGAAATCACCGATGATGAGTGTCCAAGCCCGATAGGAGGCTAGCAGACTGACCTAATAAGTGGGAGAACCTCTCAAGGCGGAAGTACCAAATTCCCAGCGATCTCATGTGCAAAAGGAACCAATGTGAAATACGTAACGATGATGTTAGGTCATCGACTTCACAATGCCCACTTTGCGCTGCATTTGGAATCAGAAAATACTTAAGAAATAAAAAATGTAAGAAAATTATTTTCTCATGTTTGGTTTGTAGGTATGAAATATAAAAAAAATATCAAATATAATCAAAATTCCTCATAATTTACATATTTTTAAATTTCTTAGTCCTTATGTAATAGAAAGAAACAAATCAAATGAGTTTGAATACACACACACACACACACACACACACACACACACACATATATATATATATATATATATATATATATATATATATATATAAGGACTAAAAATTTAAAAAATACGTAACGTTCCAAACATAAGAAAATCATTTTTCTTAGCATTTTTTCCACTTTCCTAGTACTTTCGGGTTCCCAAGCGGGAGGCGTTAAGGTTACTGCCAGAAAACTTTCATTAACGTACTTAAAGTAAAACTTGCAGTACCATGGTACCTCTCACATACGTGGATACATGAGTAGTGGCTACTTCTTCACTTTTGATCTTTTGGTATCGGCTTGGAATTCGTCGGATACTTTGGGATGGAATCTTGAATCCAAAAGTATATTGTTTGCCCCTTGATATCACGATGAATTATGGGGATGGGGTATGCTTCGTATGGAAGTAAGAGAATACCCTTTCTTGAATCCCAATGCAATTTGTGCTTTTGCAATGTTAAGGTTTCTCTTGACCTAGCTGTTTCATCAAACCACCAAAAAATAATAATAATAATAATAATTTAGAAATAGAAAATGTAGTTTCATTAACACACTAAAAGAAAACAATAAATGGAAATCAATACATGGTCATGATTTGAATAACCCATGTTAAACGACCAATTCAACAAATGAGGAATAAATTGTAAAGAGGTGGCTCGAACCTAGGACGTCTTATCAAACCAAATTTTGATACCATGTTAAACGACAAACTCTCCTAAAAGCTCGAGGTTGTAGGATTTGAAAGCTTAATATATCATCAAACAAGCAAATGGAAATGGATTTGGTAGTGTTTCATTAGCATGTTGGAAGCATCTTCATGCTTTGTTAATGTTAACAACTCTCCTAAAATCTTAAAAGCTTTTAGGATTTGGGTTTAATATAAATATTATGCATTTAATACCTTCCCTCACGTGCAGCCTCATACCCTCATGTGGGGAGTTATAGATTTTCAAATCAACAAATAGGGAATAAATTGCAAAGAGGTGGTTCGAAACGAGCGTCGTGCATGTCGAGCCGGACTACGATACCATGTTAAATGACCAGCGCTCTCACTCTTGCTCAAACTTATAGGATTAGGGTTTTAAAATGAATATCATGCCTTTAACACCTTCCTTCATGTGCAGCTTCATACCCGAACGTAGAGAGTCATGGACTTTCAAATCAACAAATGGGAAATAAATTGGAAAGAGGTGGTTCGAACCCAAAACCTCCTATATCCAAACCCCGAGACAATGATGTCATCTTGAAATGACCCCAACTCTCTTAAAAGCTCAAGCTTATAGGATTCGGGTTTTAAAATGAATATCATGCCTTTAACACCTTCCTTCACGTGCAACCTCATACCCGCACGTAGAGAGTCATGGACTTTCAAATCAACAAATGGGGAATAAATTGAAAAAAGGTGGTTCGAACCCAGGATCTCTTGCCAAACCATGCTCTGATGCCATGTTAAATGACCAACTCTCCTAAAAGCTCAAACTTATAGGATTTGAGTTTTAATATGAATATCATGCCTTTAACAACCACTGACAAAACTACTTGAAATGTATAGAGCTTTACCAGAAAGAAGACTTTCTAGTGAGCGGATTTGGCATGAATTTATATCTGACATGCGATAGACAAGCAAAAGATCGAATGGACAATTTTCAAACATAAACAAACTTATTTGAGTAAAAACATAGTTAATATTTTCATGCTATCATCATTTTAGCCATGGTGGTACCCCTAAAGCCCGATGGGAGACCCCCGACTCACCAGGCCCAGATATGATAAATGGAGAACTATGACTTAAATACCACTCCACAACTTTATGTGGACCCGATGTGGGATCTCATCATTGCCCACCCACAAAAGCGGACATTCAGGAACGGCTCACACTGCAGATGTCATTCATTCTAGGAATGGCCTGAGCACTGTAGGCAGAAATTCAATTTACGGAAAAATTAAAATCGCAATTTTGATTACAAAATTGTTATTTCGATAAAAATCCAGTAATTTATTTTTAGATCTCTGATGATGAAGCAGTTACCTTGGTTAAGGTCGTCCTGTAGCGAGAAATCTAGCTAGCACGTAAAAAATTCGTCCGAATTCTAAATAGTATTCGGTGTTGGCACGGTTACAAGGCATGCGCGTTACGGGTCTTAGTAAAGCGATCTTCGATCATGACAAAATTCATGTATAACCTGCGTGCTCGCGTGCCGCCATGAGTGGTATGGTGAAATGATGAAAATGGACGACGAATAAGTGCTAGAGATGTCAAAGCGAGAATAGAGGGACAAAATTGTCGTTTGGAAGTTGTTAAGTCATTAAATAGCCAAAGTCTTCTGATGGTCTTCTTCTTCAAATTGAAAAGAAAGCAAAAAAAAAACGTGGGGCAGAAAGGGGAAAACCAGTAGCCATTTCGTTTGAGAGGTTTTTAGAGAGAGAACACTTCTCTCTGGGTTGTCTGTAAATCTGGCCGTCGGCGGTCTTCGGAGACGAAGGAGAAGCGATCTGGCCGAGAGGGCTTGTGGGTACGAGATTTGTGAGTTTTTGACAAACTCGAGAGGTAAAGGTTTCTCCTACTTGAGGTTTATTCTTCGGTTTAGTACCATGTAAATGTTTCGGGTTGATTGAGGCCTTGAGCCGGCCAGTTTGATCGGTCCCAGGCAGGACCGGGTGTGTTATTTTTAAAAAATCCAAATGTAGCGATCGTAGGCTATAAGCTGGTGCGTTGGTTGAATGTTGTTGTATTTTGTGATAAACCATGGATTGATTTGGATGAGGAGGGCAAAAAATGGTAGAAGAGAAATGCGGGTTCCTGAAATTGAGCCGATGAATGTGTGTGTTTGACGAAGTAAAACCTAGGTTTTTACTGTTCCTAGGAATAGTGACACGAAAATATGACCCATTTTTGTGCTTGGATATGTGTTTGGTCGAAGTGATTTAAGTTGGATTACTAGGTGTATGATCATTAGCGAGGGAGCTAATTTTGATGTGGAAATGTGGAATTTACATTACATGATTGTGTGAATTGAATGTTTTGTAAATATATGCATGTTTATATATTTACATGTGAATTAGACTGTATTGGAATTGGCATACATGCATTTCATATGCCTTTGGGAACATCACAGGACTATAGGAGTTAGTGCATGGGAATGAGTGTAAGAAATGGTTCGGGTAGTCTAAAATATTAATTATCGGTAGTCGGGAAATGAAAATGTCGATCGTCGGAGGCGACCCAGTTGATATTCATCGGAGGTGATCCACAAACAAATAATATATCCAATCGTCGGAGCGGCCCAAATTGATATATATACATCGGGAGGGTTGTCCACTAATAAAGCCAGTAATTCTCATACAAGGCAGGCGAGTGTGAAGTCGGTGAGGTTTCGGGATGCGGAGTTGGTCATGTAGACATTCAAAGTAGGATCAGCCACATTTCTTGAATGTGTGTTTACTTTTGGAACATTACTAGCTGCGCTTAGGTGGAGAGTAGCCAGCAGAGGCGGGATTCCACTGCGAGGCAGCTAGCTCACCTGTCGAGGATATTATTTCACAGTACGGGGGGCGATGGGGGCGGCTCGTCTGAGGCTAGGGTAGAAGGCGGGTGGCTTTGATGATGTTTGCATGTAGTAGAATTAGAGTATTTTTAATATATGTTGTATAAGGAAGTAAATATTTGAACTCTTAGAACTATTGAATATAGTTGGATTCATAGTTGGTATATTTTTTATGAAATCTTGTTCATGGGCTCGAGTGGCGTTCCACTCATGTTGTGATTATAGTGAATTTGCTTGGGACGGGTTTCGATGCAGTGTTTCATTTGGAGTAGAGCTCCATACAAGAGGCTACGCAGATTTTACGAAGTGGCATCGGGTAACCTAACATCCACTTGTATTCGCGGGTTGTGGTGGTCAGCGGACCCGGGTTTGAAGGCGTCCATGACTTGGTATTAGAGCTTAGGTATCACGAATACTGGGGCACGAGGTTTGGGTATCCATCACCACTAGTGGTTTGATGTGAGTATATAGTATATGGAAACATAGATTGAGGATTTGGGCTTAGGCCATGTGAAGTTGGTAGGAAACATCACCACTAGGTGTGGTTTTGATGTTCGATTTAGGTATGGTTACCTAGTAAATCACGGGGGCGAAAATAGGACCACGACATGCATGTGTTTGATGTGTTTTGTGTGATTTGATGAAATGTTGTGTGATCATGTATGTGTGATGTGAATGTTTGTGTGCTTAGGTAAAGAGCATATAGGTGTGTTGGAAAACAAACTTTGGAGTTTACAGTGTGTAAACTGGAACAAAGGAAATAAAAGAAATAAATTTTTACTAAATTTATTTGAGTTTTGGATAGTGAAATCAAATTTTAATGAATTTGAGGTTGAGCACTAGGATTAGTGTTGTATAAAGAAGCTTTGAGGAAATTATGGATCATTTTCCAGAATTAAATGAAAAAAAAAATGCGGAGTTTACGAGTGTAAAAGCGGGAAAAAATTAAAAGAAAATAAATTTTATAAATTTATTTGGATTTGGTTATGAGGATAAAATACTTTCTAAGATTTTACAAGTTGTAAAATTGAAGAAAATTGGAGTAAATAAATTTCTTATAAATTTATTTGAGTATTATGAAAATGAAAAAAAAATAGACATATAATTTTTTTAAGTTTAATGAAATGGCCGGAACAAAATAAATAAAATAGGTGTGTATTTTTGTGTCTTCCAAGAATCGGGAGGAATGAAAAATGAGGAGAAAATACTTTCTATGATTTTACAAGTAGTAAAATTGAAGAAAATGGGGTAAAAATAATTTTTTATAAATTTATTTGAGTGTCCAAGAAATGAAAAATGAGTTTAGTGATTTTTTCCAATTGGCCGAAATAACCTAAAAAAAAACAACAATGAAAAAATTTCGGTGAAGAATCTGATTGGCTACCGCCTCAATTATATTGTGAAAAAATTTGTGTCGTGATACTCGCTATTGTATCGCGGACTGTAGGCCAAGGTCGTCAGTTTTAAAAGAGGATTTGTATCAGAATAGGCATCAGATTTCAAGAGGCCGATGGTCAAGTTTTGTATCACAATACAATCGCAGTGTATTGTACGTAGGCTTAGCCGTCAGGGGTCACGATACACCCGATTTTATCGTGGACATGAGGAGCTCCGCGACCGGGTGAGGTGTATCGCATCAGAGCCTAAGCATCGATTTTGTATCGCAATACACCTTAAAGGTATTCCTGGCCCAGTGAGGGCTTAAGGCACTGGCCAGATATAGCAGCCCAGACACGGCCAGATGTGCGAGCGCACTGACCATCGACACACGCTTGGCGCTACATGACATACGCCGATGCGCAGACGCCGCTGGGCAGGCGTCGCTGGCACGACGCTGGGCAGGCGCATGCGGGCACGACGCGTTGCGGGCGCGGGGCACGACGTACAGCAGGGGCTCGCTGCGAGCGCTGGACACGGCAGTCCGAGCCGCGATACGGCCGGGCCTCGCCATCGACATGGCTGGGGTTCGCCACGATACGACTCAGCTCGCGCGCACCGGGCGTGCTTCGCGCTGGCCGGCTACGGTGCTCGTGGCACCGGGCTTGTTTTTCGACCGGTTTTTTTACTCTAGAGTGTTTCCAGTCACTGCTGACCCTGGGCTCATGAGCAATGTTCATGAACACTGTTCATCACAAAATTTCTCAAAAAATTTTTTAATTGAAAAAAAAAAAAATCAAATCAAATAATTTTTGATATAATTTTTCAAAATAAAATTTTTCAAAATAAATTTTTCTAAAATAAAATTTTGTTGAAAACAATATTTTAAATGCAATTGATTGCGATGCACCCGAAGTTATAAAAAGGGATTGGTGTATCGGGCCGTGGTTTATGCCTTTAGAGGAAAATATATTGTATTTAACTACCATTTCCAACGTGATCGCGCTGCAGCTGCGTAGGGAAACTATATGCACTGTAACGCTGCATAAAGTAAAAATCGCTTAACGCTTAAGGTTAGGAACTATGACCTGGTGGATTTGGATACCTAAATCTAACAAGAAAGTTTAGAATTTTATTGAAATAAAATGAATTGAGCGCTGAACTAGCACCACTTAGGAAATGAACTGCCGGCCTATGGTTGTCAAGTCTATTAGTAATCGCATCTACATTACTGAAGTTGCATCTAAAATGAAAAATTAAACGACTCCTCATGCTATCAACTCGTATAGATGGCTAGTCGAGGACGAGGACGAGGGCGCCCATTGGGTACCGGTCGCACCATTAGGTGTTTGAGCAAGAGATTTTCGGGCTGAGGCGTAGGTATTACGTCAATGCTATAAAGACAAATGTATACAGGAGATAGAAGATCCTAGTAACCTTCGGGAGTTTGGGCGCATCATCCTCCCGACATTCATGTGGGAGAAGACCGTATGGTGACGTAATTACTTGGTTTATGTATCGAGAAGGTGTTGGGAGGCCATGGATTACTCTCCGACACTACCTCGCATTAATTAGTCATGTTTCAATGGGAGAATTTGCGCCCAACATTGTGGAAATCGGGCAAGACCTCTTGAGACCTTAGAAGATCCTTTGAATGTGAGTTCTCCCCTAGGGATTAGGGTGAGAATAAGGATGATATGACAAGGTTGCGAGCTGGAGATCTCGGGGACTCTACTTACAGTGGACCTGAGGATCATGACACACCAGAGTTCTGGCGTCATCCCGGGATGGATTAGCCGACAAACTACATGGTCGCTATCGATTGTGAGCGTTAGAGGGTTACCGCCTACACGCAGGACTCCGTGAATCGTACTGTGGAGACAAGCATGTGATGAGCCTTGCCCTGCATGTCGATACAAGTCTGTGTCAAGGATCAGCAGTTGGCTAGCGAGCCTTAATTCCTGCAGGACGGCGAGAATCGTACTGGGGATCTACCTCGAGTAGTATGAAAGTATGTGGATATTTTCCGTGCATGAGCTACCCGGATCCATTCCACAAAGAGGTAGACTTCTGTGACGAGTTACACTCGGGTACTTCACCCATCTCGCATGCGACTGCACAGATGACACCCTGCTGTTGCAGTGAACTCGTGGTCCAAGTAAAGGAACTAATGATGGGCTGTGGTTCATTAGACTCCAGCATCACCATGGGCACCCAAAATTTTATTTGCGAAAAAGAAGGACAGGACCCTTCGACTTTGCATTGACTATCATAACATCAGGTTACGATCAAGAATCTGCACCACACGAGGATCGGGACGATTTGTTTGATCACTGAGAGACGAGTCTACTCCTAAGATGTGACCTTGCACCGGTTACCATCACCAGGTTGGGAGACAGATATCCTAAGACAAATATGAGACGCGTTATTGGCACTTTGAGTTTACAGTGATGCCCTTGATTGACGAATGCGCCAAGAAGATTCATGACTCCTATGCATAGGTGATCTTAACCCTATTTAGATCAATTTGTCGTAGTCTCCGTAGGATGACATTTTGATCTACCTCACTCTCGTAGTGGGCATGAGTATCACCGAGGATCGCTTTACATTTATCGAGAGACCATCAAATTTAGACGCCAAGATCGAAGTACGAGTTTAGCTACCGAGGGGAGATTTTGACACGTGGTGTCGCGCACTCAGGAGGCCACGACCAGAGAAGGTTGAGGCGCTGATGAGCCGGGTAGAGACCGAATGTCAATCTTCAGATACAAGTTTCTTTGGGTCGGGCCGGATATTACGAGATTCAGAATGGGCCGGAAGTCATTCCATTCAGCGTGATTGTAGGATTTCGCCACGGACATGGACTCCATGGTTAGTACGCCCACCATGTAGAGATCGAGGATACTTGAACACTCCTAATACCGCGTTGGTAACAAAGAGGGAGGATCTGTGGCTTTCCTAGCTCGGGGAAGAGGTAAGACTTCGCTTCACACTAGTTTTAGACTGTGCCGATCAAAGCATGAATGACTGATTGTTCTGCAGTGGATCCCAAGATTCTCGGGACAATGCAGCCCCAGCGAATGAGGACATGAGAGAGCATACCATTCCTCCACACCCTAGTACGGGTCAAATGAGGAACTAGCTTTGGCTGGTATACAAGCACTTCCTAGCAAGACGTATAGCCGTAGGGGCCAGACTGCGGGTCGAAGTCAGACAGACGTAGTCACAATAAGCTTGCGGACCTTAGGGTGGTAGACCTATTGGTTGTTGATGTCAGGGTTGACATGGATGAAGTTGACAGTCATCGGGTTGTCATGAATCGACCTTAAATGGTTGTCATAATCGACACTACTTGATTTAGGCTTAGAGGTTAAGACCTTGAGAAGCCATGAATAGATGTTCTTCCCAGGATGAAGAGAGCAACTGTGATAGGCCTGGACAAGAATGAGAGGCCCCGAGATTTTGCTGATGGTGGAACCTGGGATCAGTTGTCACAATATAGCATCATTGGGTGCTCATGTGCAATGTGACATCGCGCCGAGCCCAAAGCAGGTGCACTGTGAGGAGTCATTCACCACTCTTAGTGAGCTGTGGGTTGAGTTTGTCTCAGACTACGCTCCATGAAGACTCACAAATTGATTCAAGAATGAAGAGTACTAGTGTTGGGCAAAGCAAAAGAGGGCCGTTAACCTCTCTAAGGTGAGAATCCCGAGTTGGGTGTGGTGAGACCTTGGGAGATATCCGAAATTCTCTGTGGTGAATGTAAGAGGCTCAAAGTGTGTCGAAGAGCTATGTCATCTCTAAATGAAAACACACGGTATCAAGCATCACATAAACTTAAAGTCAATGATAGAGCTCTGAGGACTCGAGATTTGATACCCCTTTGAAATTGCACGCAGGTCAGTCGGTTTCGTAAGGGCTCGTATATGGATGTCATTCATGAAATGGACTGTTACATCTACTGGATTGTTTATGGGATTTACCTTGGGAAGGTCGCCATATACACTCGGGCAAGGGAAGCAGTAGCCAGGCAGGCGGATTATATACATGTGTTAGAGGAGCCACGCCGCGAGCACGTGTCCCGGGTCATAAGGGCAGGCGAGCATTTCCGTCAGCGGAATTCGCCTACAACAACAATTATCGCGAGTATACGACACACCGTATGAGGCACTCGTAGCCGGGAGGCCATGTAGGTCATCATATGTTGGACCGAGGTGGAGAGAAACCTCACCACCGGGTCCCGACTAGAGATACACTCGAGAATGAGCTTGATACGACAGGGCCGCCTTCACGGCCAGAGTCAGCAAGAAGCATGTATGATGCCACGCCAACTCTTGTATTGAGGTCAGATCACGCCTTCTGAAGGTGATTCCTAAGAGAGTGGATCGTTCTAAAGCGTGAGAAACTATCACGTAGATTCATCGGACCTTCGAGATACTCGAGAGGATAGGCACCTCAGAACAGATCGTCGGGCGCTTATCTCCCAAAGATGACAGTGTCCACGAGGTGTTTCACGCTCACAAGTTCAAATATACTCCGCATCCATCTCATGTGGTGGATCGGGGGACAGACATGTATACTGATGGAACTTTGAGGAGGGACCAAGCAGGCACTCGTTGATAATACAGATCAAAGTTTTATACAAAACCTGCGAGGCTAGCGAGTACTATAAAGGCACTATGGAGTGGAGGAGTACACGTGGGAGCGCGAGGATACGATGCGCGGGCCATCTATCCTTCATAGTGACGAAGGTGACGTAGCTTTGGGCCAAGCTTAAAATTTAAACGACTTATTTACATGCATGGTAGAGTTGCGCATCGCATAATCATGTGAGTGATTTGTGGATTTGCCCTGAATTTTTGACGAAATTCCTTTTAAGGAGGGAAGAATGTAAGATCCGAGAAATTCCACCGAAAATGGCAAATCGTAATTTCATTACAAAATTGTTATTTCTCGGATTAAAATCCGTAATTTATTCTAGATCTCTGATGACGAACGATCAGACCGCTGGAATCGCCTCATGAAATCTAGCTAACACGCCAAATTCACGACCAAAATAGCCTGTGTTTGGCATCGTTTACGAGGCATCGGTTACTTCGGGTTCAGAAACGATCTTCGATGTGACAAAAGTCATATATAACACTGCATCATGTGCCATAAGGGTATGAAATAGAGAAACGATGGTAAAATGACTACCGGCATACAAATAACGCCAAAACCTGAATGTGAGGGACAAATCATTCATTTTGGGAAGCTCGTTGTCACCAAAATGACAAAGTGCTACAGTGGTCTTCTTCTTCAAATTGGAAAGAAAGCAAAAAAAAACATGGGGCAAAAAGGGGAAAACCAGTAGCCATTTCGTTTGAGAGGTTTTTAGAGAGAGAGAACACTTCTCTCTAGATTTGTACGCGATCCAACCGTCGGTGGTCTTCGAGACAAGAAGGAGAACTGATCTACGAGGAAAGGGCTTCGCGTGGGTACCGGATTTGTGAGTTTTTGACAAACTCCGAGAGGTAGGGGTTTCTCCCTACTTGAGTTTTATTCTTCGCCATACCATGTAAATGTTTTGGCTGACGAGGCCCTGAATTTGTTGCTTGATCGGTCCCAAACCTCGACCGACCGATATTAATCTTTGAACTAAATGTAGCAGCCGTGATCGCTACGGCTGATTTGGGTGGTTGAATGTTGTATTTTTTTGTGATAAATCATGGATCGATTTGGATGATACGAAATGGCCGTGAACAAACGCGGGGTTCACAAAGTGAACCGATGAATGGATGTGTGTTTGAACCGTAAAACCTAGGTTTTTACTGTTCCTAGGAAGAGTGACACGAAAATATATTTTTTGTGGATATGTGTTTGGTCGAGTGATTTAAGTTGAATTACTCGTGTATGATCATTAGCCCAAGGGAGCTAATTTTGATGTGGAAATGTGAATTCTATATGACATGATTTGTGGTGGAATTGAATGTTTTGTAATAGCATGCATGTTTATATATTTACATGTGAATTAGATCAGATTGAATTGGTATACATGCATTCTATATGTACTCGGAACATCCTAGGACTATAGGAGTTAGTGCAATGAGATGAGCGTGAGAAAATGGTTCTGAGGGTAGTCTAAAATATTAATTACTCCTGGAGAAGTCCAAATGAAAATATCAATCGTCTGAGCGCCCCAATTGATATTCAACAGAGGGTATCCACAACAAATAATATATCAATCGCCTGAGCTACCCAATTGATATATATACATCTGAGGGTTGTCCACTAATAAAACAATAATTCTCATACAAGGCTTAGGGCTGAGGTGGAGAGAGTCTGGGTGGAGGACTCCTGGATTGAGTTGGTCATGTAGACATTTAAGTAGGATCATGCATTTGCTTGAATGTGTTTACTTTGAAACATTGCACTGTACTTGTGTGGGAGAGAGCCCACTTAGGCTTATCTCCCCCACTACTGAGCATTAGCTCACCCTGTCGAGGGATATTATTTTACAGGTACAAGGAGCGTGCGAGGGGACGGCTCGTCCTAGAGGCTGGATTAGAAGGAAGCCGGGTGTGGCTTTGATGATGTTTACATGCATTAGAATTCGAGTATTTTAATATATGTTGTATAAGAGTAAATATTTGAACTCTTAGAACTATTGAATATAGTTGGATTCATAGTTGGTATATTTGCCGTTTTACTCATGTTGTGATTATATTGGACTGCTTGGGACATGTTTCATGAAAAGTTTCATTCAGTAGAGCTCCCGTACGTGAGAGACTCTCGCCCGATTCAAGTGGCGTCTAACCCGACATCTACTTGTATTCATGTTGACGGTAGTCAACGGATCCTCGGGTTTGGGGCGCTGGCAAAGACCGGCACTCTTCCAAGCACCAATGATAGGTACCCAAACCCAATAGGAGAGTCCAACCCAAAAGATTGGCCTATGGATAGGTGGGAGAACCCATTAAGCTTAAGTATTACTCCACAACCTTTTGTGGAACCGATGTGAAATCATATCATTTCCCACCCCTAGAGAAGTCGAATGTCCGCAGACAGCTCACACTTTAGATAACATTCACTTCAGACCCACATTTGATCACCAGGTAGCCCTTTCCCATTACGCATCAACTCTTAATGAAATCACCAATGATAGGTACCTAAGCCCAATAGGAGAGTCAAACCCAAAAGTCCGGCCTTATAGGTAGGAGAACCCATCAAGCTCAAGTACCACTCCACAACCTTATGTAAAGCCGATGTGAGACCGTGTCATTGCCCACCCCTAGAGAAGTTGGACATTCGCGAATGGTTCACACTCCAGATACCATTCACTTCGGACCCACCTTTAGGCAACAGGTAGCCATTTCCCATTACGCACTAACTCTCAATGAAAGCATCAATGATAAGTCCCTAAACCCAACAGGAGAGCCCAACCCAAAAGACCGGCCTGTAGATAAGTGGCAAAACCTATCAAGCTTAAGTACCACTCCACAACCTTATGTGTAGCTGATGTGGGATAGTATCACACCAGCTATTAGATTTGTAGTTTTTTTTTTAAATGTATTACTCCATGACAAAACTCCTAGAAAATAATGGGATTCTACCTGTTCATCTTCTTCATCGCAATACCCTACCAATGTAACCAGGTTACGATGATGAACCCTTGACAGCAATCCAATCTCAGTGAAGAACTCTTTCTCACCCTGCAAAGATCCTTGTTGAGATCGCTTTATTGCTACAACTTTTCCATCTGCTAAAACTCCTTTATATACCTTCCCATAACCTCCATGGTTTATTCGCAGTAGCTTCACTCGAAATTTTCTCAAGGTAATTTCCATTTTTAAAGCTAAAACTTCTTTCACACTTTCTATCGATAAATTTTCTTGACACTAAAAACACAAATAAATAAATAAATAAACAAAGAAAGAGTGTGATTGTTTTCTAGGGTTTTGGAAAAGAATAGGTTATTGAAAAAAATAATTATAAATATAGGTTGAAAACCAAAATAATGCCCAACTAGTCTTGTCACGGGCCGTGTCGCCATACCGCGTCGGCCAATCTGTGAATCCATAGCTACGGCATTGAATTTTTTTTTAAGTTAATGTACAGTCGGTGGTTATGGGCTATAGGTATTTTACTTTCAGGCATTAGTTTGCGCAAACTATTTTAGTAATTTTTAAAAAATTGTATTAGTTTGGGACGAAGACTCTTGTAATACAACCATATACAATTTAGCACATAAGATATCCTTTGATTAAAGAAAAAAAAAGTAAAAAAAAAAAATAAGAACACCCTAGCTACAAGAGTTACATATGGGGAAGCCTTAACTTTGATTTCTCAAAAATGTAATCTTAGGGTATGTTTGATTCGTTTTTTGAAAATTGTTCTTCAGAACAGTTTTTGAAACCACCGATAAAGTCTTTTTGGAGTTCTTTGAAAAACAAATTCTTGTTATTTGAATTTAGTGTTTTGCGTGTTTTATGTGTTTTTCAGAACAAAAAACTACTGTGAACCAAACATCATTTTCCCTTTTTCCTTGTTTTTCTTTTTTTTTAGAACAAAAAACCGTTTTCAAAAACAGGAACCTGACAAGCCCTAACTTCAAAGGATGTCATTACCCTCTTTGAAATGGTTTCATCACAAAAGTTATGACTATAGATATTTGCTTGTAAGATATCCCCAATAAAAAAAAAGTTTGGATTAAAAGGGAAAAAAAAAAGTAAAACAAAAAAAATAACAAAATAAGAACACCCTAGCTACAAGAGTTGCATATGGGGAAGCCTTAACTTTGATTTCTCATAAATGGAAACTTAGGGCATGTTTTTGTTTACCATTTTTAAAAGTTGTTTTCTGTTCTCAAAAACAAGGAGATCAAGTAAAATAAGGAAAATATGTTTGGTTCAGAAAATTTTTTGTTATGAAAAATATAAAAAAACACTAAATTTAAAGAATAAGAGGAGCTTTCAAAGAACACCACCACAATGGTGTTCTTTGTGTTTAAAAGCATTCTCGAAAAGCAGTTTTCAAAAAACAAAAACAGGGAGAATACGTTTAGTTTGATTTTCAGCGATACGACAAAACCACCAGAAGAACATAGAAAATACTAAATTAACATAACAAGAACAATTTTCAAAGAACACTAAAATGGTGTTCTCTGTGTTTTCAAAAACCATTCTCAAGAACAATTTTCAAAAACAAGAACCAAACATGCCCATAGAACTGCTTGAGTTCCCATTTTAAAGTTTTTTGTTCTCAAAAACAAGAGAAGGAAACAAGTAAAAACATGGAGAACACGTTTGGTTCCCGGTTTGTCATTGTTACGATAAAACTGAAGAACCACAAAAAACCTTTAGAAATCAAGATAATAATAACAGTTTTCAAAGAACGTCAAAATGGTGTTCTCTGAGTTTTCAAAAACCATTATCAAGAATAGTTTTTAAAAACAACAACCAAATAAGCCTTTAGGGCTTGCTTGGTTCCCGTTTTTGAAAACTATTCTCTGTTCTCAAAAACAATTAAGAAGAACAAATAAAACATGGAGAATACGTTTGGTTCCCAGTTTTTCATTGTTATGACAAAACACAGCTAACACAGAAAACATTAAATTAAGATAACAAGAATAGTGTTCAAGAATACCAAAATTGTGTTTTACGTGTTTTCAAAAAGCAGATTCTCAAGAACAATTTTTAAAGCAAAAAAATACTAAATAGGCCCTTAGACTTGCTTAGTTCGGATTTTGAAAATGTTTTCTATTCTAAAAAATAAGAAGAATAAGTAAAACAGGGAGAACACGTTTGGTTCCCAGTTTGTCACTGGTATGACAAAACACAAAAAACATTAAATCAAGATAACAAGAACAGTTTTCAAAGAATACAAAAATTATGTTCTCTGTGTTTCCAAAAACCGTTCTCAAAAACAGTAAACATACTTTTAACTTTTGAGGATGTCTTTAACCAAGATTTATACTTTGTAGTTTAATAAAGTTACATGACTATAGATATTTGGAAGTGACTATATATATATATTTCCATGTCGATTTCGCCTTATCGAATTACAAGCGCATTAACCAAAACTATGCATTTGCGAGATGGATGCCTCCCAAAACAATTCCAACAATGACGCCTTTCTTAATACCTGATTTTAAAGACTCAAGATCAACTACAGCAACAAGAACAATCAACAATCAGTGCTATGTAAGGAACAAAATTTAACAAACATGATATTGAAACACTTTTATGGAAGCAAAACTAATAATGAAAAATCACTGCATGAACACAGCCTGCCTTCCTTTTCTCTGATTCCTTCTTTTTTTTAATCAAAGATGGATGGAGGATAAATTGCATTTGTTTTTTTTTTTTTTATAACCATGGATGTCCGAGCTAGCTTATGTACACCTTGACCCCACAATTCCCACGGGCCTGGGTGACCGGCGAGGGTAAACCCTCTGAATTACCTGGGGGACTCAAGCCAGGTAACCTCTAGGTACCTGACCCAGAGCTCTACACAGAATAAGGTATGTTGTTCATTTATCACTAGCAACATATTTATACATAAGTGAATTCTAACTAGAATAGGAGAAAATATGGAGTTTTCTAATTGACTTCTAACTCTACATATTTACATTACTATAAAAGTTTGTAAAAATTCTTAGTCCTACCACGTTAATGAGAACCCAGTCGGAATTTGGTTAACATACATGGAAAAGACCATGGGAAAATATGGAGTTTGTAAATTTCAGAGAGAGGTCTCAGACTCAAGACCTCCTGCCAAACCAAGATCTGACACCATGTTAAATAACCAACTCTCCTAAAAACCCCTCATGTGCGGTCTCATACCTGCACGTGGAGAGTCAAACAAATCAAACAAAGTCCTTCATAGACTTTCAAATCAACAAATGGGAATTCAAATTATAGAGAGAGGTCTTGAACCCAGGACTCTCCTGCCAGACCAAGCTCTGACACCATGTTGAACGACCAACTCTCCTAAAACCCCCTCACATATGGTCCCATACTTGCACGTGGAGAGTTAAACAAACCTAACAAAGTCCTCCATGGACTTTCAAATCAACAAATGGGGATTTAAATTGCAGAGAGAGGTCTCGGAACCCAGAGACCTCCCTGTCGGACCCATTTCGACACCATGTTAATGGCCAGGCTCTCCACAAAAAAACCCTTCCCAAGCGGTCCCATACCTGCATGTGAAGAGTCAAACAAACCTAACAAAGTCCATCATGGACTTTCAAATCAACAAACGGGGATTGTAATTGTAGAAAGAAGTCTCGAACCCAGACCTCCTGCCAGACCAAGCTCTAACACCATGTTAAATGACAGGCCCTTATAAAAACCCCTCACATGCGGTCTCATACCTACACGTGGAAAGTCAAATAAACCTAACAAAGTCCTCCATGGACTTTCAAATCAACAAATGGGGATTTAAATTGCAAAGAGAGGTCTTGAACCCAGTCCTGCTAGGCCAAGCTTTGACACCATGTTAAACAACCAACTCTCCTAAAAACCCCTCATGTGTCGTCTCATACCTGCACGTAGAGAGTCAAACAAACTACATAAAGTCCTCCATGGACTTTTAAATCAACAAATGGGGATTCAAATTATAGAGAGAGGTCTCGAATCCAGGACCTCCTTCCATACCAAGCTTTGACACCATGTTAAACGACTAACTTTCCTAAAAACCCTTCATGTGAAGTCCCATACCTGCACCTGGAGAGTAAAACAAACCAAACAAAGTCCTCCATGGACTTCGAATCAGCAAAGATAGAGGTTGAGTGTAGAGAGGTCTCGAACCCCGAGACCTCTGCTAGACTATTTCGACACCATGTTAAACGATCAACTCTCCTAAAAACCTCTCATGTGTGGTCTTACAACGCGTGGAGAGTCAGGCTCGACAAACAAAGTCCTCCAGTGGACTTTCAAATCCAACAATGGGGATTCATATTGCGGAGAGAGGTCTCGAACCCGGGACCTCTTGCCCAGACAAACTTTGACACCACAATTAAACTACCAATTCTAAGAAGCCTTGTAATGCGATCTCATACACACTTTGGAGAGTCAAACAAACCAAACAAAGTCCTCCATAGACTATCAAATCAACAAATGGGGATTCAAATTGCAAAGAAAGGCCTCGAACCGAGCGCTGCCCGGACCCGAGCTCGACACCATGTTAAACTATCAGGCTCTCTAAAACTCTCGCATAGGTCCCATACCTGCGCGTGGAGAGTCAAACAAACCAAACAAAGTCCTTCATGGACTTTCAAATGGGGATTCAAATTGAAGAGAGAGGTCTTGAACCGAGGACCTCCTGCCAAACCAAGCTCTGACACCATGTTAAACTACTAACTCTCCTAAAAGCTTAAATATGCTCCCTCACGTGCGGCCTCATACCCACATGGGAGAGTCAAACAAACCAAAAAAAGTCCTCCACAGACTTTCAAATCAACAAATGAGTGTCAATTAGGAGAGAGGTCAGAGACGAGACCTCATGCCACACGTCATGTGCGACCATTTCTTACAAAAACCGAGCTTGTAGGATTTGGGAATAGAATTCAAGAGGTCGAACCAGACCTCTGCTAGACTTGATACCATATTAGCGACAAACTCTCTAAAAGCGAATGGCTCCCTCACGTGCGGCCTATACAGCATGCAGGAGAGTCAAACAAACCAAACAAAGTTCTCCACAGACTTTCAAATCAACAAATGGGTAATAAATTGTAGAGAGAGGTCTCGAACCCAAGACCGCCTACCATACCTAATACCATGGTAAATAACCAACTCTCCTAAAATCTTAAGCTTGTAGGATTTAGGAATAAATTATACGGAAGGAGGGTCAGAACCAGGGACCTCCCCCATCATACGAATCGATACCATGTTAAACGATCGACTCTCCTAAAAGCTCAAATAGGCTCCCTCATGTGCGGCCCCATCTCACGGTGATCAAGCCAAAACCGGGAAGTCTTCCGGACTTTCAAATCAATAAATGGGTAATAGATTGCGAAAGAGGTCGAACCCAGACCTCTTGCAGGCCTAATACCATGATAAACCTTGACTCTCCTCAAGGCTTTGAAGCTTGTAAGATTTATGAATGCGAATTGAAAAGAGAGGTCTGATCCAAGACCTGCAAGACGCTAAATCCCATATCAAACGACCAACTCTCCTAAAACCTCTAGCTCATTCTATTCGGGTTTAATACAAATACCATGCCTTCTAACAAAAACCAACAACTACGCCAGCAATCACAAACATAAAAATAAGTCTAGAAGGCATCTAGTCATCGGGGCAGCGCCCTTACTTTATAGGGGCCTTAGGCTATTTTTTGGGCCCTATATATATATATATATATATATATATATATATATAGATTTAAAAATAAAATTTTATTGAACAAATATATTCAACATTACATAAGGAAATTTACTTTGTAAGTTTATTCTCTGAAGCAATTTTAGATAAAAATCAATAATTAAACTATTAAAATCAATTTGTTCTAGCATATGTTTTTCAATAGACAGTATAGCCAATCCATTCAATCTTTCTTGTAACATTGTTGATGAAAGTGGTTAGTGCTTCAACTTTGAGAAACTTCTTCTGTGAAATTAGCTGTGCTTGGTATAGTCAATAGTACGTAAGCAATCATACATTTAGAAACCAGGGAATCCGTGTTTCAAATAGTGTGACCAGAGTTGCTCTTTGGTCTCCTTTGGTAGCACTTTCTCACAGTCTTTGGCTAAAGGAAATAACTCACTTGCAAATCCCGTGATATCGAGTCATTATTTATGTCTCGAAAATTTTCAAGCTTATCTCATGACAAGACTTCGACAATCATCATCACCAATATCTTAACTTATGAATAAATAAAAATCAAAAATATCTTCAGCATTTACACTGAAAATGTTCAAATCTACTATTGAGTGAAGGTATAACAGTATTATATATAAGAAATAATCGACTCTGTAAGATTCTTGGTTGAATGTGTAATCTCTTCACTAGCAATTTTTCATCAAGCTTTGCTTCTTTACGTAAATAATACGCTTTTCCTGAAAATGTAGGTTAATTTTCATGCGGCAACAATTCTTTGCCAATAATCTTATCGATTCAAATCCATTGGATTTCTATAGGTCTCGAAAAGAAAGAAATAAGTGCTTTGAATGACTAATTGACAGGGCCCAGGCCGGACGCCAGGGGTTCCCAGGGTGGTCCCATGATAGGTTCAGCTGTACAATCCACTAGGGAATGCAAGGACCAGCTTTAAAGAGTAAACCGTACGTCTTGCATAGCGATATATAAAGATCACTGGCTCAACTCCACAGCAGGCCTATATTCTTTACGTAGGTCATAACCTACTTAGCACATAATAAGGACTCATATGAGTTCGATACTAAAATCGAGCATTCTAAAGTGTTGTGAATTTGGGGTTCACAAATGAAACAATAAAATAAAGGCAGATAGATATGATAGAATCTACTTGTTGCCGAGGCCCAGTGGCGTAGAAGTTGGAGCGGAGTAGTCTACAAACCCACTTTGGTCTTAGGGAACATATTTAAAACAATAAAACGTGAGATAATAAATCTCAGTGAGTGGCATAATTTATAAGGGAAATAATATTTTTATTTTCAAAGATTCCTTATCTCAAAACTTCACGTCCACTCTTTTGTAAAGTTCCCGTTTAAAATTCATTCCACAAAACCCAACTTATACCAAGTCAACAATACTAAATCATTATAAAAATTTACTTGAAAATTATAACTTGAATTTGATGCAATATAAAAATTGAGCATAAAGTGTATAAATCTCATGTTGTACAAATAATCATGAAAACACAATAACCATAAATATTGAAATGGTTATAGCTTACTCAGAAACCCATAATGTACCGTACCATATATCCTTTATAAACGGTACCATATACTCATCATAAACCGTACCATATACCCATCATAAACCATACTATATAACCATCATATACCATATCATATACTTATCATAAATCGTATCATATACCCATCATATACCGTACCATATACCCATCATATACCATACCATATACTCATCATAAACTGTACCATATGTCCATCATATACCGTACCATATACCTATCATATACCATACCATATACACATCATGAACCATACCATATACCCATCATAAACCATACTATATACCCGTATATACCGCGCATATACTCATCATAAAAGCGAACATCATGCCATCATATCTGTTTCATATACCCATCATATACCATACCATAAGCCCATGCTCATTTGTATCATATACACTTCATAAGCGTAGGACACCCCACCTCACGACCCTCGACCTCGAAGGTGTCGTGGTAATATGTAATGATGAGCGAAGTCGGTGGCAGGCCTCACGGCGAATGGAAATATATAGCAGTTGGATGAACTGGCCTCCACGACACACGTGGCAGCCCCATCAAACCATCGGATAAACCCAAGCCTCACGGTCGTGGAAATAATATATAACCGTTGGATGAGACCAACCTCCGACCTGAGTGCAAAACCGAATAAACCATGGATGACTGACCTCACGGCCGTGGAAATAATATATAACCGTTGGATGAACCAACCTCACGACACCGTGACAACTAATAAACCGTCGAATAAACCGACCTCACGGTCGTGAAAATAATATATAACCGTTGGATGAACCAACCTCACGACACCGTGGCAAACCCAGAATACCAAACCGTCGGGTAAACCCGACCTCACGGCCGTGGAAATAATATATATAACCGTTGGATGTAACCAACCTCACGACACCGTGGCAATCTCAGTATACTAAACCGTCGGGTAAACCCGACCTCACGGTCGTGGAAATAATATATGACCGTTGGATAAAATCAACCTCACGACACCATGGCAATCCCAGTGCACTACAATATAATTACTGGACCCAATCTCCGGTACAATATGGTACATCACCTTATAACCTCCAACACAATGTCCTTACTCACGTGTACTTTTTCCAACGTCACCGTATCTTAAGTTACGAATTTATGAATTTACTTTCCACAACTCAGTCAACTACATTTTAGATCTTTGGTTCATAAATCAAGCAAAAATTTGAAATTCCTCAATAATAACTATTCCTTAACCAATTTTTTTAACACATATATTTCAAAATCCATTTCATAAAATAATAATTTTTCAAGGGGGTTTAAAACCTCAATCCACGTACCCAACATATTTAAAATACCATAGACTCATCCACAAAATTAGTACATCTTCCAAACAGTTAAAATGATGACAAAATTCACATGAAATGATAACTTGTTTTATATGAGACCGATAATTACATTTGTAGCACAACCTGACAATTTGATCAGCAGTATATATGTAAAATATTTAATCACAATAGATATATTAATATAATACCCAAATAGTTAAAAACATACAGGCTTCACTCACAAACTATAGGCCTTTCAGTCTTGCTCCCTATGAGATCGTCTCGGCCAGTAGTGAGTGCACAGCAATATAAATAAAACACCACTTAGGCTCCAATAATTGAACCAACAACATTGGGATGCCCCGAAGGCCTTAGAATAACTTTTAGAACTATGAAACCATCCAAATTGGACTCCGACAGGTCCAATTACACAGTGTGCCCTATGAGTGATACCCCGAGTGGGGCTTTTCACGAGCTAATTTCTCAAATTGAACCGTCAGTAATTCCTAAAACATCAGTTTCACTAATCTAACTTCAGTTTTTAAATTTGACCAATTTGGTACTCTATTTCGGTCAGCTTCTCGATGGTACGAAACAACCTAAAATGGAAAACTAAACAAGCAGCGTCGAATTTACAAGCGCATATCAATGGAAAGCCCGAGACCAGAACTCATCAGTACCCTCACCTTGATTAAGGTTCTTTGTGATGGCCGGAAAACTTGATCAACTGATCCAAGCGAAGATTTGTTTTTGTCGTATCTTTTTCAAAGCGGTGATGAATGGATAAAAGGACCAAGGAAATGAAGTTCAGGTCCAAAAATAGTGGAAAAGATTATCGGTCTACTGGCGGCCGGGCCTGCATCAGACTGACCTAAGGTGGCGGTCGCGTGCGTTCGCCGGCCCAATCTGGGCACGTCCGGCGGCGGTTGGCCGTGAAATTTTACGGCCAAAATCACCCGGTGGTGGCTCTCCTCCCTGTTTGGCGCGTGTACTGTAGTGGTGGCCGGAATCGGCTCATACAGGCTGAAGAGCGAATCGGCCTAAAATGGGTTAAAAGCGAGCCAATTTTTAGGTTTGGGATTTTTCTCTCGGGTTTTAGGGTTGGATCCTAATTTGGCACCCCAGTGAAGCATATGAAACCTAGTTGTTTTGGTAAAAATCCCGGGCTGACTTGAAAACTGATAAAATACTGATGTTTGAACTTACCAGGACCATAACTTCTTATCCGTAAGTCGGATTTTGACGTTCTACCTGTCTGTGAACTCATATCGACGAGGCCTACGAAATGGTGTCTTAGTCAACCCAAAATTATTCATCCTTGAAAAAGTCAACTTGGCCCCACCTACTATTGGTTGGTCAACTTGGTCAAACTAGGTCAAACTTGGTCAAACTTGGTCAAACTTGTTAAAAACTTGTATTATTTGGTGCGGGTCATTACAATCTACCCCCCTTACAGAAAAATTTCGTCCACGAATTTCGTACCTGTGTTATGGAAGAGATGAGGATACTGACTCTGCATTTGGTCTTCCTTCAAGTAAACTTCACCATTGTATTGGTTCCTCCAAAGGACCTTCACTAAGGATATTGTCTTGTTGTGAAGCTCCTTCTCTTCTCTACCCAGAATCTACACTGGCTGCTCCTCATAAGATAAGTCATCCCTCAGCTCAATCTCTGGTGTCTCCAACACATGTGAGGGATCTGAAATATACTTGCATAGCATGGAGATGTGGAACACATTATGGACTCGCGAAAACTCCTCCGGCAAGTGTAGTCTATAGGCCACTGGACCTATCCTCTCAACAATCTCAAAAGGTCCAGTGTAGAGAGGATTTGTAGCTTACTCGCTTCCCCAGCGTACCACCCCGCTTCAAGGAGAGAGTTTAGAATACTCGTCCTCGACCTCAAACTCAAGATCCTTAGAATATCCACATAACACTAAATATTCATCAAAGCGTGTGCTCAACACCAACAAGCTAAGGTTGGCGCAAGATCTTCCATCCTCAAAAACCCTACGGGTCTAACTTTCATGTCACGTGAGTTGGTCTTACCTACATCCTAAGGTGGAGGAAATAATGGGGATGAGTTCGACAGCTCAGTAGTGAATCCCCTAACAAACCATGCTCATAAAAACATTTCAATTATACATAATTCAAGATATCTCAAAACATGAGCATTTACAGATAATAGGTTGATGATGGAAACACATGAATGCAATACTACCACCATCTCAACCCCTCATCAGTGACTCTTTTAGGCTTTCCTTGAGGGTAGCCGTCGTCCCACAACTGCGACAATTGTTGGGACTTACCACGAGGATATGCCCCACATCACCGTTATATGTGACCTTTATGGGACTATAACCCAGGAACTAGTCATCGTCCCGTGTCCACTACATCAGTCCGGACCCTCACACAGTCTCATTACTATGTCATGCTTTAAAACAATTTCACAAACATTCAACCACATGGATAGAAAAAAAAACATCATGTACCAGTTAATCCAAAGATTTCCATATATATAAAAATATGCATTTATATATATCTAGAAAATCAAACAGTCAAAGCATGGAATGGTACAGAATTCCCACAACATCAAACCACAGTACAAGCGGGAAGAAGGCTATAAGATCTACTTCCTTAAATTCAAATGTCCACTTAAGTCTCGAGAAGTCAAGCAGAGGCTACTCGAGTGCGAATAACAAGTCATAAGATTCCTTAGCCTCTCACAATCCGTGTCACATAAAATTACTCAAGTGGTCTATTACTTTATCACCACTCGACTCACATATATCCTTATACTTCCAACATAAACCTTGATCCCCCAAGTGCACTCTCTCTTACACTTACTAGGATCAACATTCAACACTCATTATTAAGGTTACACAAACAACGCACTCAACATAAAACACCTCTTGTATTCCTATCTCCATATTACTCATTTGAAGATAAAGTGCTAAGGGTTCTTTTCCAACTAGAATCACACAATTCGGAGCACCCAAACTTGAGATATGTCCTACACAACATAGCCCCACTTTGAATGAATCTTGGGGTCCAATGGGTAATGAATTTGGACACACATTTTTTTCAGGGGTATTTGTGCTCCTTGAAGTCTAGTTCTGTGACCAGCGGAATCACTTAATTTTAAAATGAAATGAGTCTTATGGCCAAAAATACTAACCTTTGGCCATAATAGAAAATCAAAGCCCACGAAAATGCCACAGATTTATAGTCTTCCCACTTTTTCCATAAGTTTCAACCAATTCAGCGCCCAAACACTCAGCCCACATGAAACCACTCTATTCAGCGAAACATCTTCAGAAACACGCAAGCGGAACCTAGGGTTTTGCCAACTCATCACTCAACCAATCTAAGATTAGGATGAAATCCTAACTCTCAAAAAGAGAGAAATCCATGAATCATATCCCTCTATACAAAATCCCCTCAAATCCTTACACAAATAACCAAGGATTAGGTTTCCGCCAGTATCCTTCCACGTCTAGGGTTAGGAGAAGTTCCCCCAACCAAACCCTAGAAAAAGAACCATTTTACAAGAATCAAACCAAAAACTCTTACCTTTTTGGCTCAATCTCCTTTCCTGGTCAAACTCCCAATTTGCCACTGCTTCTACTTTTTGAGGATCCACATGAATGCCATCAGCAGAAACTACATGTCGAAACCCCTTTCAGTAACCAAAATTTTCATTTGCTGAACTTGGCATACAACTGCTATTGCATTAAAGTCTGCAACACCAAACCCAAATGTCTCTCATGTTCCAACTCGCTTCTCGAGTACACCAAGATATCGTCGATGAAGACAATGACAATCCTATCTAAGTATGGACGGAAGACCCGGTTCATTAAATCCATGAAAATCTCTTTGGGCATTAGGTAGGTCAAAGAAAACATCACTAGAAATTTCACTTAACGCCCATATCTCGTCTTGAATCTCTTTGTCTTTGGGAATGTCCAATTCCTAAACTAACTAATGGAACCACGACCTCGAAGTCACTCTTCAGAACACTCTTGCACCTGGGGCGATCAAATAGGTCATCAATCAGAGCAAAGGATATTGGTCTGAATGGATTTGCCTTATTAGTATGCGTAGTCTATACACACGACCTCTAGTGCCATTAGGAAGAAGAACTAATCAATTTCAAGGATAAGGTTAGGAAGGTACAAAACCTTGGATGAGTTACTTACGGTGACAATGTACAGCTGAGGAATTTAGAAACCTCAGGCTACGGTACCAGGTTGTGAGACCGACCGGATGCCCTCGAGGGTTCCTCGGGTGAGTCCGCCTAGTGGAGTTCCTTTGTATCTGATCCTAGGGAATCTAGAAGGACCCCACCTAAAAGAGAAGTAAACACATGCAGTACTATAATACCCCAATATATATAAAAGATCCACAACCGCTCAACTCCACAACCGACCTATATTACTGTAGGTCATAACCACAAACACACATAATAAGGACTCATATGAGTTCAATACTAAAATCAGAGCATTCTAGAGTGTTTGTGGTTGCAGGAGTTACAAAATGAAACACACAAGTCCGATAAAATAAAAGTGATAGATACAATAGAATCTGTTTCATGTGGGATAAATCAGAGTTAGCGATAATCTCTCTGCTACGCAATCCAGCAATTTAAAACAATAAAATGAATCTTAATCTGATCGATAGTAAATTTATAAGAAATAATATTTATTTAATTCTTCTGCTCAAAACTTCCGTCCACTCTTTGTAAAGTTCCGTTTAAAATTCATTCACAAAACCAACATACCAAGTCAATAATGTAAATCCATGCTCAAAATTTAGCGAAATTATAACTTGAATTTATTCACAATATAAAATTGAGCATAAAGTGTATAAATCATGTTGTACAAATAATCATGAAAACCTGATAACCATAAATGTTGAAATGGTTTATGAAACATAGAAACCCACAATGTCTTAGTACCATATATCAGCATAAAGCGGTACCATATACTCATCATAAACCGTACCATATACCCATCATAAACCATATTATATAACCATCATATACCATATCATATACTCATCATAAACCGTATCATATACCCATCATATCTTAGTACCATATGCGATCATATCATGCCATACCCATCATATCAGTACCATATACTCATCCATATTGTGCCATATGTCCATCATATACCGTACCATATACCTATCATATACCATACCATATACACATCATGAACCATACCATATACCCATCATAAACCATACTATATACCCATCATATACCATACCATATACTCATCATAAACCATATCATATACCCATCATATACCGTACCATATACCCATCATATACCATACCATATACCCATCATAAACTGTATCATATACACTTCATAAACCGTGGGACACCCCACCTCACGACCCTCAACCTCGAAAGGTGTCGTGGTAATAATAATAATGATGAACCGTCGGTAACCCGACCTCACGGCCGTGGAAATAATATATAACCGTTGGATGAACCAACCTCACGACACCGTGGCAACTAATAAACCATCGGATAAACCAACCTCACGGTCGTGGAAATAATATATAACCGTTGGATGAACCAACCTCACGACACCGTGGCAAAACCCAGAATACCAAACCGTCGGGTAAACCCGACCTGCAATGTAAAATAATATATAAGCATTGGATGAACCAACCTCCACGGCAAGTGGCAACTAATAAACCGTCGAATAAGCCCGACTCACGATTCGTGAAATAATATATAACCGTTAGATGAACCAACCTCCACGACACGTGGCAAACAGCGGAATACCATTTGTCGGGTAAACTGACCTCCGCGGCGAATTTACTTTCCTGACTCAGTCAACTACATTTAAGATCTTTAGTTCCTCAATTCAAGCCGAAATTTGAGAAATTCCTCAATGACCATATTCCTTAACCAATTTTTTTTTAACACATATATTTCAAAATCCATTTCATAAATAATTTTTCAAGGGGGTTTAAAACCTCAATCCAGTACCCGACATATATTAAATACCCTGGACTCATCACGAAATTAGTACATCTTCCAAACAGTTAAAATGATGACAAAATTCACATGAAATGATAACTTGTTTTATATGAGACCGATAATTACATTTGTATGCAACCAACCATTTGATCAAAACAGTATATATGTAAAATATTTAATCACAATAGATATATTAATATAATACCATTGAGTTAAAACATATAAACCACTCCACGGACTAGGCTATTTCGATCCTGGCTCTCTACTTGAGATCGTCTCGGTCGGCATGAGTGCATGTATAGATAAAACACCATAGGCTCCAATAATTGAACCAACAACATTGGATTGCCCCGAAGGCCTTAGAATAACTTTTAGAACTATGAAACCATCCAAATTGGACTCAGACGGTCAATTACATAGTATACCTACTCGACTTGGATACCCAAAATTAGGGCTTTTCACGGGAATTAATTTCTCGAAATTGAGCGAATCCGATAATTCCTAAAACATCGATTTCACTAATCTAACTTCAATTTTTTCCGATTACTAATTGGTACTCTATTTCGAGTCCCAGCTACCATTAGTACGAAACAACCTAAAATGGAAAACCAACTTAAGCAGCGTCCAAAATTTACAAACCACATATCCAATGAAGCCGAGACCGAGGAACTCATCAAAGTACCCTCACCTTGGTCAAGGTTGCTGTGGTGGCGGGCTTCGATCGGCCGATTCGGTCAATTTGTTTTTTGTCGTATCTTTCCAAGCGGTGATGAATCCCGGAAAATGACCACGAGTAGATTCGGAGGGTCAAAAATGGTGGAAAAGAGGTATGGGTCGGCCTGAAATGGCCGGAAAACACAAAAATCCTATGACCCAAGGTGGCGGCAGCCGTCGCGTTCGCAGGCCAGATCCGGGCACGTCCGACGGCGGTTGGCCGTGAAATTCTACGGCCAAGATCGTCCGGTGGTGGCGCTCCTCCTATGCGGCGCGTGTCACGATGAGTGGTGGCCGGAATCGGCTCCCACTGGTGAAACCGTCGGCCCTAAAATGGGTTAAAACGACCCGGTCGGGGTTTTTCGGGTTTGGGGTTTTCTCTCGGGTTTGAGTTGGATCTAACTGGCACCCAAAATTAGGCTTATAGAGCCTAGGGTTGTTCCGGGTAAAAATCGAGGCGACTTGAAAGCGATAAAAATCTGTTTGAGACTTACGGGACCATAACTATTATCCATAGGGTACCGGTTTGACGTTCTACCTATCTGTGAACTCGTATCAACGAGGCCTACGAAATGGTGTCTTAGTCAACCCAAAATTATTCGTCCTTGAAAAAGTCAACTTGGCCCCACCTACTATTGGTTGGTCAACTTGGTCAAACTTGGTCAAACTTGGTCAAACTTATTAAAAACTTGTATTATTTGGTGCCGGTCATTACACTAATAGCAGCATCAATAACTATGTCTTTACTTTGCAACATTTTGCTCACTCTATTAATGGCAGATAAATATTTACATATGATAACCATGCAAATAAGAATTCCAAAATCCATGATGTCGACAATGACTTTGGCATCCTTGAATGTCTTAGGATCATCCTTGTTTCCACCCAGTGAGTTAAAGCAACTTTAATTTACGGAGCTTGAAATCTTATTGCCTTAACACATTCAACAGCTTTCCCAAACGTGTGTCCTTGGCCAAAGGTCAAACCTTTTACATTATCTTGCAAAATTTTCCATCGCTTTGTAGAAGATGAAAACAATACATATATATATATATATATATATATATATATATATATATATATATATATATATGCATTAATACAATTCAAAAGATTTAGCCTTTAGACGAATTTGCCATATCACAAAGTGCAAGATTAAAGACTATGACAACCACATGGTGTGTAGAAAGCTCTTGGATTTACTTCTAATACCTTTTTTTGTACACCTTTATGTTTTCCTTTCATATTCGAACCGTTATCATAACCTTGACCTCTTAAATCACCAAGATCAAGTTCAAGTGTTCTTAAAGCATTTATTAATTCATCAAATAATCCTTGTCTTGAGGTATCCTCCACTTCGAGAAATCTAAAAGAACTCTTCTACCTTAAGCTGGACTTACTTGAGAGACATCCCACACATCGTATTGTAAGGGACATTTGTTCTTCATGACTTATATACGGGTGTACAATCAAGTATAGGCGAAAAATATTTGCTTCTCCTAACTTTTTAATAATCTCAGTCTTTATTTCTGCCCGACCCATAAGTATAAATTCATTTTGAATTTTGTGACTAAGATAATGATAATGGTCCTTTTCCTATGATCTGTAGGGTGTTCTTTCATTATTGGATCAAACTCAGCAATCATTTCAATTATACGAGAAATTTCCATTATTTTCTTCATAAATTTTTCTCGATTACTCCATGAGGCTCAAATTATTCTTGCAAAGAAAGCTAACAACGAAACTATTCTCACGAAAAACTTGTCTCCAATGTTCTCTATCTTTGTTGATTTGATCTTGTAATGCTATCAATTGTCAAATTCTTTTGTAATCTCCTTTCCTAGATTAAATCATCTTCTCATGTTACGCATGTACTCATTACTAGTTTCATGACTTTTGAGCCTATAAGCGATATTTTTTCCAATCATTAGTTCCTTCATTAGCTACTTAGAAAAGTGCCTCTTTCTTAAATAACTTACAACAAAAGCAAAATACTTTATCAATGAAATTGAGTAAACCAACCATTTACGATAGTCTTCTCACCATTTGATAAATAACGAGTGTAATGTGTAAAAGAGAAATGCGCATTTTCTACAGTGCTAGGAAAAATTATCCATACACTTTAGAAGGACCTCTTTTCACCCGACATGTCTACATTAAATTTTGATCGATAATTTTCGATTTCACGGATGCGCGTAATCATACGAAGCGAAGGAACAACATGTATCATCTGTGCTATTTATTCATTCATGTACTCACTCCCGGAATTATCATCTTTGCTCATTCCTATTTTCCATTCTTCAAAATTTCTTGTTCACAATCATCCAAATCTTCTTTATTTACTAAATTCTCCCCCTCTTCATTAATATCATAAATGTGCTTGAACATTCTCATATATTTCCTTATCAACATTACTTGTATTACTAAGAATTTGTCCATAAGCTCAACAAGTTAGCAAAAACTCATAAGTTTTCTTTTAACTCTTTTTCATATCCGGACAAAATGCTTTCTAGTAGACATATGCTTCGATTGATATCGATTAGTCGAGCTTTTGAAATTGAATCGATAATGATAGAACTACGATGAGAGAATCTTGATAAATTTGATCAAAAGCGAACATGTCTTCTTTCTTCAAATTAGGCGCATAATAAAATATAAAACTAACAAAATTATTATTTGATAAAAATATAAAATAATCAAATAAAATACGTTAAAAATAAATATCCGAATTATTTCATACCTATGATCCAGTTACTTTGAAGATTTTTGTCTGTTTGTTTTTTTTATCAGCAAAAAAAGGAGGAACTCTAATTTTTTTCAGAAAGAGAAACCCTAATATTTTTGAACGGAGAGAAACTCAGATGTTGAAATAGTGTTTTAACTTTTTTTTAACAAAAAAAAAGTATCGCATAAGTGTCAATGATTTGAAGGAGTTTGCAAGTACATATCATTTAATGAAGTGGGGCCCATGTGAGACTTCTTTATTGTATTTAAAGTGGGAGTATTTTTGAGAGAACTTTGTGCATTTAACGTGAGTTTTTGAAATTTTATTATGACAAAATTTTTATTATATTTAATTAATTATAAATTATAAATATATATAATATTTGTCAGCTAAGGCCACTATAAAGTGGGTATAGTGGGGCCCTAGGCAGGCCTACCGCTATAGGCGGTAGTATTCTGAGTCATCTGGAGTCCACAGTGAAATTAAGCAGATCATAGGGTCCAAAGATATCATCACCAGGAATCGTAAACGTCGCGATTAAGTCTCTAATCCTTCTGATCTCG
This sequence comes from Tetrastigma voinierianum, assembly GCA_016808115.1. Taxonomy (NCBI): domain Eukaryota; kingdom Viridiplantae; phylum Streptophyta; class Magnoliopsida; order Vitales; family Vitaceae; genus Tetrastigma; species Tetrastigma voinierianum. Next base: position 149,899 of record JAEQBH010005364.1, read on the forward strand.
CTTGTATTAAACGTATTAGATTGATTATTATACTTCGGAAAGAACTTCAAATACATGCTCAGCCTTGGTCCCTTTTGTCATATAAACGAATCAATACGCAGTTGATAAGAAATCAAACCAAGATTGGAGGTATATATTGCTTAAACTGATCCAATATATGGAGGAAAATCAGACATGCTAGGACTTCTCAAGCGAAACCCAGCTCCCAAATGGTGCAGCACAGTAGCAAGAAACAGGAGAATCATCGACGTATTCGAAGTAATCATTGAGAGGACATGATTGAGAGAGACAGGTAATATTGTTTGTGTTTTCTGTGCCTCCAGGAAGATGGTCTTCTCCATTGACAGTTCCACAGAATTGGACGATGTTTGGTGCATTTGCATTTGTACAAATAGGGTTACCATTTAGCCTGAACATGAAGAATTGAAAGGTATCAGATTTTGTTATTAATGGAGGATATTTGGAATTTGTCAAACAGCTTAAATAGTTATGTTTATGGGTCATGTCTATAGAGAAGGTAATATAACTATTAGTATCTTGCAAAAAGTAGTCAAATTTCTATAAGATGTAACAAATATTAAGCTCCCTTGATTATTGTGTTTGTTTTCCAATGATAACTGTAAATTTTTTGTTCAATAATCTTCTTTCATCAAAAAAAAAAGTATCAAATTGTTTGTAGGAGTTAAGTAAAAAAATTAAACTCATTACATGTATTTGCATAAGGGACGTATCTACGTGTCGTTATGGGGTGTCAAAAAAAAAAAAACTTTAATAAGTCCTTTTTTTTACCCTTTTAAAAAAAATTATAATGCTGACACTCTAAAAACAATTTTTCTTATATTACTAGCCCTATTATAATGCGGCACCCCAGTATAAATCTTAGATCCGGCATTGTTGCATGCAGAAATAACGCTAATAGAATAAATGAAAGGCATCGAATTGTTTGCAAGTGTTAGAGTAAAAAACTAAACTCATTACATGTATTTGCATCTGCAAGAGACACTAATGCTCTGTTTGGAATCGGAAAGTAATAGAAGATAAATATTAAGGAAAATTACCTTATTTTCCCGAAAGGGTTTGCACGTAAAATCTTGGTGTTTTTCTGTGTTTTCGTATTTTATTATTGTGTTGTTGATTTCAACAGGTTCCTACTCCTATTAGTATGGATTCTAGAGCTTGAAGCAACATAATATACACAATGTATATCTAATCCAAATTAAAAAGAAAGCTTACTTGATGGTAACATTGGAAGGAGGAACAAAATTGTTGAAATCTCTGAAAATGAATTGTTCTAGAAATCCCTGGAAATACAAAAAAGATTAGCATTAAATGGAATTAGACAAAAAATTAATAAAAATCAAGGATTAAAAATGAAGGGGATATGGAAAATTTTATGTTATCATTGCTTACAAAGTGAGTGTTGCATTAGAAGCAAAAGTCACATTCTCCCAAATGGTAGAGCTAATGGAACCATTTAACAGAATGTTCTGAAGTGACATACAAAAAAGCAAGTTGTATATCATCTTATAATAGAAATTTATCCCAAATTGGAGTATATATATATATATATATATATATATATATATATATATATAGGCAAATAAGAAATTTCATAAAGAAAAACCGTATACAGGGAGTATACAAAAAAGGCCCGAGAGGCCAAAGGAGGAAAGGGCTAGAAAGAAAACACAAGAAATATCTACATTTGGAATACAACCGATCCAAGTAAAAAGGGAGCCCATAATAGAGTGTTTTAGTCTAAGGGTTGAGAAAGCTGCATCTTCAAAGACAGTTTATCCCAAATCAGTATTTTTATTTATTTTTTGCTAGGCAAATAAAAATTTCATTAAAGAAAAAAGGTCTACAAGGAGTATACGAAAAAGGCCCTGAGAGACCAAAGGAGAAAAGGGCTAGAAAGAAAACACAAACCAACCCACAAAACACAAGCTAGCTCTTAAGCATAACCATAGAATTTATAAATGGTACATAACAAAAAGAAAATATACGCATTTGGAATATTGTGTCAAGTAAAGAGCGGATAATAGAGTCTTGACAGTCTAGAGAGGTTGAGAAGCGCTTCTTCAAAACCAGTTAATCCCCAGTCAGTTTTTTTTATAGGCCAATAGAAATTTCATTAAGAAGCGATATACCAAGGTTTACAAAAAAGGTCTGAAGGCCAAGGGAAAGAGGGCTAGAAAGAAAATACAAACCAACCCACAAAAAAACACAAGCTAGCTCTAAGCATAGTCATAGAATGCAATACGACTTGACCTAACAAGAAAGTATCCGCGTTGATATTTGTGTTTTGATCACAGGTTGAGAGAGAAAACCTTCCGAACTCAGTTTGCTCTTAAATCAGCGCTGTATAATGCTTGATAGGCAAATAGAAATTTCATTCAGAAAAAACGATAGCACAAGTGGTATACAAAAGGCCAGAGGAGCCAAACGAACCCACGAAACACAAGCTGCTCTAAGCGTAGTGCTAGAATACGTACAAAAAGCAGGCCTATGAAAAGAAATATTCGCATTTGGAACACAGCCAGTCCAAGTAAAAAGAGAGTGGATAATCGAGTGTTTTAATCTAAGGGTCGAGAAAGCGGCATTTTCAAAGACAGTTTATCCCAAATCAGTACATCACTCCATCATAATATTGCTAATGTACTGAAAGTAAAATTTTAAGATGCAATAAAGAATAAACCAAACTGAAATATAAAGAGCATCACGAATTTATCCAGATGAAAGGCCCAAAAGCAGGGGATGGATCCACCTAAGCACATTGTGGAGAGAGATCACGCGCAGCATTGATCAACAAATGGATTATTTCTTTATGGCATAACATGAGAGAGAGAAAGAAGAGATGAGCAAATGGAACATAATTAAATAGAAGCGAGCTTTAGGCTCCATTTGAAACGAAAAAATATTAAGGAAAATGATTTTTATATTTGGTTTCACACCATAGAAAATATAAAAAAATCAAATATAGTTAAATTTTTGCATCTCTTTTTTAAATCTCTTAGTCCTTATATATAATAGAATAAACAAATAAAATGAGTGTAAATGACATATAATTAAAGGGAAATTAGTATTAAAATCATAACTTTCATGACTTTTTACATTTAAATATTGAACAAAAAGTTTGTTTTTTAAATATAGCAACTTTTATGAATTTTGTTTTCCTATCTCCCAACAAGACTCTGAACCTCTACCATGTCCAATATAACACAATGAAACAACATCGTTTTGATGCTAAAACTATAATTAAAATGAAAGTTAGGGATATAAAAACAAAAAATTCATGAAAGTTGTTATATTTAAAAAACAAACTTTTTGTTCAGGATTTAAATACAAAAGTCATGAAAGTTCATAATTTTAATACTAATTTTCCCAAAATTAATTTATGAAGTTCACACATATTTTTTATTTTTCTTTGTATTTTCTTTCTTCCATATTTTCTTCTCTATTTCCTTTTCTTAGTACTTTTTGGTTTCCAAACAAAGCGTTAAAGATTCAAAACTACTGTGGTAACATACATGGATGTAATGTTATTGGCAAGCCTGCTTGATGGTATAGTTCCAGCAAGCTGATTATGGCTAAGATCTCTGCCATGCAAAAAAATAACAAGTCAGAAGTACTAACTTTCAACAGATTTCTCAAAAAAATAAAATAAATAAATAATAATAATAATAATAATAATTTGTGTTTTTAGGAGCAGTGTTTTAAAAACAGGACGGTCCCGGTCGATCCGAGCGGTTAAATAGTCGACAGGTGACCTTTCTTGTCCTGATTTAATCTAGTCCAACCCCTAAACCGTGAATTGATAACTTTTCCGATTCAGTTACCGATTCGATTTTTACAACATTGTTTAAGAGAATTGGTCTTTTAATATGGTATCAAAGCTTGAGTTTGTAGGAGGTCCCGAGTTCGAGCCACCTCTTTGTAGTTTTTTCCCCATTTGTTGATTTGGAAGTCCATAGAGGACTCTATTTGGTTTATTTTACTCTACAAGTGCGGGTATAGGTTGAACGTGAGTGAAGGTATTAAAGGCATGATATGATATCCATATTAAACACAAACCCTATAAGTTTGAGCTTTTAGGAGAATTGGTCGTTTAACATGGTATCAAAGCCGATCCCCGATCCCGGTGTTGGGGTTTCTTTGGCCCCTTAGGGGGTGTTTGTCTGTTCGGTTTGGTTCCGTAATCCCATATTGAATAGGGAAGAAAGTTTTTAGTACCATATAAGTATGAGCTCCTCTCAACCTAGTAGATGCGTTTTAAAACCATGGGGCCCAAAGCAGACAATATCCACATGGTTGGGCAGGGTAGTTACAAATGGTATCAAAGCCTAGGTTGGTCGAAGGACCATGTTCGAGCAACCTCTCTGCAATTTATTCATCATTTGTTAGTCTGAAAGTCCATGAATAACTCTATTTGGTTTTTTATTTTACTCTCCACGTACGAATATGAGACTGCAACACAAAGAAAGATGTTAAAGACACGATATTCATATTAAACCCAAATCCGGATTAGTCATTTAACAATCATCATTAGGTCGACATGAAAAATACAAATGTTTTATGAGACAATAACAATGTAATCAAAAAAAAATAATTATATTTGAGTACTTACAAGTAACGAAGGTTTGGGGTCCTGCTTAGATCAGGAATATTTCCTGTCAAGCTGCAGTTCCTAAGACTCCTGCTTAGTAATGGAATTAAATAAAAAACTTTGTATTAAAAACATAGTTTTGTCCCAAAATAGTACATTTAAAAAAAAATTACCAATTTAATACGTTTTCTAAAATAATGTCTAAACTAGTGTTTAAAACCGTAGTTCATGACCATGGTTTAAAATTTTTGTCAATTAATATCGCAGTTATTGACTACGGTTTTAATGACTACAGTTTTAAGCTTGAAGTTAAAACCGTAGTCATCAACTACGGTTTTAAGCACTAGTTTGAGCATTATTTTAAAAAACGTATTAGATTGGTATTTTTTTAAAAATGTATTATTTCGACACAAAACTCTAAGAAATCTAGAAAAATAAAAAATAAAAAATAAAAAAGGAAACTATTATAGTTTAACCAGTCTTGACATGTTTCCATAAGATTCAGGAATCTCTATCCCACTAAAGTTGTTGTTATCAAGTTGGCTGCAATAAGGATAGAGGTAAAGGTTAGTGATCAATAAGCCATACTATTTATGTATATCTAGGAAACGGGTCGATCTTGTCCAAATGGACCGAGCCCATTAAGATCGAGGGCTAAAATTGGTCAGACCAATTCGACTCATTTTTATTTGAGCTCATTTTTTGTTAGTCTAACCCGGCCCTATGTGGGCTGCGGACCAACACGAGTCAAACATTAAAAAATTATAAATAATAATAATAATTAAACAATTTTACAAATTTTATATTTTGTAAAATAAAGTTTTTTTTTAAATACTTATAGTTAGAGGTGGCAATTTAACCCTGGCTCACCCGAAATTAGGGTCGAGTTGGGGTGTTAATTTATTAGCTTGAAAAAAACAAGCCAAATTTGGGCCGACCCACTAATTTTTTTACTTTATAAGGCAATTTGGCTGGGCGGCCAGATTTAGGGTTGGGTTGAAAACGTGGCTAGCGAGAAAAATTGGGCCAAAATTAGTCCGACCCAATCTAGACCAGCCCGTTCACCTGAATTGCCATATCTACTTATTTTGGTTATATTTATATATATTTATTTTATTTTAAATTATTTATCATTCTAGTATTATTTTATTTTATTAAAAATAAGTATTTAATAACTTTTTTTTTTCTATAAACAACTATTTTCTATTTTTCAAAATAGAAAAACAAAAGTTTTAAAAACCATATTGATGACTGAACCAGAAAAGTTACTGATTCACGGTTTAGGGGTTGAGCCGAATTAAACCAAGATCGGAAAGGTTATCAATCAACTACGGTGATTGGCGATCAGTACTCGACCAATCAGACCGATCGATTATGTCGATTTTAAAACATTGAAAAAGCCCAATAAAAGCGGGTTAATTCATTGAGTCAGCACGTTAGGCCAATGAAGCCTTGGTTTTGTCGGTCACCATTTTCCCGAGCAACCACTAAAATGTGGCCCCAAGTGGGCCGGGCCCATATTCCCCACTTATAGACTATAAAAGCTCCTAAAAATGTTCAAATAAAAAATGGGTTGGACCAATAGGCCATGATTCTGTCGGGCCCTGCTTGTTTCAACCCAACCCTCAAAAATGTAGGCCAACCCAGAAATGGACCCATATAAAATTGTGAAAATGTGAAAGATTGAACATACAGAATCTTCAAGCAGCGTTGAGAAAACTCAGGTGGAAGATAGCCTGACAAATTATTTGTTGTCAGCAGGCTGCATATGTTGATTTTCTTTATTAATAAATAGGGTAAAAGAAAACAGTGACTAAGGGTCTGTTTGGAGCTTACAAATGTACAAGTTTTGGTAATGAAGATAGCTCAGCTGGAATCTGACCACTGATTGAATTTGTTCATATGACTGTGACAAAAAAAGAAAAATAAAAAATAAATAACCATCAATAAAATAAATGCTTTAAAAGAGCTCGAATACTAAGGGTTTGTTTGGTTTAAGTTTTATGTTCTTAAAAACAATGAGAATAAGGAAAACATGTTTGGTTCTTGGCTTCTTTTGTTTTGAAAACATAGAAAGCACAAAAAACGCTAATTTAGATAACAAGAACAATTTTCATGGGATCACGGATCGAATTAGTGACAAAAAAAAAGAACCATCAAACAAATAAATGCATTAAAATATCTTGAATACGAAGGGTCTGTTTGGTTCGTGGTTTTGAAAACCATTTTCTATTCTAAAAAACAAGAAGAACAAGGAAAACAGAGAGAACATATTTAGGTTCCCTGCTTTTTTTGTTCTAGAAAACATAGAGAGCATAGAAAACACTAATTTAGATAACGAGAATATTTTTCATGTGACCACTGATTGAATTATTGTTCATATGACTGCAACAAAAAAGAACCATCAATAAAATAAATGCATTAAAAGATCTTGAATACTAAAGGTCTGTTTGGTTCTTGTTTTTAAACCGTTTATAGCTGCCAGAAACAAGGAAAATAGGGGAAAAAAACACATTTTAGTTAACTTTTTGTTATGAAAAACACAAAAAAAAAAAAACACATAAAACACTATTTTAGAAAACAAGAACAGTTTTAAAAAATACAAAAATTGTGTTTTTGTGTTTTCAAAAACTATTCTCAAGAACCGTATTCAAAAACAGAAACCAAACAGACCCGAGAAGAGGCATTTGGATCTTAAGAGGCAACTCACAAATGGAGACAACTGGTTAAGTTACAAAATGATTTTGGCAGCGGTCCTGATATATTGTTCATATCCACTTGAAATCTATTGAGATTAGTGAGATTACCAAGCTCTTCTGACACACCCCCACCCCCTACTAGCGGCAGGTGTGCCGGCCACTCCACAAAAATCCCTAACCGTTACCTCTAACGACTAGAAATCCATGTGAAGCGAAGCCGTATTGCTTTCTTAAACCTCGTATAAGAATTTTTCTTTTATTTTTATAACTTAGGATTTGGTAAAATCTTTGCAGCGGTAAAACCTCGGCAGCATGACTGCTGCGTATAGGACAATTCCAAATCCTATATACACAAATTTACAATTTTATCCCAATATGGCAACCAGCAACCCAACACATTCTCACAACTATACTATGTCGCTACAACAAGTACCAGTGACAATGAGGTGACCTTACTTTGCAATTAAGAAGATTGTTGTCATGTAGTAGAACAAGATGTCAAGTGGGTAGTGGACTTAGCAGCATCATACCATTGCATTCCTAAAAAGGAATATTTCTCGACATCTGAAAGCAAGAGACTTTATACGATGAAGATGGGAAACAAAGTATTTCCCGGATCCGCGAGAGTTAGTGACATTGCATACAAACAAGTATGGGGTGCACTTTAACGTTGAAAGATGTGTGACACATTCCAGACTTGTGTCTAAACATGATTTCTGTGCATATTCTAGACAAGGATGGATACAATCAATTTATCAATAGTGGCAATTGGAAGCTCACCAAGGGATCATTGGTGTTGGCACGAGGCAGATTATGTTGTTCGTTGTACAAGACACAAGCAAAGGTGTGCAGAGGACAACTAAATGCAATTGATGATGATACATCTCCAGATTTGTGGCATAAGCGGCTAGCACATATGAGCGACAAGGGGTTACAACTTTTGACTAAACAGTCCCTCATTCCTATGGTCAAAGACAAATCATCAAACCCTTGTGACTATTGCTTATTTAGAAATCAACACAAAGTATCATTCTAAAGGAACTCCACTCAAAAATTGGAGAAATTGGAATTAGTATATTATGATGTTTGAGGACCTATGGAGGTATATTCACTGGTGGTAACAAATATTTTGTTACTTTCATTGACGACACTTCACGAAAGACATGTGTATACCTATTGCATACAAAAAGTTAGGTATTCCGATATTTTCAGAAAAATCCATGCCATGGTGGAAAGAGAGATTGGAAATCCTCTGAAGCGACTTCGAATCGATAATGGTGGAGAATACATATCTAAGGAGTTCAAAGAATATTGCTCCAAGCATGGAATCCGGCACGAGAAGACGATTCCTGGTACACCAAAGCACAACGGTGTTGTAGAGAGGATGAATAAGATCATTGTGGAAAAAGTCCAGTGCATGTGGAATTATTTCTAAACTTCTAAGTCATTTTGAGGTGATTATTAGCTCTTGTAATCTACGATCCAACCAGAGTGCATAAGTTCCTTTGGACTTTGATATTCCTTAAAGAATTTGGATGGGAAAAGACGTTCCATACTGTTACTTGAAGGTGTTTGGATGCAAAGCATTCATGCATGTACAAAGGAGCAAAGATCGAAGCTTAATGATAAAGCAACCTCATGCATCTTCATCAGATATGGAGATGAGGAGTTTAGCTATAAGCTATGGGATTCAAAGAAGCAAAAGATAGTCAGAAGCAGAGACATCTTGTTTCATGAACACAAAACCATTGAAGATATGGAGAAAAATGTGAGTGGTGCAAAACTCACATATGAAGACGTTGCAGATCTGACACTTGAACAAACTTCATTAGAAAGTGCCACTAATGAAACAAAGATGTACGAATCGGAACGAGAACGGGGCAGAGAACCGAGTCATTGAGGAGGAAGAAAGTGGTGATGATAGTGATAGGGAGGTGTTGATTAGGGGTAGCAAATCCCTACAATAGAAGAAGGACCTTAGTTGAGATGGACAACCAAAGAAAATAAGCCATCTACAAGGTATCCAAGTTCAGAGTATATTCTAATTGTTGATAAGGAGGAGCCTGAAAGCTTCCAAGAAGTACAGTCTCACAAAGACAAAGACTATTGGATAAAAGCTAGGCGAGAAGAGATGAACTCCTTATGGAAAAATAATACCTAAAGGGGTTGATCGATTGCCAAAAGGGAGAAAGTACTCAAGAATAAATGAGTGTTTTAAGCTAAAGAATGACAACGAAAATTTATTTGAAGTACAACGCTTGTCTAGTAGTGAAGGTTTCGGGTCAAAGCAAAGGTATGACTTTTTGATGAAATTTTTCACTTGTTGTGAAAATGTGTTCAATTCGAGTTATACTAGGATTGGCAGCTAATATGAATATCGAATTGGAGCAACTCGATGTTATGACTGCATTTCTGCATGGTGATCTTGATGAAGAGATCTTTATGAAGCAACCAGAAAGCTTTAAAGTGAAAGGGAAGGAGAACATTGTCTACAAGTTAAAGAAAAGTCTATCACCGGACTTCGCAGGCTGCGACAATGGTATAAGAAATCTGACTCTTTCATGATGAGTCAGGAGTACAAAAGGACATTTGCAGATCCTTGTGTTTATGTTTGGAGATTCCTTGATGATAAATTCATAATTCTCCTATTTTATGTTGATGATATGTTGATTGTGGGTAGGATGTCGATATGATCCAAAAGCTAAAAAAAGAATTATCAAAACGTTTGTCATGAAGGATTTGGGCAGTGCAAAGCATATCTTAGGAATGGAGATTCTGCGAGATAGGAAGGCAGGCAAATTGTGGTTGTCACAGGAATGATATATTGAACGGATGCTAGAAAAGTTCAATATGAAAAATTCAAAGCCAGTCTCTACACCACTTTCTTGCCATTTCAAGCTAAGTAAGAGGCTTTATTTATCTACGGAGAAAGAAAACGGCGAAAGGTCAATCATTCCATACTCATCGGCAATTGGAAGTCTGATGTATGCTATGGTGTGTACATGTTTAGATATCTCATGCAGTTGGAGTTGTAAGCAGATTCCTAGTAAATCCTGGTAAAGCACATTGGGAGGTAGTGAAATGGATCTTTAGATATCTCATAAAATGTTTAAGCTTTGGGGGATCAAGACCATCTCTTGAAGGTTATACTGATTTTGATATGGCCGAAGACCTAAATTGTAGAAAATCTACTTCTGGGTACTTATTTACATTTGTAGGGTGAGCTATATCATGGCAGTCAAAGCTACAAAAGTGTGTTTTACTATCTACTACAAAAGCAGAGTATATTGCAGCTACTGAAACTATAAAAGAGATGCTATGGATGAAGCGTTTTCTTCAAGAACTGGATTTAAAACAGAGAGACTACATAGTACATTGTGATAGTCAAAGTGTGATAAACTTAAGCAAGAACACTCTGTATCATGCAAGGACGAAGCACATAGATGTGAGATATCATTGGATCTAGAAAGCAATTGAAGAACAACTATTCCAAATAAGAAATATCCACATTGATGAGAATACTGCTGATATGATGACGAAGGTCATTACAAAAGAAAAACTGGCACAATGTATCAAATACACGGGCATGAGCTCCTACTAAGGAGTCAAGAAGACTCTCACTTTCATTTGTTTGTTGCATAAGTCTAGAGGGGGAGATTTATGGGGTCCAACCCATAAATGTGGCTGCAATAGCAGCAGTTTCCTTAGGAGAACATTTTCTCCACGTCGCACCTATATTCGTATGGATGAGAATTGACCTTTGTTCCAGCCAATGAAATTGGTTTCCATTTCAACCAATGAAATCCATTCGAGGATCAAACCTTTGCCTATAAATAGGCTTCGAGGAACATAATCAAATGGAAATTCCAGGAGATTAGAAAGAGTTCCAGAGATCATTCTTTCAATCATAGAGAGTTGAAAGAATAAGTGTGAAACAGTTGGGGTTATCACACCTAGGAGGCAAAACATAGTACTTCCGCAGAGAAGTATTGAAGTGGCGAGAGGATTGTGAGCATATCCTAGGTGTGTGACATCTTGTGTCAGTTTTATCTTATAGTGGATTATTTTCTCGGATTTGCCCCATGGATGTTTCCCTCATTCTGAGGGTTTTACCATGTTATATTGAGTGTCATTATTATCTTATCATCTTATTCACTAAAGATTGGCTTAGCCATCCAACTGCACTTTCATTTCCCGAAGGTTGGCATAACCACCCATTTGTTGCTTTTATTATGTGGATTGGCCCAGACTCCAAAACTGCTTATTTACATTTCCGTGGATTGACACAACCACCCAATTGATTATAATTTCAAGGATTGACATTGCCACCCAAGTGTTCATTTGATTTCTTGTGGATTGGCATTGTCACTCAATTGTTGCTAACAATTACAGTGGATTGGCAAAGGCACCCAAAAATATTACTTCTTGTAATATTTCACAGGTCGCTCACAATCCCAACATAGAGGGCACGAAAGACAGACGGAACCAGATCTTGAAGCTTCTGGAATTTTTTCATTGAACAACAAGGAGAAACAAAATACATATTTCTATACTAGTATTAGTCGTTTACAGGAGAGAAAGTTTCAGTGCTTTGAGGTGTATCATAAGTCTCAGTAGGCTAACAGCGGGTGAGGAGAGCGTGACTTGAGGTGCACATGGGTATGATGTTTTAGAAGCACCACTTGAGCTTATCACGATGGAAGTGTAATACAACGAGTAATATAGGAAGCGGATGTGTGCAGGCGACCTTGTCACATGCTTCAACAGTGATGGAAGAGCAGCTCATAGGAAAGACATTTAGGTTAAGGAAGGACTGACTGTTTGTGTACCAACTTGCAACAAAATAAGTAGAATAAAGAAGAAGAAAACGAAAGCCTTGGACGTCAGTTTGACCGATAGATAAGTTAATGGGTTCTAACACCATTAAACATATAAAATTTGCAGAGAATTCTTATTCATTGAAATACTAACTTTTGTCTCTGAAATGCACTACCATAGAAGTGCATAGATCATTTTCTCCTCCCAAGGATATACTGTTTGTAGGAATGCCTTAAATTTTGTTTGTTTACTCTTCTTATTTTTCTTTTTCATAAGCTTCTTCAGTTACACTCTTTCTGCAATACACTACTTAAAGGTTAGCATTAATTAAAATAGAAACTTAGAAGCAACTATGAGTCTGGAAATCAATTCAAAGCAAAATGTAATAAAAACCAAAACTGTGGATTTTCTCTCCACAATCTTTGTTTGTTGTTTCAAGCATATATTTTTAAGTTAACAACTTCAGTTAAAAAAAAGCATTTCTTTTTATCAAAATAAGGACCAAAAAGATGCTATGCTCAAATTAATGGATGCTATCTTGGTTGTAGTCTTCATTCCAAGGATCAGTCAAATTAGATCGAACCAACAACACCAAACCTGTAATTTAGGAATGTGCAAGTCAGAGTGACAGTTGTAGACATATATATTTATCAAAAACAAATCAATCCAACCAATGTTTTATTAAAAAAAAAGAAAAAAAAAACTAGATACCCCATCTGGGTTTTATTGGTAATATCACTTCTAAAAATGATTCAGAAGTATGATTGTAATTTAGTCTGCCTAACGTAAAGAATAAGCATTCATTTTTAATGCACATTTCTATAACCTTGTAATGCATTTATGATGCGCAAATCTATACATCTCTCCTCCTTTCTCTCTCTCTCTCAAGAGTGATTCAGAGGAATTATTAGTAGTAATTTAAATATATGTATGCATTTTTATATATATATCTATACATTTCAATGCATGCATGGTTATTTTATGTAGATGTTGGTTCTCTCTCTCGTGATTCAGAGGTATGGTAGTAATTTTATATAAGCTAACATGAAGATCACGTATGCATTTTAATATATATATATATATATATATATATATGCTATTTCAATGCATGCATGTATTATTTATGTAGATAATATGGTTCTAGTTGTGAGCATTGAAACTAATCTTGATTTTTATATGGTGGGTTAAGTCTGGCATCCAATGCATGCATTATTTTATGCAGATAATGTGGTTTTAGATTTAGACTTTCAAAACTAATTCAAAGGGAGCTAGGTTGTACTACTTCAATTTAAATTTATTAAAATATTTTTATCAATTACTTCAAATCTATTTAGCAATTTAACTATTCGATTTACCAAAATCAAATAATTTATGAAGATATAAATTTCCAATTACTTTAAAGTAATATATAATTTTTTTCCATGATTAGTCAAACATAGAAGAACATTTTCTTTATTATGAGTTTTCCGCTAATGTTCAGTTCCTACAATTTGAGAGAAAATGCAGAAAGAAAATAATTTTTCCATAGAGAAGAGAACATTTTCTTTAGCATATTTTCTATATATTCGGTTTCTAGAAAATTTGAGAGAAAATGTAAGAGAGAAAAATAGAAAGAAAAAATAGAAGGAAAGAAAACAAATTTAGGAAAATAAAATATATATAATTAAATTTAATATATGAGTATATACTAATTTCAACTTATTTGATTTATTTAAGTTCATTAATATAAAGATTAAATGATTAAAATATATAAATTTTAAATTAGTTTATATCAATACAGTCAACCAGGGAACTATGGAACGAAAACTTTTTCGGTTTAATAATCAATCTTATTTTAAAACATTGCATATTAATAAGCCTTTCATTATATTTTCTGATTTTTATTTTTTCTAATTTAATTTAATTATCTATTTTATGGTTGAATAAGTTAAATTTTAATGCAAAACGAATATTTTCTACAATTTAAATTTTCTATTAACTTTTTAATTAAGTTTCTTATTTTATTTTACTCTTACTGACATAATATTTTAGCGACAACGTAAAAAGTGAGTCATAAACTATCACTAAAATTTAATATTAGCAAGAGTATTTTAAAGTACAGTTTTCATTTATTTGAAAGAAAGCAATAATTGTGTCTTTTAGATTTTCAACATATACTTTAGAGTTTTGATGCGGTATATTTTGTTATAATATGAAATAAAAAAATCACGTTGAAGTCATTTAAAAAATAACTTTAATATTTTTCATTTTAAATTGTATTCTGAAAATAATTTAAAGTTATGTAATGAAATAAAAATTTTAAATCAAGATTTTATTTTGTATGTGAGATTAATTTTTTATTTTATTATTAGTGTTGGGTTGAGATTGTCCATATATTGGCCTCAAGGGTTTTAGAAGAAGATGTCTGTCTCAAAGCCCAAGTTTGATAAATATTTGATGACATAGATGTGAATTCCTTGATAGGACCAAGAAGTAGTTCGAATTGAGGTAATCCTGTGGTGTTAGGACATGTTAGACTCAAAAAGTCCATACTAGGAGCAGAGCAGATATGGGACGCACGAGATTCTGCAAACTTAGAGGCCAAGGTACTTGGGGAGCAAGGTACCGATGGGCCTGAGATCATTTTGGCAAGAGAATAAAGATCAAATAAAAAAAGATCCAAACTTCTAAGCTATCCAACCAGAATTAGAAACAAGGATACTTGATCAATAAGTTTCATATTTATGCTCTGATAACTTAAGGGCAAGAACATAAAATAGAAGGTAGAGTTTGAGTCATAATAGGATAATGATCTAGTCATATCAAGACTTCAAAGACCGAATCACAAGGCTATAAATTGAGGGGTTTGGAAGTTCCAACATCAATCACACAGGGGGAGTTCAAACGTGCGCACTAAAGTTCGAACGCCCACTTAGTCCCAACATCAGGAATTGTGTTTGAGAACACACACTTGTTTTTAAAAATAGATCGGTAGAGAATTAAATGCCTAAAAAGGAACTGGTAGGTTGCATTGTAAATCATACAACTTACTTACATAATATACATTTATTGTATACAATGTTTATGCTCTCTGGATTTATGGCAAATGAGAAAATCATATCTTTTAGCTCAATTTTAAATGTTTATTAACCTTTAAACGAAATTTTACATATTATGTGAACCTTATACCCATAATCAATTTTAACCAGTCCTAAATTATAATTGTTCCTTAATATGTGTTCCAAAATCTTTTGTTTTAACTCCTCAATTATTAGGTGAGAGTAACATGAAAATATTTGAAAAATTAAAACCGTTTGTTTTGACGGCGATCTATCAATTATTGCATCAAGTGATGTACCACTATCTAGACTATGTGATTTTGACATAAATAAAGATATGGAATTAAGTCAACGTACATGTAACGGCTTCTTCACCTAATTCTCTTATAGTGAAACACATAATGAGCTGTACTCATTCCCCTAACAATAGTATCTAGACTCATAATGCAAAAATATCGTTATTAGATGTATAATCGCCCAACATTAAGAGAGTTAAGCGATGCTGCGGGGCATTGATAGCAAAACGCCTTATTCTTCGTTGCATGTGCTTCTTATCTTTGCTTCAAATCGTGTCCCCTATTTAATATCAATATTAAGTATCTTTATGCTTCATAATCAGTCCGAACATGGCAGTTGTAAGATCCTGATTTTATTCCATAATCATTACAATGGGATATCTTCCTCCCATAAAGATCTCGCCAAATATGATTTAATCTTCCAGATTTGATTTGCCCAATATCACCCTCTAATCTTCCTTATTCATCTATGTGAATATTATCTCTGATCTGTAGAATATTTTGTCCCCAGAGTCAGTGTTATTTAAATAAGAATGTTTTGTCACCTGACGATCTACCAACTCGTGCAATAACAATGTGTGACATAAAATTTTGCTATTGGAAAACATGCAATTGATTTTTGCTTGAGACCATACTAACTTATATCTCCAACAATACTGATCTATTTTAGGGAGTCAGTCTTAAAAGTTTAGCTAAAGCAATTCTGTGACGCCCCAAAACCCGAGGGTCCGTTGACAACCCATCAACCCGCGAAATAATTGTGGATGTCGGGTAACCCGACACCACTCATGAAAATCGAGCAGAGTCTCCTTTGTACGGGGAGCTTTGCCCAAACTACAACCTGTCCCAACATCAATCTCATGAGACATGTACATGAGTAAACACGGCCACTTGGGCCTTGCATGATACTCATCAAAATACACAACTATATACCATAGTTCAAGTTAATAATTCACTCTTAATTCAACATATATTAAAATTACAACATTCTAATAGATGTTATACAACAACATCAAAGCCACAAGTCAGCTTTCTTCTCAAACGGCCTCTAATGAGTGCCGCCTTCCCGATCGCTCCTTGTACCTAAAATGGTGATCCCTCGACAGGGTGAGCAAAGCCCAGTAGTGATAATTTCCTACATGGGTTACTCCCCACCTAAGTGCACATACATGGAAAACAATCACATTCAAGCAATTTCATGAACCTACTCAAATGTCTACATGACCAATCCCATGTCCCAAGTCCTCACCGACTCACTCACATATGCCTAAGTCAAATGCGAGTAAAATCACAGTTTTCAAAACAAAAGCTTTTTGTTCTCGAAAACTCACTATCGAATTTCGGTAAAAATATTGGACTACCCTTCGAGGCAAATTGCTGGATAACTCTCCGAAACAATCATGGTCCTTATCCAAAGTGATCTGTTGGACGTCCCTCCAAGGCAATTCTTCGGAAAATCTTCCTTGAAATTCCTTTCAAAAACGTTTTCGTTTTTCTTTCAATTTAATGTTATGCACTCACTCCTAATATTCTAAGGTACTTTGATGCATATGGAATGCATGATACTTAATTCCAACACATTCCATACTAATATATTCACAAGCATATATATTAACATAATTTAATCTTATAAAGCATGTTATGTAAATTCTCGACCAATTACACCCAATTAGCTCACATGGGTACAATTAACAAATACAAGCAATTCGTTTTGAATCACTCAGCACATAAAAATTCACACAAAAATATTCACGTAAATAAAATTCATGTGAGCGATAAAACCCTCGAGTTCTTGTTCCGCGACCACTCAAATTAGGAATTTTCTCCACTCGGTTCAAAGCTTTTTGAGGCGAGTTCCACGGCTAAAAAACAAGCCTCGTGACGTTCCTAACCATTTTATGGATTCGTAAACAAGAGTTTAAGCACAGTAGGAAAATATCCCTACCTCTTGGAGTTGTCGGAACACCACCAAATCGGTGTCCACCTTTGTAGCCATATCGCGATAGAACAACTTTGCTTCTTGCTCGTCGAAACCGGCCAGTGCAGTCGGCCAGGAATCCTAGAGAGAAGCCATTCTCTCTTATTCTAAAAACTCATCTCCAGCCTACTGCATCTCCCCCCTTCCATCATGCACGTTTTTTTTGCTTTTCAAATGTAGGAGATGACCACTATTTCAAATTTTGTCTTATTATCTCATTAAACTTTCATTTAATACCATCCATGTCCTAAAGTCTTGGATTTTTGACGCCATACTATCTCCATTTCCATCATCTAAATGCGCAATATGTATCACGAGTACATGTTATCGTGACTTTGTCCATCACATGCGTTTCACAGCACCGATGCCGATGCCTAAAACATACAAATTTGGTATCTCGAATTCGACAAAATTCGATGTGGTAGCTAGATTTTACGAGACGATTCCAACGGTAAAATCCGTTTCGTCATCCGAAATCTAGAAAAATTTCATATTTTTACCGAAATGACTATTTTGCCCTTTTTCAGAAAATTGGAATTTTCTCGGGTCTTACATTCTCCCCTCCTTAAAAGAAAATTTGTCCCAAAATTCTGTACAATCACTACGAAACACATGCATATGCAACGTGCACTCTACCATGCATGTAAACTAGTCATTTAAATATTAAACGACTAAACCACATATCTTCATCCCTCGCTGAAGGGGATAGGTGGCCCGCATCATGTCCTCCGCAGCTCCGCGTTGACTCCTCCACTCCACGATGCTGCCATAACAACCTCACTAGCCTCATGGTCTTGCGTCGCAAGGCAGATCGGTATCCATTTTACCTTGGTCCCTCCTCGAAGGTCTCATCCCCGTGTCAGCCTCAATCTCTCCCAATCCACTACATGAGAATTTGGATCCCCGGAGTGTACCTCGGAGCATGGAGCGTGAAATACCTCGTGGACATCGATATCTTTGAATTAAGCCAACCGGTACGCTACAAATGCCTACCCTCGAGTATCTCGAAGGGGCCCGATAAACCTCGCGATAGCTTCCGCACTTCTTAGGAACGACCACTCCTCTCTTAGGCATCACCTTGGCGTGATCTCAACCTCGAACTCTAAGGGTCGACGCCATTGCACATCGGCATAGGCTCTTCTGCACCTTACGGCGGGTGAGAAGGCGGTATCGTATCAAGCTCACCTTCGGAGGTGTCTCCTAGTCGGATCGGGACCGGGTGATGGAGCTCTCTCCCACGTCGGTCCAAACATATCGGTGTCTGCATGGCCTCCATACAATGCCTCATATTGTGCCATCGTATGCTAAACGATAAGCTGTTGTTGTGGCGAATTTCACTAAGGCATTAACTCTTCCCAGCTACCATATGATCCGGGACACATGCTCGCGGCATGTCCTCCCAACACATTATATAATCCACCACGACATGTAACCTTACAACCGCTTGGTGTGCAAGCGACCTTCCAAAGGTCACAATCGCGACAATCAATGGACCGTCCAACCTAGTCCATGTCTGTAGACCAACATCCATATCTTGGAGTCCTTTCCGGCTCACCCGACGCAATGCAATTTCCAAGGTTATCGAATCTGAGTCACTCCGGCTCTATCACTCAACTCTAAGTCTACGTGATAACTTGACCGTGTGTTTTCATCTCGAGTCACTCCCGACTCCTATCACTCAACTCTAAGTCTACGTGATAACTTGACCGTGTGTTTTCATCTCGAGTCACTCCCGACTCCTATCACTCAACTCTAAGTCTTCGTGATAACATGACTGTGTGTTTTCATCTCTCGGGCAACAAAACTTTTTGGCCTACTCTGCAAGCCTCTTATATCCACACAGAAATTTCGGATATCTCCATGGGTCTCTTACACCCAGACATAAATTTTGGATAACTCCACGGGTCTCTTACACCCACACATAAATTTCGGATTTCTCCACGGGTCTCTTACACCCACACAGAAATTCGGGATAGCTCCTCGGGTCTCTTACACCCACACAAAAATTTTGGATTTCTCCACGGGTCTCTTACACCCACACAGAAATTTCGAATTTCTCCACATAGAAATTTTGGATTTCTCCACGGGTCTCTTACACCCACACAGAAATTTCGGATAACTCCATGGGTCTTTCACACCCACACAAAAATTTGGGATAACTCCCCGGGTCTCTTACACCCACACAGAAATTTGGGATCTCTCCTCGGGTCTCTTTCACCCACACAGAAATTTAAGATAACTCCACGGGTCTCTTACACCCACACAGAAATTCGGGATTTCTCCCCGGGTCTCTTACACCCCTGCAGAGGAAATTCCAGTTCTCACGGGTCTCTTACACCACGAAATTTGGGACATCTCGGGTTTCTTACACCCACATGACTGCTTCCGGATACTCTGCATTTGGTCTCCTTCACCGCAACTCCGGGCTTCTCACCTTAGGGATGCGGCCCCCTTCTTGCTTTACCTAAAACACTTTTAATTACTCTTCATTTCCTGATTCGAACAATGAGTCTTCATTAGATATTAGTCAGAGACGAGCTTCGACTCACACTCACAGGTAGTGAATGACCATACTATGCACCCACACCCGACTCGTAGCGATGTTGCAGTGCACATGAGCACTTAATGATAATATCTGTGACTTTGATCAGAAGTCCACCATGAGCAAAATCTTGAAAGGTCTCTAACTCCACAATCCCGACCTATCCTCCAGCTCTCACCTACATTCTAGGAAGAACATCCACACCTAGCTTCTCTAAAGGCCTCAACCTCCTAAGCCCAAACCTATTACAAGATGCATTAATAATGAATGAATATGATACCACGAATTCAAAGCTACTCTAGTCAACAAGTGCAAGAGTAGAGCATGCTTGCATATCCGAGTGCTCTATATGCTTTCGGCCTGCGGTACCATAGGACCTCTTTTGCCTCCTAGGACAATCTCGTCTCCTTATGCCCAAGTTATCGACATAAATAACCTGCTCCGTGCGCCTGCGGCTAGAATTCCGACACATGAGTCCGCATGCGACCTCGACCCACACTCTAGCCCATCTGTGCTGCCGAAGGTGCTTGTATAGCACCCCAGTTTGGCGAGTTTCCTCGACTCATACTAGGGTGTGGAGGAGATAAGGCCCATATACTCTCTTGTTCCTGCATTCGCTGGGCATGCTATCCCGAAATCCTGGATCCACTGTCTCTAAAGTCGTCTCACATGCCCCGGGCTGTCGGCCAAAAAATAACATATCATACGCCTGCCCTAACTAAATGCCCCATCACGGCCTTGGTCTGAAACCGTGTGAAGCGAGTGTGCCTCTTCACAGAACTAGAAGAAGGCTAATCCTCCTTTTGCCACCAACACCCACATCCCAGGAGTGCTCAGGAGCATCTCGATCTCTCTCTCTATGGTCGAGTGTCCCGACCATGAGTCCTGTAGGCGAAGTCCTGCGATCACACCACAGAGATAGATGACTTCAGCCCATTCTCGAATCTCTAACCTTGGCCATGTCGAAGTAGCCACGTAATCATCGACAAAATGGGCTAGCTCTAGTGAATCTAGCCACATACTCCATCAAGTCATCGTCCCTGCTTCAACTCTGGGAACTCACAGGCCTTCGCATGTGCTTGTAGTATCCAGAAATGCCTGCCCGTAGACGCTAAATCTTGGAACTGCCCATGTCATTGCCTCTAGGTCTCTAGGAGTCTTTGCCTAGTTCCACCGTACTTGGGCCTCGCCACTCTAGATGGAGCAATGGCTAGCTAATCATGGTGGCATCGAGGTAATCTCCATGGCCTCTAACACCTTCTCAATCTGTAGACCGATGAGTGCGCCTTATCGGATCTCCTCCCCACATGAATGTCGGAGGATGATGTGCCTTAAACCTGCAGGTTACTCGGACCTCCACGACTACGTACACTAGCACGTGCAACGGCAATGGCCATAATCCCTACGGCCTCGGCCAAAGGCACTGGCGATCCAAAGCCGGTGGCGGTCGAGTCTGTGGTACATTCCGATTACCTCGTGGGCGACCTCGTCCTAAGCCCTCGGTAGCCATCTACACATGTCGATGTGAGTTAATTTCTAATCTGAGTAGCTACAGGCATAAACCTGGCCAAGACACTATTCATATACAAAAAAAATATTTCATATACCATGTCATGCATTTATAGTGTCTGAGAACATAATTTCATTTATTAAATTATAATCAACATCAAAAATTTTATTTTAGAAAATTTCATTTTTAAAAGATTTTATTTCATTTGATTTTTTTTTATTTTTTTTTCATTTTTTTTTAAAAAAATTTATGAACAGTGTTTATGAACAGTGTCACGACGATGACTCAGCGGTGCGAGTCGGCCAGGTTAGGTGCGCAGTGCACACCCGGCGGACCATGGCTCTGCGCGAATGCGCCCGGGCCTTGCGGCGCGGCGCGCGGCGATCGCGTGTGGGTGGCGTGTAAACTGCATGTCAGCGAGCCCGACGCCGTGCGTGTCCGCAGGCTGGTGGCGGTGTCATGGTAATATCGCGACCTGACCAGCCCGGCGCAGCCTGCTCCTTATCGCGATACAATCGGTGTATGCGTGACATGCCTAACCAGTACGCCCGCTTGTCGCAATCTGATATTTGTATCGTGACCGCAATCCCGTGGCCCGGCCCTTGCTCCTGTCATGATACAACGGTTGTATCGTGACACACTCACCAGCCATTAAGCCTCCGCCTGTCACGATACAACTGATTGTATCGTGACACACTCCCCAGCCAACTATGCGCCCAGAATGCTATGTCACGATACAATTTCCATTGTATCGTGACGACAAGCGATAGTGATTCAGTTTGCTTCATTTTTTTCACACATCGCTCTTAGAAAAAAAACTACCTATCATATATATATATATATCATTAAATTAAATTTATTTGCCCCGAAATTTCAAACCTTTTGTTCCCACACTAGAAACTGGTGTTCACATTTTATTTTATTTTTCCTATGTGATGTTACCTAAGCACACAATTTCAATCATAACAATCACCTGATCATATAAAACCACGTGCATGTAATGTTTCTAATCTGTCCCGTGATTGTCTAGGTAATCACATACCTAACTTCCTGGCTGTCGAGCCACGGCGGTGATGTTCTTACACTAACAGGCCATGGCCTAAGCCCGAGTCCCACGAAGCCACTGGGTACTCGTGTACCTAAGCTCGTCTGGTATGGCCTTGAAGCAGGGGTAGCTGACGACCGTCGACCGCGAGGAATAATCGTGGATGTCGGGTAACCCGACATCACTCATGAAATCGGCGAGTCTCCTTTGTGCAGGGAGCTTGCCCCGAGCCTGGCTTTGTCTGACATCGATCTCATAGGACATATGCATGAGTAAACACGGCCGCCCAGGCCCACATTACATCGATGCTAAGTCAAAATACACCAACTATATACCATAGTTCAAAGGACAATAATTCCTCTTAATTGACATATATTAAAATTACAACATTCTAAATACATGTTATACACTTGACATCAAACCCTGAGTTGGCTTTCTTCTCAGCGGCCTCTAATGAGTGCGCCTTCGATCGCTACACCGTACTGGGAAATGGTGATCCCTCAGACGGGGTGAGCAAAACCCTTAGTGATAATTTCCTGCATGGGTTACTCCGCTCTAAATTGCACATACATAGTAAACAATCACATTCAAGCAATTTCATGAACCTACTCGAATGTCTACATGACCAATCCATTATCCCGAGTCCTCGGCGACTCACTCACATATGCACAAAAGCTAGAGATGCGAGTAAAATGCAGGTTTCAAAACAAAAGCTTTTGTTCGAAAACTCACTAAATTTCGGTAAAATATTGGACTACCCTCAGGCGGAATTATTGGATAACTCTACGAAGCAGTCATGGTCCTAAATACGAAGTGATCTGTTGAGCGTCTATCAAGCCCGATTCTTGAGGAAGAATAACATGAAATTCCTTTCCAAAGAAATGTTTTTTCTCAATTTCATATCATGCACTTTCATACAATATTCTAGGGTGCTCGGTGCATATGGAATGCATGATACCAATTCCAACACATTCATGCTAATATATTCACATGCATATATATTAACATAGTGATCACATAAATCATGTTATGTAAATTCTCGACAGTACAAAATTAGCTCATGAATTCAATTAGCAAACCTGAAGCAATTCGTTTTAAATCACTCGACACATAAAATTCACACAAAAGAAATATTCACGTGTCACTATTCACGTGAGCAGTGGCTTTCCCTCGGGATTCTTGTTCTCATTTCCCACTGAAATTAAGAATTTTCTCACAGCTCTGTTCAAAGCTTTTGAAGGAATAGGAGTTCACGGTAAAAAACAAGCCTCGGAAACGTTCCCCAACCATTTACATATGGTTCTTAAACAAGGACCAACACAAGTAGGAAAAGAATCTCTACCTCTTGGAGGTTAGCCAGACTCCACCAAATCGGTGTCCATCCAGCGTAATACCGGCTGCGTAAACAACGTGCTTCTTGCTTCATCAGCCAGACGGCTAGATTGTAGGAATCCCTGAAAGCTACTTTCTCTCTCCTCCCCAAAACTCATCTCCAACTCTTTGCATCTCCCCCTTCCATCCTTCTTTTTTGCTTTTCAAATGTAGGAGATGACCCGATATTCCAAATTTGTCTTATTATCTTATTAAACTTTCATTTAATACAAATATGTCACAAAATGCTTGGATTTTTATCTTGCGGCTTATCTCGTCATCCATTTCCATACATCTCTCTCATGCTGATATGTCGCAAGAGTTCATGTTATGGGTGAGCTTTTGTCGCATCGTGTGTCGTTCTGACACCGATACAGTCTTATCGAAAAATGTGCAAATTTCAAGCGTCTCGAATTCGGCGAGGTCGACGTGGTAGTAGATTTGTGAGCCCGATTCTATGATGAAAATCCGTTTCTTCATCGAGATCACAGAAAATTTTCGTATTTTTCTGAAATGACTATTTTGCCATTTTTTAGAAAATTAGTTTCTCGGATGCTGAGGTCGACCTCTTGAATCTTTCTAGTTATCTTATAGATTTCCAACATTTTCTTCAATTCTTGATAATGTTATAAATTTTAAACCATGTTTTTTTAAGACTAGCTATCTAGAAAATAATTTTTTCAATGATTTTCTGAAAGAATCATTTCTAGTGGTGTGAAAGCATACTAAATTAAATGCAATCTAGAATTCATTACAAGAAAGTGTGTTACTAGTCGAAGCTTTCTAAACGTGACCATAAACTTAAATGTTGTGATTAAATTATTAAGGATATCTCTAACACGGAGGGACACCTTTTTATCATGATTATTAGTTCGTTAAAAATATGGATTTAGCTCATGGAGTGATTTGCTACTTTTGAATATTTGGTTTCTAGTTATTTTTGTTGGAATTATGGCTCGCTTCTCTATTGGAATGGTGGTACATCTTGTGGAATGGTGGGTACATCTTATTGAAATAGTGGTTATAATCTTCCTATATAAACTCATCTCTTCCTCATTTGTAATCATCCCGTCCCACATCCTACATCTCTAAATGGAAGAGAAAGGGAGTAAATTGAGAAGGAAGAGAGGCAAAGTGAGGAGAGAAAATTGAGAGCAATTTTAGAGTGTTATAAACACTATATTTTTCTTCTTTAGTGAAAGATCTGCGTGACTGATGGAGTGAGCAGGTTTGTCTTAGAACCACGTAAATATTGTGTGTCGCTTGATTTACTTATTCATACTCCTCTCATAAATCTGGTAGATAGGGAATTGTGTGATTTTCCCAACAACTGGTATCAGAGCTTTGGTTATTGGGACTAGGATATTCTTAGTATGCTCTGTGGTTGCAGCATTGACTGACCTTCCACATCATAAAAGAATATTTCTTGAGCCTTATTTTTTCTGTCAATTTTCAGGCGATTTACTATTCACATAAATAGTGAATTTCGTGAATAGTGAAATTTTGTCGGCCCGGTTCACAGGTTTGTCGGCCAGTGTTCCTAATACCGCGGTGGTTCGCCCAGATAGTCGAGAAGCTTGATTCGGAGGTTCAGTTCGAGAGGGCCGATGACGGGCTCTCATGTGGAGGAAGGAGTGGCGACGAAGTCGGGAGTAAGGACTCGGGTCCTTCTACCGCGGGGTAGGAAGGGCGAGTCTCGTGATGCCATTTCTAGCCTTGAGGGACGATTATTGAGTACAGAGTTGGGTGTAAGCGAGACACGAGGAGGATGGACCTTTTGGAGCAAACCGTATTGGAGAATGTCGTGGAGGATCTCGAAGTCACGGATCAAGACCTTCAAGAGGGGATGCAAAGCTCGTCGATTCATGCGGTGTCACACGAGGAGTTCGTGACTTTTCAAGACAGGGTCTTGAGTATGCTCGCTAGCTTGGAGTCAAGGGTGGAGGTCCTGACCAAGCATGAAGAGAAGCTGAGGAAAGAGGTGGCCCGTTTATAAGACAGCATTGTCGGCTTGGGTATGGCCACTCACGAGGCATCAATGGTGGAGGTGCCAAAACCACACACGTTCAGTGGGAAGCGAGGATGCCGTAAGCTCAATTGCCAGAATCCTTGTTGATGGATTCTGAAAGCATGTCTTCTAATGTGAGGGCTCGAGGGTTAGCCCGCGGCTCGGGTGGGGAGAAGAGGTGTCTGCAAGGGAGTTCGAGGCGGCTACCCGGCCTGATTGAGGAAAGAGAGGTGCCCGTGTCTTGCGAGATGGGAAGAGGCAAGGTGTCTACACTTCACGGAAAGATAAAGCTGGCCTTGAAAGCGGGAGTCTACGCGAAGCTGGAAGTGCTTCCTATGCGATAGTCCGCGTTGTGAGGGAATGTCCTAAGGAAGCACTTTCACGAGTGCCTTATCGAGAAAAGTGAGAAGGCGATGGAGGATGCACGCTACGGGTTCGTCTGATTGATAGAGGCGCCCTCGAGTCATGCCCCGAGGCTAGTCAGCAAGGGAGCGAGGCAGGAGAGCAGTTCAAGGTATTCTCGGACTACAAAAGTCTTTATTACATATTCACGCAGCGGGATCTCAACATGAGGTAGCGTAGGTGGATGGAGTACTTAGAAGACTATGATTTCACAATGCATTACCATCCTGGTAAGGCAAATGTGGTGGTTGATGCACTCGGTCGGAAATCACGGGAGTATTGACGATGTGGATTCAGAGTGGAAGATGCTTTCGGCTGTCGGACCCGATTTAGAGTATACTACGGTGAAACGAGACTCAGGGTATTTTAGGAAGTTTGGTGGCTACGCTTTCCCTACCCAAGCCGGGGTTATTGAATCGGGGTGAGGACCGCAGATATCGTCCATCGGGGGGCCAGATACGAGTGGAGTCACCACCGGAGTGGCCGAGGGCTGGAGCCATTCACACATATGGTAGTCTTGATGCGGGGGGCGGTGGTGGTTCCCCAGTTGGTAGAGTTGAGAGATGAGATCTAGGGAGTTCCATTGCTCGATTTTATAGTGCATCAATTGGCATGAAGATGTATAGCGATCGTCGGCGATGCTGTAACTTTGGAAGCGAAATGAAAGACACGTTAAGGGGACTTGCCACGAAGATGTCTCGTAATGTCGGCCAGTCGGTGGTGCTAGAGGCGGTAGCGGAACACTCCGGTTTTGGAGTGGCGTAGTGGAAGTGGGAGCACGTCACGATGGACTTTGTGACCCACTTTCCACGGACATCGTAGGGGCATGATGAGGTGTGGGTTATTGTGGACCGACTCACCAATTCAGCACATTTCTGGGTAGTACGGATGACCTTCGCATTTGAGGTTCGGCCGGGTTGTATATCTGGGGAAATTGTCGATTATATGGAGTGTTAGTCTATCATGTCGGATCGGGATCCGGGTTCCACGGCTCGATTTGGAGGAGTTTCCGAGGAGGGCCATGGGGACACGAGATGAGGATGAGCATAGTGTTTCATCAGTAGACGGACGGACGATGAGAAGGGCTATCCGGTATTTGGAGGACATCTTGTGAGCATACGTCACGGACTTGAGAATTAGGTGAGATGGCTGATTACCCTTGATAGAGTTACGCCCCACAACAACGATTGCTCGGCCAGTATCACAGATGACACCCTATGAGGCTTTGTATGGGAGGCCATGTAGATCTCGGTTGTTGGATGGAGGTGGGAGAGAGACCACTCCACGAGGTCGGATTTGATCGAGGACCTCGGAGAAGGTGGGCTGGATCGGAAGTGAACGCTCTGATGAGCCGGGCGGGCGAAACTAGTCGACCTGGCGCATGAAAGGACACAGTTCCTACGAGAGACCCGAGATGGGATTAAGGTGTTGTTGAGATATGTTGCCCATATGTCGTTGGCGCGTGGGACATGTTGTCGAATAGACGGATGAGACCGACTTAAGGCGAGGGAACTCGGACCAGGAGGAGTTCCTACCTTACGAATTTAGAGAGGGGCGCGGGATGAGGATGTCGAGAGGGAGGGCCTTAGTGCTTGTGTGCAAAGACATGCATTAAGTAAGTGGTGCAGTGATTGAGATCGCCGAAGAAGGTATCACGCCTTGTAATGAGTCTTAGTAGATATTGGCGTATGAAAGTGGCGCGCGGCACAGACCTTAGTGTGAGGGCAGGCGCTTAAGCAATGTTAGAGACACCCTTGTGGAGCGAGTGGTGAGGCGTAATGCCGCGGCCCGGCATGCGAGGCCTTGGTGGAGCTCTGATAGGTATGCTAGAGGGCCCGTTAAGATACGGACCTTCGGACGGTGAGAGAGCGAGGTTACTCAGCGATTGGTGCTCGGAGGAGTGCATTTAGGTCGTAAGCGAATTTGGAAGCGATTGTTATAAGAAGCGATCGCGAGTCGATACTTGGCGTAAGAAGGAAGAGCACGTGAGATGTGCGAAGCAAGGCGATGTCGAGAGAAGATCTCTTTAGTCGAGGCCAGTTTAAGGGACACGAGACTCGGAATTTGGGACTCTTTGCACGATTTTTTCCAGCCGGCCCGGTACTGTGGGTATGGCCCACATCATATAACGAATTAAAATATCATTCTGAGAGTCCCGTTTACAAATACAAAGCTTGTCCTTTTCTGATTACAAATCGAGCCACGGAACCTACATGTAGTGAACCCTTACAAGTGTGTTGGCCCAGCTGTATGCGGATGTTTGCTGACGTCTTCTCCTGTACCTACACGAATTAAAAACCCGTGCTAAGCTTTACGCTTAGTGGGAAGCATATTCTTATAACTTATATTGATGCACATGCATTTAGACTGAATCATGATAAACTTATAACAAAAACAGATATCAAAATCATCATGAATTCATATAATCCAATGTATAAGCAGTCGAGATCATATTCGAGCAAACTTAGACATATATCTGATAGCGACATCCGATTCATCTCTTTACATAACTCATGATTTTCGGGATTTAGTCGGGTTCCTATTCGTGTCATCAAAATAGTGCATTCTACTTGTACTGGTAACTTTTATGAATGCTTATGTCTCCATTAGGATCCATATTTTATGCTATTGATTCATATAAATGATGCGAACTTATACTTATAACAATCTTACTTACTCGGGAATTACACTTATAAGCGAGACTTATCATATTGGATCTTATACTCATGACAAACTTATTCTTATTTGGGTCTTATACTTATAGCGATCGGATCTTATTCTTATTAAATTATTTCTCGTATCTTATGCGAAACATATACATGTACGTATACTTATCTCGAGCTTATACTTATTTAGATCTCGTGAGATTACGAGCACATCTTTATCTGGAGGTACTTAAACACGTATTGATATTTATGTCATCTCCCAGATCTCTGTGGGTTCTGAGAACTTAATAGCATCCTCACAGGTTTACATTTATTCGGAGGGTACGTAGGGGTATCACGAAGTGCGGCATTATCTTGGATTAGAGACTTAATCTTATCTTGGGAGTACTCGTAAGTACTAACGATCAGATATGCGCTCGATGCCAACTTGTTTTGGTATCATATCTGACAAATCTAGGTGCGCGTATACCTATGCTCATGCGGGATGCAGAAGTAGGTACTCACCGGAGTTTATCCTTATTCGAAGCTTATGCGAATGCGAAGTAGGTCTTATAGAAATTGATCAAATATAGAGTGCTAAAAGTAGATTTACTACATAATCTGTCAGTCTGAGGAGGTACGAAGTAGGTACTACGAAGCTTATATTAGTGCCGTATCTTATACTTGTACTCTGAGAGTTTATTAATTATTTCGGATCTTATCAGGGTATTCTGGGCATATACATGTATTTTGGATTTTATGCATGTATTCACAGGAGACTTATACTTGTATTTCGGATCTACATGCATGTCTTCTGGAGTATATACTTGTCTTACGGGACTTATACTGGTCTTACGGAACTTATATTTGTGTACAGGACTTATTCTTGTCTTACAGATCTTATACTTACAATTTCACAGAACTTATTCTTGTCTTGCGGATCTTATTCTTGTGCGAAGGTACTGTAAGAGTCACGATAAGTCGAACGGTCCGGGGATCATATCACATACCATGTTGGATCAAACTTGTGCAGGATACGGACATTGGTCTTTCGTAGGAGCCGGATCATGGTCGTTTATCGGAGGTACGTGAGTGCAGTGGACTTATATTTATTTTCACAGGCTTGCCATTTTCTGGAATCACAGTACCCATAAGTACTCACATACTTATTTCTTGTCACAGTACCCTTAGGTACTCTTTGGACTTATCATATTCGGACCTCGAGTAGAATTCTGAGGAGTTCTTCTTATACAGAAACTTATGCCTGCGGACATTATGTTCATTCGGGACTCAGTGGAATTCCTGAGCTTAATCAAATACGAGGAGTGCCGTAGATCGACTAAACATATCTGGAGGTACGTAGGTACATTCGGATCTTTACCGTATTCAATTCTTTGTTCGAGTCTTATCATATGTCTGTCATTACTGAACCCGATCATAAGAAATGAGTAGGGCCAGCGATCTGATAAGTACCAGAAAGTGCGTCTGAAAGCGAAGTGCGTAAGCGCGAGGCGATCTTAGGACACCCGATCGAAACGTGCTGATCCGCGCGAAGTCACGTGGCGCAGCGAAGTCTGGGACGCATCAAAACGTGTCTAACCCGCGCAGCGAGTCTTATTAGCACCCGGCGGGAGTCTTAGGAAGCACCAGCGGGGAGTGAAGCACTAACGAAGTCTTAGGAAGCACCAACGGGGATGTCCACTCATTCATTCTTTGGTCCTAGGTAGTCATATGATCATAAATCTTTCATATATTCTTGTTCTCACATGGATAAATGCTGCTCAGAAATTGGAATCATTCAATTCGGATGCGTCAGGCTGAGTTATGGCGTGCTCAGCTGCCAGCTAGTCGGTTCTGGAATTTTACACTCAGGACTGTTGTATTACTCATTTTCCAGGAGTCTTAACTTCATATTTTGACACTATGTCCTTATACTCCTTTAAATTTAAAGGTGCTAAGGGTTCTATTCAACTGGAATCACCCGTTCGAACACCGGAACTCAGGTCACGTCAGAAACATCCAGGACTTCTCTATGTTCAAAGCTGGAACCAATTTGGCTTGCACATGGTCCCACTTTGGTGAATTTTTGGGCTATCTAGAGTCAAATTTGGAGATACTTATTAAATATGGTTTGTTCTCCTTGAAGTCTACATTTTAAGTGGCCCATGAATCCTCAAATCGGATAAGAAATAGGAGATTATGGCCAAAATACAAAGCACAAATTCGAGCAGGGAAAACCTTGAAACAGGGTATTACAGTACAAGCTCAAAGAGTTATACTTGGGGGTACAGCTAACCCAAAAATGACCCAGAACCGAAATTGTACCCGGTACAAGCTCAAGTTGTACCGGTACTAATCCTGAGTACCCTAAAATGTGTGTTTTCTCACATTTTCCCTTTGATAAAATCAATTCTACACTTGAACACACACATCAAAACCATTTCAAATTCACCTTGGAATCTCTTTTCTATTCACTTGTCCTCTCAATTACATATCTCTTCAAAACATATCAGATTCCTTCCAAAACAAATTATATGGGTTAAGACCCATACACAAACCAATTATGATGATTAGTTAGGGTTTTGTTCCAGGCCACCTTCTCGACTACTCATAATTAAACCGTGAATCCATTCCACGAAAGGAAGGATTCCCATACCCATCTTGTGCCGTAGGGGTTTACCCACCTTACTTGACATAAATTTTGGATTAAAAAATGGGAAACCCCTAGCAAAAGCCTAGATTTGAGGCAAGATTATAACCATCAAAGCATGAAATTCATACATAATCTCACTTAGAATCCATACATGGTCGGTTCCATACCTTTTGGAACAGTCCCTCCTTTTCTTCTTCCTCCTCTTCTTTGCTCTCCTTTCCTCTCTTAGTTTTTGAGCTCTCCCAGATTGGAGACCAATTTGGCCTTTAAGTCCATGTTTTCTTAGGCCTTGTTGGCCATCAAAGCCATTTTTGGGTTAGTTTCAATAATTGCCTTTAAGTCTTTCAACTCTTAACTATTTGAATTTCAACTTCCTTTTATTGTACTTTGGCCTCAAATCTTACAGGAATTACATACAATTCTATTTTTATGCTGTGCCTCAAATCTTGTCGATTTACTTGACTTTTAAGTCCCTCTTTGGACAATTTACAATTTTGTCCTTAAGTTTTATAAATTTCCGGGTCTCGTTCGGGTTTTTCACATTTAACTTCGGCTTGATCAAATTATGCTTCTGAAATACCACACAAACATGAAACTTGACTAGGGGTATATTTCGGGGGTGATGTTACAATTCTCCCCTTATAAAATTTGTCCTCGAAATTCATGCTCAACGTGTGCATGTTCTCACGTCGAGTCCTTTCTTTTCATATCTTTTTATAGAAGTTGGAGCGTGACTCTCACTTGAGCCAACAAGGCTCCATCAGAACTAAATCTCCAGTCCTAATCTTTCGGAGGCTGGTTGAGTGCGATTCATTCTAGTCAATATACGAGGGCCAGGACATAGCATTAGGCTGACACATTTACTATGTAGGTACATCCTTAATGCGAGACTTATCGAAGCGCTAAACCTAGGCTCACGTGCAAACTTGTGTTGGTATCATATTCCAAACCTTAGGTTATGGCTACATACCTATGCTACGATACCAACTTGTCACGCCAGTTTTAGGGACGAGACTCGAGACTCCGGACTCTTTACGTTTTTTTAAAGCCGGCCCATTACGTGGTGCTTGTGCATCATATAGCAATTAAAATATCATTTCACCAGAGTCATTTACAAATACAAAGCGTCCTTTTACAATTACAAATCGAGCACGGAACCTACATATAGTAGAACCCTTACAAATTAATGTTGGCCCATTTGTATGCGGATGTTTCTTTGGCGTCTTCTCTGCTGGCACCTGCAGTTAAAAACGTGCTAAGCTTTACGCTTAGTGGGAAGCATATTCTTATAACTTATATTGATGCACATGCATTTAGACTGAATCATGATAAACTTATAACAAAAACAGATATCAAAATCATCATGAATTCATATAATCCAATGTATAGCAGTGGATCATATTCATGACTTGGAGCATACTGTGGCAAGCATCAATTCATCTCTTTTACATAACTCATGATTTTCTCGGGATTTAGGTCGGGTTCTATTCGTGTCATCAAAATAGTGCTGTCTACGCATGCACAGTAACTTTTAAGCGGAGATGCTTATGTCTCCCATAGGATCCATATTTATGTTTATTGATTCATATAAATGATCTTTTGAACTTATACTTATAACAATCTTATACTTACTGAGGAATTACACTTATGTGGACTTATCCTTATTGGATCTTATACTCATAATGAACTTATTCTTATGCGGGTCTTATACTTATAGCGTTGGATCTGTTCTTATTCATATTTCTGAAGTATCTTGTCTCTTGACTTATACGTATCGTATACTTATCTCAACTTATACTTATTTCGATCTCAGTAAGATTCTGAACCTATGCTTATACGGAGGTACTTAAACGCGTATTGATATTTATATCTTATCTCGATCTCTCTTTGTAGGGGTTCTGAACTTATCTTATCGCACGGAGTTTACACTTGTTCGGAGGTACGTAGGTATCCGCGAAATTACGAAGCGTATACTGTAGTTAGCGGACTTAATCTTATACGGGAGTACTAAGTAGAAGTACTACTTGATCAAATGTCTTCTCTGATACCCGACTGTTTTGGTATCATATCTAACTACGTCTAGGTTAGCGATATGTATGCTCATGCGGAAGTGCAGTAGGTACCCCTCTGAATTGTCCTTATTCGAGAAGCTTATACGGGAGATACGTAGGTACTATAGAAATTGATCAAATATAGGAGTACCCGTAGGTACTACATGTCTGTCAGTCTGAGAGGTACGTAGGTACTCTGAGCTTATATTAGTACTTCGCATCTTATACTTGTACTCACGGAGTTTATTAAGTATTTCGGATCTTATCAGGGTATTCTGGGCATATACATGTATTTTGGATTTTATACATGTATTACAGAACTTATACTTGTATTTCAGATCTTATACATGTCTTACCGAGTATATACTTGTCTTACGGGACTTATATTGGTCTTACGGAACTTATATTTGTGTACAGGACTTATTCTTGTCTTATAGATCTTATACTTGTTTCTGGAACTTATTGTATCTTCTGGATCTTATTCTTATGCGAAGGTACGTAGGTACGATAAGTCGAACGGTCGAGGATCATATCACATACGGTCGGATCGGGACTTACTCGCAGTCACGAGGACATTAGTCTTTCGTAGGAGCGGATCACGATTCATTATGCGAAGTACGTAGGTCTTATTTGGACTTATGCTTATTTCTGAACTTGTACTTGTTTTACGTCTGAGAGTACGTAGGTACTCATATGTATTTTCGCGTCACGAGAGTACCTTGGTCTCTTTGGACTTATCCTTATTCGGACGTCAGTAGGATTCTGAGGAGTTTCTTCTTATGCAAAACTTATACTTATAACAGACGTATGTTCATTCGGGACTCCCGTAGGAGTTACAGAGCTTAATCAAATACAGGAGTACCCGTAGGTACGACTAAACATATACAGAGATACCCGTAGGTACATTCAGATCTTTACCATATTCAATTCTTTGTTCAGAGTCTTATCATATGTCTGTCATTCATAAGGCCGTCATAGAAATGAGTAGGACGATCCTGATAAATACCAGTCTGATACAAAGCGGGTCAGTAGCACCGGTAGTCTTGGGAGCACCCGATCAAAGCGTGCACCTTCATGCGGCCGGGTGCGTAGCGCAGCGGGGAGTGCGGAGCACGATCAGCGTGGTAACCGCACACGCGGCGAGTCTTGTAGCGCGCAGCGGGAGTCGCTAGGAAGCACCCGGCGGGGCGTCCACTCATTCATTCTTTGGTCCTAGGTAGTCATATGATCATATATCTTTCATATATTCTTGTTCCTCTATGAATCATCTTTGCACGAAATTGGAATCATTCCATTCGGATCGTCCCGAACTGAGTTATGGCATTTTCATGCCAGCTAGTGGTTACCAATTTTACACTCGGGACTGTTTGTATTACTCATTTTTCCAGGGTCTTAGCACATATTTTGACACTGTGTCGCCTCTCCCTTTAAATTTAAGGTGCTAGGGTTCTGTGTTCCAACTGGAATCACCCCATTCGAGCAGGAACTGGGTTCGTCAGAACATCCAGGACTTCTCTATGTTCAAAATTGGAACCAGAATTTGACACACATGAGTCCCATTTGAGTGAATTTTGGGCTATCTAGAGTCAAATTTGGAGATACTTATTAAACATGGTTTGTTCCTCCTTAAGTCTGTTAAGTGAATACACTTGAATCTTTCAAATCGGATAAGAAAT
This sequence comes from Tetrastigma voinierianum, assembly GCA_016808115.1. NCBI lineage: Eukaryota > Viridiplantae > Streptophyta > Magnoliopsida > Vitales > Vitaceae > Tetrastigma > Tetrastigma voinierianum. The sequence goes on from JAEQBH010005364.1 coordinate 185,237, forward strand.
GAGGAAGTTATGGCCAAAATACAAAAACTAGTCGGGAATAGGAAAGCCGAGCGAGGTTGTACCGGTAGAAGCTCAAGTTATGCTAGAGTACAGCAGCAAAAATGACCCGAGAACCGAAATTGTACCGGTACAAGATCAAGTTGTACCGGTACTAATAACCCGAAATGCCCTAAAATGTGTGTTTTCTCACATTTTTTATAACACAAATACCAAATCAATTACACGCTAAACACACATCAAAACCATTTCAATTCACCTTGGAATCTCTTTTATTCACTTCATCTCTCAATTACATATCTTTCTTTAAAAACATATCAAGATTCCTTCCAAAACAATTCTAATATGGGTTAAGACCCATGCACACAAACCAATTATGATGATGAGTTAGGGTTTGTTCCCAGAGCCACAACTACGACTACTCCATAATTAAACCATGAATCCATTCACAAAGGGAAGGATTCCATACCCATCTTAATGCCGTATGGGGTTTTACCCACCCGCCCGGCATAAATTTTGGGTTAAAGTAGAGCCTATATAAAACCACAGATTTGGGCAAGATTATAACCATCAAGCATGGAAATTCATACGCAATCTCATAGAATCCATACATAATTCGGTTTCCATACCTTTTGGACTTGATCCCTCCTTTTCCTTCTTATAACAAAACCTCTACTTTCCTCTCTTAGTTTTGAGCTCTCCCCAAATTGAGACCAATTTGGCCTTTAAATTCCATGTTTTCTTGGGCCTTGTTGGCCATCGAAAACCCATTTTGGAGTTAGTTTAAATAATTGCCTTTAAGTCTTTCCAACTCTTAACTATTTGAATTTCAACTTCCTTTTATTGTACTTTGGCCTCAAATCTTAGGAATTACACAAGTTCTATTATTTATACTTTGTGTAAATCTTGTCAATTTATGACTTTTAAGTCCCTTTCTTTGGACAATTTACAATTTTGTCCTTAAGTTTTATATAAATTCGAGGTCTCTTGTTCCAGTTTTAGCATTTAACTCACGGCTTGATCAAATTATGCTTACAAATACCCTAAACATGTACAAAGCGACTAGGAGTATATTTAAATTATTCTGGATACGTTGTAGGAGTTAAGCGGTCGATTGCCTTGCGAGATTTAGGCGTTTGACATTTGATGGGCGGTATAGAAAGTTGAGGACAATCCCAGTGAAAGTTGATGCGTGAGAAGGCTGGTCTAGCATGGGCTAGACGCCGCACACGTTGGGCCGAAAAAGTAGGCGTGTTACGATTGGTATTACGGGATGACACGTTGCATATCGGTTGGCGCGACCCGCAAGGTTTATCAGTGTGCCGCGGTATTCCATGTCTCCATACTCCAGAAGTACACCCCGGATCCGACTCGTGGTGGATTGAGGAGAGCTTGTGGTTGATGCGGATGAGACCTTCGAGGAGGGACCAATACGTATCATGGACAGCCAGGAACAGGTTTTACGCGGTAAGATGTGAGGTTGGTGAAGGTGTTGTGACAGCACCAAGTAGTGGAGGAGGTTACATGAGAGCGCGATGACACCATTCATGCCAACTACCCCTTCTTGTTAGAAGAAGAAGACCAGATATTGCCTAAGCAGTGGAAGCTGTTAGCAGGTACATGAATAATCAAGGCAAGTTACACTGGGAAGCGGTCAAATGGATCCTTAGATATGCGGGGTGTGCGAATGGCTTAGGCTTTGTTTTCCAAGGTGGAATCTGATACTAACAAGGCACATTAGTAGATGCTAATTGGCAGGAAATGTTGACATCAGAAGGAGCACTATAGGGTATGTCTATACTCTAGGAGGTACTACAGTGAGTTGGGGTTCTCAATTGCAGAAGATGGTTGCTCTCTCCACAACTGAAGCAGAATATGTCGTTATTATAGAAGCCAGCAAAGACCGTGACCATTGATAAACTTAAGTTGTGTTTAGCTTCAATTGGCCTGAAATAGTATCAAGATCGGGGAGGACCTACTGTATTGATCAAGGTGTGAAGACAGATTGAAATCAGTCTTCAAGTGGGAGATTGTTGGAATTATGGCTCACTATTGGAATGGTGGCTATACTATTGAAAAGGTGACTCACTATTGGAATGGTGGTATACTATTGAAAAGGTGGCTCACTATTGAATGGTGGCTATCTTTGTTGGAATAATTGAACATAATCCTTCACTTATACTCCTTCATCTCTTCCTCGTTGTAATCATCCCGAATCCCACACATCCTACACATCTCTACAAATGGAAGAGAAGAAGTGACAGGTGAAGGAAGAGGCAAAGTGAGAGAAAATTGGGAAGCGATTTTAACTGGAGTGTATATGTTGTCTTCTCGCTGAGTGAAATATCTGCGGCCCAGGTGGAGTAGGCAAGTTTGTGCTGAACCATGTAAATATTGTGTGTCGGCTTGATTTCTTATTAAGTACTCCTCTCATAAATGCGGTAGATAGGGGTGTGTGATTTTCCCAGCATTTTTTTTATTGAGGAAAAATTTATCATATGTTAAAGGAAAGCGAAAAAATGAAACACAGACAAAGCAATTTATATTGAAACCTTAAAAGGGAAAAAAAACTTTAGTATGAATACGTACTTTAGTATGAGGAGTTAAGCCGATTCCTTTCTATTAGTATAGATCCCTCAAAAAATTCACAAGTCCGGCGAAATTAGGGTCATTAAACTCTAACAATATAAAATGTCATAGTACACTTTAGTAATAATTAAAAAGCAATGAGTGTTGATGTAAACAAGGAAAAAACAATAAGAGAAAAAGAATAATATGCTTAGTTCACTTTTGCTAGCCTAGTAAGATAATAAAACTTCACTTGTCACAATTTCACTTATCGAAATACTATCCTTAAAGTAATAATCAAAATCATTTACCATATATTTAATATCTACATTAACTGATGACTAATTTGATTAGTATTCCGAATGTAGTAAGAAAATTAGTCTCGCCAAAATCAATTTCTTCCTCCATATTTTGACTCGAAATTAGCATTCGTATGGTTCACTTTCATGCTTGAGGAGTTTGGTTTGATTCTTCCAGAAGACTCAAAAACAAGTTGTTAAGATGTTCTGACGTCTCTTTAACCTGAAAATTTAATACTTATTAACATATAACACCCTAATCTCAATTTCTTATCAAAATTAAAATATTTTGTGTGTTTACACAATGAAAGTGTTTTAATAAACTAGTTCTACATTTTCATTCTTTACAATACAAATTCATTTTTCTTCTCATATTTACCTGTTCATCCCAATTAGTTCTCCAAGTCATACTGATGAGGGCAAGTGTTTGCATCCCTACTCCGCATAATACTCCAATCCACATACCCTATAAAATCAAAGAAGAAATTCAAGACAAATACTAAAAATATGGAATCAAATGAGTTAAAACTCAATACAAATCAAATGTCACCAAATTCAATATATGTAACATATTTTTACTAATAAAGATAAGAAAATTTTGACATAAAAGCATAACTCTTACCCTAACTGAAAGATTAGCCACATAAGCTAGTAAAGCTCCTATTGGGATCCCAATAGCATAATAGCAAACAACATTAACAATACCAACTGCTCCTTGCCAACCAGCACCTATAGCCACCCCTGCTAAGAAGGGGAGTTTTAGAAAAATAAAAAAAAAATTTTAAAAAAAATCTAAAAAAGTATGATTTGAAAAATAATCTAAATTTTAGTGTAGTTTTCCGTATGAAACTCCCGTATAGGATGGAGATTAAAAAAAGTATAGATCTTGTTTCTTGAAAGACATTTTCAGAGTAAATTTTGTTTTAAAAAAACGATACAAAATATCTTTAAAAAGCAGCTTTCGATTATATTCATAATATATGAAACTTTAGAAAGTGTTTATTCAAAAAACACTTTCAATTAAAATGTAAGGTTTTCAAAATTTTAAGCAAAAAGTACATTAGATCAATTTAGGATTATTTATCAACCTTGTCTATTGATGGAATTTTTATTATGTTTTGGGCTAAATATCGGAAAAGCCCATATAAGAAGAGTTCAAGATTAAGAAATAATTTCAATTTTCTCTATCAATTAATTTAAAGATATTGTTCTGAAGGTATAAAATTCCTCTATTATATCTACAAACAATGTGGAAATAATAATGACTATTATTAGGCCAAAGAAACAAACACTTGCCTATTAGTACTGGTTGAACACTGTTGAGGCAAGATTGAGAAAGAAAGGAGGATGCGGAGACTTGAAACAGTTGCCTACTTCCTTATCACTTGTAAAATATAACCAATATTGACCAAAGACTAAACACAAAACCCAGAAGAATGCTCAATACATATTGAATTGCATAAGATGACTTTGATAGAAAAATATTGCAGCTTTAGCATTTCCTCTCCTATTCATTTACTTACCCGCACTATACAAATAAAGCCATAAGAAATATTTTTGAGAGGAAATAAGTGGAACATTAGAAATTAAGGAGAGAAATGATTTTGATAATAAATTGACCATGAGGGCACCCTAAGAAAACCAAGAAAGCTGCTTATCAATTCCCAAGTATTAATATTGATACTGAAAAATCAATAAATTAAAACGGTGTTTCTTAGTTGAGAAAAATGAAGATAAATGGATAAATGAATAGAACAAGATTAGATAAACCTTACCAAATTGAGAAAGCAGAGATGGCAATGGATGCATTTTTCAAATACCCGGCCACTAAGAGTACAACAGCATTGTACCATACCTCTAAACTGTTGAAGATTTCAAGTAAATAAAATGAATGATTTAGTAAAAATAAATAAAAAATTTTCAAGTCTTTCAAAATCCCATCTTATTTAGTTAAAACAATCAATTGTTGAATGCTTAGTAGTAAACTTGAATTGCAGTTTAATTTATTTTAGGGAATATTAAGTTTATCTTAATTTGTGCCATTATGATGTTTTCGCTCGAAAATTATATAGTTATATTTTATCATAACAGGTTTATACATTCTTAGGTTACATATTATTCAACTACATACAGGAGTTTCGTTAGTGTTCAGATTTGTTTCCCTATAGTTAAGCCTAATAGGGCTTGATGTTAGAATATATTCCTAGTTGATTCGAAGAATGTCCATTAGATTTAGAAATATAATGATCTTTGCTTGTCATTATAAATATTGTTCGTTTAAGCTAGAAACTCAAAAAGCATATGAGGTTAAAAAACATAACACTAGGAGGCTTTATAACTATCGAATGTGAAAATTAAAATTCCACAGTAAGAACCGCAATCTATAAGGTGTAATAAGTGGGGGTACAAAGTGTAGCAACACAAACATCCTTACAAGACTACACAAACACATCATTATTCAGTTTAAGAATCTCTTTGATAACATTTTAATAATAATTGTATCAAATTTATTGTGAAAATCTTCTCACCTGTATTTGAAAGAGGAGCTGGCTTTTAAAGATAATACAAAAACTAGAAGAATCTGCACATATAAACAACAGAACTTCTTCAGAATATCCAGTTGTAGGAGAATCTATTGCTCAAGTTATGTTTGTCATATGTGATTCTATTAACAGAAACCTTGTAAATTTGTTTCCGTGTTGCCGATAACTTCACAACAAGTGGATTCCAACGCTCTCTTACTTCACTGAAGCCATGTGTGTCTTTACTGTATACACAGAGTGTGTTTCTGAATTGCCAAGTAAAGGGTGCAACATCATCTTAACTGGTTATACTAATTTGCTTGAACAAGTTATGGAGTTTAGTTCTTTTATATTTCTATATTTTCTTTAGAAGCAAGTTAAAGATCTAGACACAATTTTAAAAGGCATAAGCCAATGCTGAAACCCCACCAAATGTATTATAAGAATATATATGCTTAATCCACTTTTCCAACTTTAATAGATTTCATTTAAAATTGTTATCATGCAAATGTTTTTGACATGGTGATCTCTTGTTAATAGGAATAAGGCATATATGTAACAAGATGGGAAAAATATAGAAACTAGAAAAAAATTTATGGGGGATTAATTACCAAATCATAAAGCCGGAGGATAGTGAGAGCTTTATAACAGGCAATATATCAGTGAAGGCAACGCTGCTAAATCCTCTCCATGTTTCAGGGCAGCAACCTCCAAAAACGTAGACAAACTCTCAATAGCCATAGACCAGAAGATGTGTTCAAGTAGCCATTGCTCCAGGAACCCCTAAGTCTAATTTGAAGTCACAAGCCAGGGATAGGAACACATGAAGCACAAAGGAGGAAGCAGATAGCCATGCCAGAATCATGTTCTTGAGTTGAGCTTGTAAAAACATTTGGAAGGTCATGCTAAACACAAGGAAGTAGAGAAAAGGAAGGAACCATAAAGCGAAACTTCTAGCCGCTATGACCTTATCGTCATCCTGGCCGAGCAATTTGAGTATGGGAGTATGAGGAGATGAACAAAGGGGTCATAATTGTGGCAATGGTAAGATCAACAAGCCATGATCTCTGCAGATATATACCCATCACTGATGTTGCTTTGCTCCAAATGCTTGCCCACAAGAGGGTTTCTGTGCCAGCATGCCCATCTACAAGAAAGAGGAGAAAAAAGAGAAGAGAAATAGTTCTATTGAAATGTGAAATATAAAAAATCTCTTGTTTAAGTTTCTAGAAAGTAATGAAGAAAGAAAAAAAAATGTTAAGTAATAAATTTATTTTCTTATATTACATTATCTAATAAAAACTCTCCAAGGAAAATCAAATACAAAATAAATTGCTTAAAAAATTCTGTACAGCTCTAAAATTATTTATGACGTGTTTGGATTCTTGCAATATGTAGAAACTTATTTATTTTAGTGCTTTTGAAAATTGTTTTATTAAAGCAGTGTTTCTGTGTTTATAAATAGGAAAAAAGAAAAAAACCAAATGTGTTTCATTTTTCGCTGGCCCCATGCTAATAACAGTGTTAAAGCATAAATAAACATACCATTAATATATGTATTGATGAATTCAAAATAAACAAAATGAGTTTGAAGTAGTAAATAATAATAACATGTTGAATCTAACTCTATTTTTAATTCCTTCATTTTTCTTTCCTTCTACTTCTCTCTATTTTCTTTTACCATGCATTTTCCCTCAAATATAACAGGAACCAAACATATATAGCCTTAACGATTGAAGTGCTTGAATCATATTTCAAAAGCATAAAACTTCCAGGATTCGAAATACACAACAAGAAGCATTAAATATAAGCAGGAAATTCACAATATCCATTACTAAAGCGCAAAGGATTGTTTGTGTAAGAGCAAAAGGCAAGAGATCTAGTTGGCTATCTGTATTCCAGCAAATGACTGTGTCACAACCAGCATTCAAAGAACAGCAACTCTAGAAAGCATAGCAGAAATGTTATCCCTCCATACTGTCTTTGATTCCTTCCCATATTCTCCATTCAAATCCAGTTTGATCTTCTGTTTCTGAACTTACCAGAAGCCTCTCCTCCATGTTGTCCTCCTTAATCATGTCATAATCAAGAACATGAAAAAGAAAATTAGATTCATAGTTTAAACTTTTTATTTAGAAAATTAGCAAGTTCAAGATGTATGTAATTATAACCCATATATACTCTTAATGTATGTTACTTGTCCCATAATCCTGTCATAAGAACATGAAGAAAGAAGCTAGATTATAGTTTAAAATTAGATTCATATATAAATACACTATAGTAGAACTGATATCACAAAAATTGATTGGCTTCTGAAACTGAAATCACATACTAAATAAAATTCTTAGCAATTTTGTTATTCACTGGGAAACTATGGCTATAGATAAATGAGACCTAAATGCTATATAGCTAGCAGACGTACATTTCCAAATAATCATCTGATGAAATAACCTTCAACTGAGTACTTAAATAACCTTCTTTGAAGAAAAAACATCCATGTAGGGGTTCTTTCTCGTGTTCAGTAGTCAAAGAAATTCTTTGCAGCTTTTTAGCTTCAATTCATCCTGAAATTATGTGATGCCATAACCATATGTTTGTCCCTTCTGCTTGGCCTTTGGGTAGTGAAAAGATTTCCAAATGTTGTCATGCTAAAGGAGTCTTTGTGAGAGTACGTTACACTTACAATAGAAAGTGGTTGAATCAGGCTTGAAGCCTTTGCTTATGATTTCTTTATTTTGTATAATAATAATAATAAGAAGAAGAAAGAAGTTAGAGATATTACGTACTTGAATGAATTAAAATATACATCTACTATTATAAGAAGTACTAAAATAATAATATTAAATAAATAATAAATTTAAATATCTATTTAAATAAATTAAAACATTTATATTACTTTAATTTTTACAATATATTTTTAGATTTTTAGTATTATATATATGTTTTATGTAATAAAATTAAAAACATCAATACATTTTATGCAATATTAATTTAATGATATACATATTTTTAATTTTCAAAAATATCATAAATTTTAATAAATATAAATTATATATTTATAATATTATGTTTCAGTTAATGCGTCTTTGACTATCGGTTCGTCGTTAGAGGCGAATCGATAAGCTTTTCGATTGATGATTGAGTACATTTTTTTTTTTTTAAAACATTAGAAAATATAAAGAAAAGTAAAGAAGTAAAGAAAAAAATAAAGGAAAATAAAAAGAAATTAAATCAAATATTTTATTATTATTTACTTTAATTATTTTATTTATTTTGAATTCCTCAATATAATATTAAATAATTTTAAAATGATAATTTCAAACAATTTGATTTTTTAAAAAAAATAAATCATTTGGATCTCGTCAAGCCTTAACATCTTACCCAGAAGATATGTCTGAGTCATTCCTCACCATTCCATACCATTCTCATCCAAACCCAGTGTTTTACATAGATGATTTTCTAGGCCTGGACATATATTGGGGCCTTGGCCTAAAATGCAAATGTAGAAGGCCCAAATAACAAAAAAAACCATATGGGCCACAAAAAATGGGTATCCACACGATAACTACATAAGGCCCAAATAACTACAAAAACCATATGGGCCACAAAATACACTTGATATGTTTGGATGCTTTTTCTAGGGGAAATAATTTTGGTTTTTTTTTAAATTAAATATTTTGTTATAATGTAATAAATTATTCATATTTGACTTAAAATTGGGACACCTTCCCTTTTAAGATGTAAGTGTCTTTTAAAGCTTTGAGCACCGTTTGCTCCAGCTCTGTTTGGCATGTGGACTTGTTAGGACATGAAATAAGAATATTACTCTCTATTATTTTATTTTAGTATTTTTATATATCTGCTATTTTACTAAAAAAAAAAATACAAATAAAAAAACAATGAAAATGATACAATCTAATGCTTCTCTTATTTGTTTTGAAGAACGGATCAAAATAAGGTGTTTTAGAAAATAAAAATAAAAATTGTGTTATTTTTGTTATTTCTAATTATTACAATTTTAAAAAATAATGATACAAAATGTAAGCAGCTAAATAAAATATTAAACTTAAAATTTATTGTTTACATTATATCAAAAAATATTAAAAATGGTATTTGTCTGCAAAATGTTGTAGAATAATTTTAAAATCATTATAAAAAGTATTTGTTAAATTATTTTTTAAATATCAAGTAAAACCTATGTTTTTTCAAATTATTTCTTAAAACACTTGACAAAGAAAAACCATAGTTCTTAGATTTTTCTTCACCAATCTAATACTGAAAGCAAGCATGTTGTACTTGATTGCTGGGAGACAGTCACTGAATTAAAACAGTATAATCCAAATGAAAAAAAAAAAAAAAAAAAAAAACAGATATCATGTTTAACAAGCAGCATCTGTCCTCCAAAAGATGAGTTCATACCATGAATTGCTTGAAATGAAAAGATGAAAAAATGAAAATGGCAGTCATGTGACCCTACAAGTGATACTGACTGAAAGGGTCTTAATTAACGTTAAAATTTCGATTCTAAATATAGTATATTTAGTGGTAGAAAATTTTACATTTTATATATTCAGCTTTTAAAACGAGAAAGCGTTTGAATTCACGAATAAAATGAACAAATTTTGAAAGCAAAGAAAATGAATTATTTATTTTAAATGTTTATATATATGAATCGAGAAAGCAATTAAAAAACATTTTAAACATTTCAATTAAATTCAATGAATGGAGTTGAAAATGAAACGTATTTTATTAGAATTCAGTGCGAAACGATGTTTAAATGAAAGCCCAAAGATTAGAATCATTGAAAATTTTCGTAATGCAGATTTTTGGATAGAGTTAGAGAATTTTATAGGTATTCAAGCAGGCGCAAGTTGTCGTCTTCTTACCTCTTGGATGAATAAATCAGTGCTGAAAAGATCTTGGCCAATTCTGTAGAATCTGAGAGAAGACTAATGAGAGAAAGAAAAGTACCCTTTTTTTTTTAGTAGCAGAGATATTTTGATCACATGAGAATGTTTGCTCTATTTTCTATGATTGTTAGTTACAGTCGTTACGAAAGTTAGGTTTTCTGACACTTCAAAATTGCTGAATTCATACTTTCTGTATTGGCTATAGAACAAAATAAGAAAACAACAATAAAATACATATCTTATAGGCCATCAAGGGGCCAGTGGAAATAGTTTACAACATCATACTAAAATGTTTATAGGTATCTTATAATACTTAAAAAGTTTTTATATATTAAATAAAAATATCCTACATATGGTTCCCTAAAGTAATAAAATTTAAAATTGATTTTAATCTGGTATTTGAGTTATTTTTGAATTATTTATTTATTTTATCATGCAGATAAGTTTGAGATTAATAAATAGAAATAATTTTATGATGTTTAAATAGATGCTTCATGTAGATCCTGACCTTTAATTGTTATTGTTAAGCTTTTTGGCTTACTTGATGATGACATGTATGGAGGAGTAGGCAGCGTGATGTTAGGGCTTTCTTTTGAAAGAGGATAAAAAATGCAAAGAAATGTTTCTTGAAAATGGGGTGGGATTATTTTTATTTTTTTTTATTTTTATTTTTCGAGGCCACGATGGAAAGAGATCGAGATGCAACTTGTTGGAGAAGAAAGAAAAAGGAAGTTGTGATGGGGAGGTCTCAGGCGCTCAAGATCGTTGATGGGTAAAAGAGCATACCGAGTTTAAGGCGTCGATTACATGTTCTTGTGCTAAGATGATATGAGATCGTATTATTAATCTTTTGAGAAATCGGACGTTCGCAACGACCTTGATGTAGGTGGGTCCGGCATTTTATTAACGATTCAGCGAACACAAACTTTGGAAGTCTGAGATGATCTTAACAGGGTAATTAAAGCCTGCTACGTATCGGTTCAGTAAGCTTATTGTGAGAAATGGTCTGGCCAGAATCGAAAATTTCGTCAAAAAGATTGGCGCGATTAATTGGGAGGCATGTAAGTTAGTCTTCTTGACTTATATGAAGCAGATGTGAGATTATATCATGTTGTTTGAAAAGGGTAAAGGAAAATTTACAAAGAAAGTTATGGGAAAGCGTGGGTTATTCTTGAGTTAGATTATTTTTTACTTTCGATTTGTTTATTGGTGTTGTACATTTGTATTTGTAATAGAAACCTTGATTATAAGAGTTTGTTGTAGTGAAATAAATATATTCTTATTAAAGAATTTGTTTTGTAATGACATTTTACATCTATTTTCATATTGAATAAATATCATAAAATTTGTTGTATAATGAATCATATATTATTGGAATGTATATATTGACTTTTTTTTTTATTTATACTAATATCATATACTTGGTTTCTATTATTTTTATATAACATAATGAATATATAAAATGATACATATATAAAAATAAAATTACATTTGAAAATATTATAGAAAAGAGTTTATTATGGTTATTAAGAATAGAATAATATATGAATTAGTTTTACATTTTTAAAGTATTATTTATTTTAAGCTTAGATTAATTAATAATATATAAATTGCATTTGAAAATATTATAAGAAAGTTTTGATATGATTATTAAAATGAATAATATATAAATTATTTTTGTTTTAACAATATTGTATTTTAAGCTTGAGATTAATTAATAATATATAAAATCAAAATTTGAAATAAGTTGGAAATACTTTAAAAAAAAGACCAGAATTTGAATTATCAGTCTCATAAAAAGAAATAATAAAGATTTGACAATTTCCACTTAAAAGAAATAGATGATCCACTTGAAATAAGCAAATAATCTTTATACAATCAGGAATTAAGAGTTTTAGATAGCTTCTAAAGTTAACCTATTATTTATGTGGTATTATAAGATTAGATTGACTTGTGTTTCTTCTGAAATTTAGATTTGAAAATTTAAGATATTTAAGCTTTAATTTTGTTCCCTCTGTTTTTTTGTTTTTATTTATTTTATTTTAATTTTTTATACTTTAATAGACGGTGCCCTGAAGCAAATTTCTGCTCCTCCACTGTTTTTGTTTCCTCTAACTTTATTATCTATTATACTTCATGTGCATTTTATTATTTTATTTATTATTTGTTTTTAATTCTAGTCATGAATTAGGTCAACCTTCCAGATATTGTGGATATCTTTTTTGAAATTATTCTTGGTTTTATTCTCATTTATTTATGGAAATTTACTTATTACATTCAATGTTGCATTTATGGAACTTTATTCTGATCCTCTATTGTATTTGCATTTTGGTTCTAATTCATTTGGTATTCGCTTTATTCTATTTTATTTTTATCCCTGCCCTTGCAATTTTCTCTCTTCTGTTGCATTTTTACATGGAATATTTTTAGAACTTTCTCTCTCTTCACTACATTTTTAAGCAATTTGAGAACTTATGGAACACATTATTTATGAAGAGGTGTAGTGCATACTAGTAGTGAAAATTTACATTTCTCTGTTAAACTTTTGAAAATAGGAAAAGCAGCGTTTGAATTCTGAGAATAAGGCCCAGCAGATTTTGAAAGCAAAGAAAATGAATTAATCATTTCTAAACGTTACCATATCTGAATGAAAATACGTTAAAAATTTATTTTAGCCTGTTTTCAAATTAAGTCAATCAGGGAATAAGATCAGGTTGAAAATGCGGCCATATTTTGACGGAATTCGAGTACTGGCGTGTTTACTTTAAGAATGAAAATTCAAAGTTGAATCTGTTGAAATTTTTATGTCACAGATTTTAGATGAGGTTAGAAAATTTTATGATGCGAGCAATGTTTGAATATCTGTAGTGGGAAATCTTGGCATGAAGGATTAAGTTGATTTTAGCTGTTTGTGAAAAGATGAACATAAGGAAGGACTGGCTTTTGGTGTTTATTGTAAAAAAAAAAAAAAAAAAATTCATGAATAAGGTTTAGAAAATATTCTTAAATCTATTATGTTTTTTTTACCACATGAAGTTAAAGGGAGTGTTTCTTGAGAAACAGTTTCTAAAATGTCTCTTGAAAGAAAACCTTTTTAAATATTGAGAAACAGACTTTCTAATTTGGTACTGAATTTAAGCGAAAGTTTATTTGAAAATACACTTTCATGATTTTAAAAATTTTAATTTATAATAGTCTTTGAGAAGAGACAACACGTAATTTTAAAATTTTAATTTTAATTACAAGAAAGTGTTTTAACTCAAGATATCTTTTCTAAATTATTAAATCTTTATAATGAAAAATGTTTTGAAGAAACATTTTATAATTTTGAAAATTTAATTTATATTGAAAGTATATTAAAAATATTCTAAAATTTTGAAAAATTAGAAAATTATATCTTGAAAATAAACTTTCTAAATTATTAAAATATTATACTGAAAGTCTAAGTTATTTTTACTATCAAAACTCACTTTTTGAAGCTTTATCTTACATGCCAAATTTATGTGGAAAAAACTACACTACACTATACTTAAAGATTAGTTTTCAAACATACTTTTTCAAGATTTTATAACTTTTTAAATTATTTTTCAAAACATCAAGAAAGGACATATAAATGGTAGGTAAGTTTCATGACTATTGGACATATGGCACATTGTTCAATATAAACACTCATTTTTATTATTATTATTATTATTTTTTAAAACTAATCATTTTTAATTTAATACAATGTAGTATATTTTTTCTATTGGGACTCGAAGCTCTCCTTCTAGCAATTAAAGGTAGACACATGGACTATTATTTTATTTCTATAACCTTCCTTTATATATATTATTTCATTATCCTTGATCTCTAGATCTCATTCTTTTATTATTTTATTCTTACTGCTCATTTAAAATTGCATTTTCTCTCTATCTCATAAGTCTATTAATACTCTTCGTCTCGTTTGTTGAGTTATTTAATGAAAAATCTCAAATAAAATTACATCTAAAAAAAATATTTAGAAACTTACATATTATTAAATTATTTAATCTAGATATTGATGAGTTAAAATAAATAAAACGAGTTTGAAATATTAAATAAAAATAATAAGTTGAATTTAATTTTCCCTACTTATTTTTTCTTTCCTTCTATTTTTTCTCCTTAATTTCTTCCCTTCAAATTTCTAGGAACCAAAGCAGCCTTAGGCTCCATTTGAAACTTAAAAAGTACTAAGGAAATAAAATAAAGAGGAAATATGGAAGAAAAGAAAATTTAAAAGAAAATAAAAAATAAGTTTAAACAGCCAAAATTAATATTATTTATTTATTCCGTCATTTTATTTATTTATCTATTATAAAATGATTAAAAATTTAAAAATATAATTTTTGAGGAATTTTGTTTTATATTTTTCACGATAAAATCAAATATGAGAAAATTATTTTCTTTAATATATTTTTTTTCTTTCCCTGGTTCCAAAGGATCCTCAAGTGTTCAATCATGCGTATTTCAAAAGCATAATACTGAGATTGATCTAGAAATAAACCATGAATATGCAACTATGCTACAAAAACAAGAAACATGAAATATAAGCAAGAAGTTACCAATAATATCCCATATTCCCATTCCAAATGGCCTAACATAGCAGAAATGCTGATCCTCCTTCATGTAGTCTTTGATTCTTTAAAATTATTCTTCATTTTAGATGATCAGTTTGACCTTCTACTTCTGAACTTATCAGAATCCTGCTCTCCTCCACCATTTAATTTGTTCATGATCCTGTCATAATTAAGAACTTGAAAAAGGGAAGATATGAGATTCTTTCTGTTCTGATAGAAAGTACAGAGGCCAGGAGCTGGCTATTCAATCTTTGTATCAATTTGCAGATCTCTGCAACAAATTAACGACTGTTTTCTAAGAAAAGAAAGAAAATAGAGATGCATGGATAAATCTTGGGGATTCTGTGTTGGATTTTAAACGTTTAATGCGTTTTTAGTGTGAATAAATTGTAATAAATATGTTTTAAATTAGTAACGTTTTTTTAGTGAATAAAGATTATGTAATAAATATGTTTAAATTAGTAACGTTTTTGTGTGAATAAAAGTGTAATAAATATGTTTTGTTATTGTGGCTCCTAATTAATCATCTTTTTATATCTGAGTTTTATTTGTATTAGCTTGTGGCTTGAAATACGTTGTATTATTTGGGCGATAAAGTGAAGGCTTTGGGATTCGTTGGTATAGGATTTTTGGGTGCAATTTCCCAGAAATTCTCGGTTAATTAAATTATATCGCAGGGGGCAGGGCACTCCCGATTGTGCAGGCAGGTGTGTGGGCGGGTCGTTTAAGGAAGCTGTGTTTCACGAGCCGAATCTATCTTGTATTCATATTGGTTTGTTGAACATGTTGTTTATTAATCTTAATTTCATTTTATTTGTGATTTGTAATTTAGAATTCTTTATCTTACATGGTGTGTTATGTTTATGTAATTTATATAATCTCATTTCTTGTGTGTAATTGACGATAATCTTAAAACGGGTCGTGGTCTGTTTTGGCGGTGAGCAGGTTGAAGTGGAAAGGAGATTTTCCTTGGTTTTATTATGTTGTTTATATATATACGTATTTTATCTAATCTTTGTTGAAGGTGAGAATATCCCCGAATATCTTTGGATTAAATTTTTTTTTGAGCTTGTTTTTAAATGTGTTTGGCAGTTTATTAAAATTTTGGACATTTGATTAGAATCAAAGTCAAAATTTTGAAACAATGGATCTCTAGCCGTATCGGGGACGAAGAAATGAAGCCGCCGTCTGTTGAGTTCGGTGAGCGGAATTGTGTTTTTCGACCCGAGGTCAGCTGGGCCTCATCTGGAAAATGGGTCATTTGGACATTTGGAGGTTGAAGGTGAGTTGAGCAGGCGTCGTTTAGCGGCCGGATCTGGTCGCCGCATGTGGGCTTGCAAAGTTTGGGGCCCGCCGAATTGGGCTTCTTTGAGGCCAAGTGAGGTTTGAAATTTTAGCCAGGTGCAGTCACGTGTACGGGCTTGTAAGGTGCGGGGCTGCGTGTGGGTGCAGGCGTATATGTGGGCACGAGGCAAAGGGAGTACACGCGGGTCGCGGGTCGCGGGTCGGGTGGACACACGGGTCTCGCGTTGGGTTGGTGCAGGCGTGTAATTTCTTGGTAGCGTGGTTGGACTAACGTTTGTTATGTCTTGTGTTGCGTTATTGTATGTGTGAGCTATTTATTCTCTTCTTCAGAAATATTATTTGTTGCATTTTTGAAAGCGATAAATTAATAGTTTCTTGTTTTGAAACGAGGAAAATGGGCGATGTGGGGGGAATCTTCCAACCACAGGAACGCAATGCACATTCCGGTTTAGCGACACAGAGTGCAGCCTTAATTTGTGGCAGTTCGATGAACGCCTTGAAAGCGGAGAAATTGATGGTTTTTGAATTTCAAGAGGTAACAACGAGAAGATCTTTATTTTATCGACCCCTTCTTCCCGAACCTTGCGAGGTTTTAAGCGAGATCACCTCCAGTGAATGAAGAGGATAGAGGTTTCTCACTTGGCATTTGATCCTTGTGGAAGAGTTAGATTCTCTGTGTCGGAATTATGTCATGAACGATCCTAGGCTGATGCTTTGTACAATGTTTCTTTGTGTGAAGAAGGCGGCTAAGGAGCGTAGATCAGCCCCAGACAAGAAATATAAGGCGGGGATCTTTGGTCTTCAAGAGAAATTTGTCGGTAAGGTAGATTCTGGAATTACAAAATGGTGGACTCGAGGCGCCCAGTCGGTCCAATGTCTGAGAATTTCGATTAATTCTTCATGAGATTCATTACGAAGGATGGTCTTAGTGAAGCCTTTGAGGGTGCTGCTATTATTGAGAAAGGCGCCTCACATTTACAAGGACTTGAGAACTACCTCAAAGAGCATAGCGAAAGAAATGAGCGTCGAAGAATTGATTATCGGACTTCAAATTGAAGAAGACGATAGGCGTTACGAGAAGAGGGTTCATTTGATCTGAAGTAAAGGCCCGATGTTGTGGGCATGGTGAGCTCGAGTTCAAAAGAGAACAGCAGGGGGTCGTGCAGGACGAGGAGGAATATCGAAGCGAAATTCGAGGAAGTGCTTGATTGTGGCCAGATGGAGTCGCGACGGCGGTTGTAGGCTGCGCAGGAAAAATAAGAGCGAGCCCGAATGCTTGATGGAAAAATCACACAGAGGTTGATGAAGGCATGAACCTCTCGGTAGTCTACGAAGTGAACTTTGATTGGGTCGAGCCGAAGGAGTGGTGGATCGTCTTGAGTCGCGACCCGCCGTATACATTGGACGGGGAATATGTTCACTTCCTTCGACCAATTGATAAGCGGGAGAAGTTGTTAAATGGGGAATTACGCTGTAATGAAACGTCAGGGACGGAAAAGTGATCTTGAAGATGACTTAGGAAAGTCACGGCCCATTTTGAAAAATGTCACATATGTACACGAGATCGTAAGAATTTGGTTTAAGTTCAGCATTGAACAAACATGGATTTAGGATGGTGTTAATTAAAATAGTTATATTATTAGAGTCGGGGATGTTTGTGGGAAAGGGATATGTTTGTAATGGGTTGTTTAAACTTAATGTTATGATGCCAAGAGGCCCCAGCTTGATGAATAAAGCAAGAGTACTTCTTCTGGCGTGTTGTTGGAGTCTTCTAGTTTATGGCATAGTAGACTTGGACATGTTAATTATGTCTCTGAGGGGTCAATTAACTTAAGTCATATTCCCACATTTCAAATTGATAACCTTGACAAGTGTAGGACTTGTGTTGAAGCAAAATAATGAGTCATCTTTCAAGCGATTGAAAGAAACACTTGAACCCTTGGATATGATCCATGTAGTGGCATGTGATCTTAAATTTGGAATGAGGGGTGTGATAAGTATTTTATTACTTTTGTTAGGCGTTAGCCGCAGTATTGCTATGTGTATTTGCTCGAGAGCAAGGATGAAGCTTTAGAAAAATTTGTTTTCTATAAAGGCTGAGTTGAAAATCAACAATAAGAAAATTAAAGTGATTAGAGTGATCGTGGTGGTGAGTATGTAACGGAGTTGGTGATTCTTGTGGACAACATGGGATTAGACATGAAGTCACTCCACCCGTAGTGCCTCGATCGAATGGTGTGGTGACGTAAAAAATGTCGTACATTAAAGAAATGATGAATCTGATGCTAATAAGTTAAGGTTACCTCGAACATGTGGAAGCTATTTTGTCGTGAATTACCTTTTAAATAGGTACCCGGGAAGGATGAACAAAAGACACCATATGAAATTTTGTGGAAAGGAAGACCTTCCTATAAAAGGTGAAGGCGTCAGAAGACCGTTGATTGCATCTTCATTGGCTATGCACCAAAATAGTATAGTGCTTATCGATTTCTTGTATATAAATACGAAATCCACTAATATACACGAGAATACGATTATGGAATCAAGAATGCGTCGTTTTTGAACACGTTTTCCATGCTGAGATTCGAGAAAGAAGGGACCAAGAGTTAAGTACAGCGAACATTTGAGACTATGAATGAAGATAGTCGAGGATCGAGAACAAGAACAAGAAGAAGAGTTGAGATGAACCTCGACGCGGCCGAGAATAAGGACGAAAAATCATTTTTGGTCAGTTTTCGGCTTATATCTTTGGAGAGTGAACCTCGAGCTATATAGCGGTGAACTCTTTAGGCTCTTTGTGGAAAGAAGCTATCAAAGTGAGAGTGAGTTCCATCTTGCGAACCATCGTGGGAACTAGTGGACCTTCCTCAGGGTAGTAAACCCTTTAGGGTATAAGTGGATTTTCAAAAGGAAAATGAAAGCGATGGAGCGATTGATAAGAATGAAGAGCAAGACTTGTAATTAAAGATTCTGAGCAAAGGAAGGTCTTGATTACTTTGATACTTATTCTCCGGTGACGAGAATAACTTCCATACGAATGGTACTTGCTATTGCTGCGTTGCGAAATCTTGAAATACATCAAATGGATCATGAAAATGCTTTTCTTATTGAGATCTAGATGAGGAGATCTACATGGAGGCAACTTTGAGGGTTTTGTAAGCTCGAGGACAAGAAAAGAAAGTTCTGAAGTTAGTAAAGTCCTATATGGCCTTAAACGAGCACCAAAACATAATGGCATCAAAAGTTTGATGGCGTAGTCTTTGGCTAATGGGTTTCTAAAATCAATGAGTGTGATAAATGTATATATGTCGAGAATACGATGAAATACATTTTATGTCATTTTGTGTCATATATGTTGATGACATGCTCATTGTTGGTAGTGGCTTGATGAAATGATCAAATCTACGAGGCTATGTTAAGCCTGAGTTTGACATGAAAGATATGGGACTTCAGCGATGTGATTTAGGGGTAAAAATCTTGAGAACCTCACGATGGACTAGTTCTTAGTCAAATCACATTATGTGGATAAAATCTTGGATAAGTTCGATACTTGATGATTAAATTGTGGCTAGGACACATAGATGTAAATCTTCATATGTCAAAATAGAGGAGAAAGTGTCTCGAGTTGGAGTATTCTAGGGTGATTGGGAGCCTAATGTACTTGATGGGTTATGAGACCGGATATAACTACGCGGTTAGTAGTAGTAGATACACGAGTAAATCAAATGGCTGATAATTGGAAAGGAATTGTAAAGTATTAAGATACTTCACGGTACACTGCGTGATTATGGATTGCACTACATAAGATATCAATTTGTATTGGAAGGATACGTCAGTGCCAGAAAGTTGGATATCGATGTAGAAGAACTTTCAGTCGACTAGTGGATATGTGTTCACACTACTTCGAGTCACGGCAATTTCATGGAAGTCCTCGAAACAAAATTGTAATAGCGGGTCCTTTATGGAATCGAATTCATTGCTTTGGATAAATGTGGTGAAGAGAATTTGAATAGTTCGCAATTTCTTGGAGGATATTCTAGGTGGCCAAAGCACAATGACGGCTATATCTATCCATTGGTGATGATCGATCGACAATGGGCGGAGGCGCAGTGCGATGTATAATGGTAAGTGCAGACACATCGTCGGAACCTGACACCATTAGGCAACTAATCTCAAGCTGGAGTTATCTCTGTGACTATGTAAAGTCAAAGGATAATATTGCGGATCCAGCTAACCAAAGGAGTTAAATAGAAATTAGTTGAGGAAATCTCATCGAGGGGAAATGAGACTAAAGCCCACGTAAAAATGAAGAGTCAATACGATCAAAAACCTACCTAATTATTTGGAGATCCCCGATATCTAGGTTGAAGACAACTTCATCGTAAAGCCAGTTTGGATCCTTTATTGGGGTTTTAACCTCCACATCCCATTCTATGATGAAAGCAATTGATATATATTGGAATTGGTTAAGCTATGCTTTTAATGATTCTAATGTGTCGGGAAATCAGAAAGGAATATTGAGTACTCATAGTTAAAATCACTATACAGGAGAGAAGAGTGCTTCAAAGGAGAATTGTATTGGGCACAATTCTTTAGAAACTCTTGCAGAACCAGGGAAGATGTCCACGGCCAAAACGGACGTAACGGTGAAGCCCGAAGAATGCCGGGGAAGAGTCACATTGTGAGATATATCATCTTTACGTAAGCAGCGAGAGAGGTTCGAGGACATGGAAGTGTCTACCTTTAGTCGGTAAAGTAAATATATATTCTCATAAAGGGAAGGTTCAAAGGATAAAACCTACCTATCCTATCTGCGAACTCCGTTTCACGAGAGCTCTATCACGGAGTTGAGTCTTGTTTTTCACGACAATTCATTCATGTAGAGTTAATTTGATTTTTAAGCGTTTAAATAACGTTTTAGTGTAAATAAATTGTAATAAATATGTTTTAAATTAGTAACGTTTTTTTTTTAGTGTGAATAAATTGTAATAAATATGTTTTAAATTAGTAACGTTTTTTTTGTGTGAATAAAGTGTAATAAATATGTTTATTTATTGGCTCTAATTGTCATCTTTTTATATAAGAGTTTTATTTGTATTAGCTTGTGTGTGGCTTTTGGAAATACACGTTGTGTTATTTGGGCGATAGAGTGAAGGCTTTCTTAGGTTCGTTGGTATAGGATTTTAGGGTGCGATTTGAGAGAGTGCCGGTTGGTCGTTATGTCTTGGGAGGCGAAACCCAGCGATTGACCTGGCCAGTGTGTGGAGCGGTCGTTTTTAAGAGCGTGTTTCGGTATCGAATCATCTTGTAACCATTAAGTGTCGGTTTGTTGAACAGGTTGTTTATTAATCTTAATTTCATTTTATTTATTGATTTGTAATTTAGAATTTGCTATCTTACATGGTGTGTTATGTTTATGTAATTTATATAATCTTTGTTTCTGTGTAATTGTGTGACATTACGATAAGAAGGCACCACGTGCATCACGTAGGTTTCCACGTCTTGTGAGTGGAAAGGAGGCACACCATACCATGTAGGTCTCACGTGGAGTGAAACCCTGACCACTACTTGAAATACCCTTTAGTGATTATTGAAAAACTATGAGTCTTGGTGTAAACAAGCAAAAGCTTGATAAGAGAAAAGAAGGGATAAAGTAGATAAAAGGCCTTATGTTTTGTTATATATCAATTTGGTCTTTAAGCTTTTTTGGATCCGATATTCTCAGCGCGTTTGTTTCGCAAGCGAAAAATATGCTACTTTATCGTTGACGGAGTAAACAAATGAGCAAACAGACGTCTAACGTTGCTGATATGTCACCTGTCAATGGTGTGTGTGACATGTAAGCAGTGTTAGACATCAATTTGCTCATTTGTTCACTTCGTTGATAGTAGGAATATATTTACACTATAGAACAAATGTTAAGGAGTAACGATGAGCAAAAGAGTTGATAAATAGAGACATATTCATTCTTTTGAATAAACGTTAGGGGTAGCATTGAAACAAAAAAAAAGCTTAAAGACAAAGTTAAACATATGACCAAACATCGGGGACATTTGTGTATAGTATCCTTAAAAAAAAAGGAGAATAATCTTAATTAGTTCACTTTTACTTGCCTAATAAGTTAATAAAACTTCTCTTGTCACAACCCGATCATCATCGTTGAAAGAATATATTGTCCTTGGCTAATAATCCAAATCGATTACCGTATATTCAACATCTACTTAAATAGATGATTAATTTGATTAGTATTCAAATATGATATGCAAATTAGTTCTCATAAATCAAAATTTCCTCCATATTTAGCTTGAAAGCAGTCATGTGGTCCAAACATGTTTGAGCCTTGAGGGAGTTTTAGTTTGGATCACTCCCAAAGGCCTTGAAGCCACTTATTAAGGCGATCTGACGAAACATCATTACGTTTGCTTCGAAAGAAATTTAAGGAAAATATAACAAAAAGACAATGGAAAAGAAAAGTAGGAAGCGAGGAAAAAGTGAATAATAGTAAAAAAAATAAAAAAATTTTAAAGTTCATAAATGTTTCTCATACTACTTTCAAACTTATTCAAGTTATTTTAACTCTTTCGTAAGAAAATATTAAAAAATTTAAATACATAAGTTTTTTGAATAATTTTGATTATATTATAATTTATTTGTTATTTAAAAAGAAATATTAATAATTATATTTACTTTTGTTTGTCTTTTCTGGTATTTTCAGAATAACATATCATAAAATTATATTTAATTCTTTGAAATTTTGAGGAAAAGAAAATCGAAGGAAAAATATATATAAGATAATACATTGTTTTTATATGTTATTCCATACCCATTTAACTTATTTCAATTATTCAATATAATAATTTATAATTTAAAAATAGATAAATTTTTAATTAGTCTTAATTATATTTAATTCTTGTTTTTTATATTTTTCATAAGACAATGAGATGCAAAATCAAGACATGCCTTCAAAGCATTTACTTTCATTTTAATTAATTTATTTTTATTTACTTTCCCTAGGCATATATGGCTAGGAATAAGGTAAACTAAAATCCAGACTATTTAGGTTTGTTTCCTTTTCTAGTTTTAAGTCTAATTTAGGTAAAATATTACAATAAATATTTTATTTATAGTTTATAGCCTATAAAAGATATATTTACAATGAAATAAGAAGAAAATATGAATAAAGAGTCTTTGAGATCATATCTTGAATCTTGAATAACTTTTGAAACATCGGAGTTTTACGCGATGTTTGTCATGCTCTACATTTATTAATCAACCATTTCATAGTTGATTGCAGTGTCTTCGCTATCCCATCGACTTATCAATTGGTCATTCCATAATTGATTGGTGATAATTATTTTCAGGCTTATCAACTTGATCCTTAGTAAGTGATTGTAGGCGTCTTTACTTTCCCTCTTCAGAGCAATCATAGGAAGTATCAACGAGACTATCCTATTGCGGCTCTCGATAGTCTGTGGCGTCCTCGCGTCAAATTGGTATTAGAGTTAGGACCTAACATGACAATTTTTGACAAGAAAGCGGATCACTTGTTTACCTCATTCGGTTGTAAGAGTCAAGCTTATTCAATCAGCGATCTGACGAGTTTCATTGCAACCTCTTCCCATTTTAGGTTAAGAGCTTTGCTTTCAATTTAGTGTCGGTTGAGGTAAAGGGATTTAAGCGATCAATCGATCAGGTAATGGTCACTGTAGTGCATTAAATGCACTATGACCCCTGGATCGTGTCTGACTAATTGATTGGTTGGTCGTAGATTGACTTGGTTTTTAGACTAACGTTCTTTCGAGACTTCCACTATAGAATTGATTGTTGTGGATCATTTATGGCTAGGAGATACATTTATTAAAGCTTTCAACTGCCAATTCTCTCACTCACTAACTCTCATTATATTCTCATTTTTAGTACTTGCATACCTTGGAGTGCACCTTTGTTTTCATCTTAGCTTGCCTTGTATTTGAGTGATCTTATAAGTTAGAAAGAGTGATTCTTTGTGCTTAAGAGTGAAAGGTTCAAGTGTGAATAGCTTGAAGAGATTGTGAAGAGCTCATTGGAGCCAAAATTTAAGTATACAAGAACAAGTTCGGTTTGGAGTTCAAGTATAGTAGAACCCTCACTGTATTAAAGGTTGAAGTGGACGTTAGAAAGAAGAGGCCTAATCACTTTAAAACGAATTTTCATATTCTATCCCTACTCTTTTTACTCTATTGTTGCTCTTGATTTCTTGTGAAATCTCTATTTGTTTTGTGAAATTTTTAAAAATCCAATTCCACCCCTCCCTCTCTTGAATTAGTTGCTAAGTCACTTTACTTCGATATATCTAATTTTCTTGAGAAGATTGGTGTCAGAAATATGTATCATATTTGTTAAAATTAAGAAGCCAAAATACAACCTTTTCCTTATATTTTCTTTTAAGAGTATGTTTAGTTCTAGAAAATACTATAGAGAGGAAAAAGTAAAATGATTTTATCATTTTTCATCGTGATGTGAGGGCGTCATGGACTATCGTGACCTATGATTGCTCGCCTTTTATCTAGGTGGTCTCTAGGGATGGTAAAGACAAAGAAAATCATAAAAATTTATAAGACCTATTACGAACCACAGGAGTACAGCGAGGAGTTACTACAAGTATAGTGAAGCCTAGGATATACCGGGCTTAGTGTTTTTGGTAGTTCTTGCTTATGCTAAACCTAAAATCAATGAAAGGGATTGTTTTAATGTATTTGAAGAAGTGGGGAATGAAGGAGTCAAGTTCAATACTCGAAGCTCTCGGATTTGCAGGTTCCTGACTAAGGCATCGATGCAAAATCTAGGGATGATTAGGGTTGCCTATTTGGGCACGTGGATAGTTGGCTTTATCTGGCGGCCATTGCCCACACTAGAGGGGTCCTCTTTGTGGATTATTATTAAGTTTTAGATTCTAGGGTTATGGTATGGTTTGAGGAACTAAAGTCATCACTCTTAGGTTCTTACCTAGGATACATAGGACTCCCCATGATAAGAAATTGATCATGGTCGTGCATACCGGATGAAGATCTCTGCGTCAATTATATGAGGTACCTATTCGACTTGCCAAATATCAAGCAAACCTTGTGACCTATAGCAAGACTCCTTTTAGTGTTCGTTCGGGGATCCTAGTACTACTAGGCGTCCCAAAATTATTACCACATGACCTAACGATAACTAGAATAGTAATCAAATCATACCTTTGAGATGAAGAACATATGTCCTTGATTTGCAATGGTGGGTGGTTTGGATCCACCAAACCCCAAGAGATGGGTGTTTACTTAGTCATCTTCGTGCTTGAAACCTCTATGGAATGATTGAACATGAACCTGATGAAAAGAATGAAAAATAATTGAAAGCTTTATTGAACAAAATGAAAAGAATGTCACAAAACTAGGGTTTTTCTCTAAGTAATCGAACCTTCGTTTGATCGACCTAAACCCTTTAGGATTTTGCTCTTAGGGGTATAATTGGTAAGTTCACGGGAGCTCTCAAAAGGGTTACAAGTCGTAAATAATCGAAAATAGGAAAAATCGGGAGAAATTCAATGTGGCACGTGACTTGAAGATTTCTCTCTCTAAGGGAATCGAGTGGCGAATTTTACTCCACTGAACCGGCGGGGGAGTAAATCGACTCTTTAGTGCATTTCATTGCACCACCCTTGAGAACGAAATTTCGCTCCTTGGGTGTTGTCTTTCCTTCATCACTTTTCATCATTCGACCATGCCTTTGAAGTCACAGGTTCCTTGAATCCTCCTCAAGCTTCAAGCTCAGTAGAAACCTCGAAGTGTCTCATTGCTTGACCACATGATTCCACGGAGCCAAAAGTACCTAAAACTATAAAAACCTTGATGATCCATAGAAACATTAGTAATAAGGGTTAAGAGGCTAGCAATTCATAATTGGCTAAGTGTGACAACTCATCATTGAAAAGGGTTTTATATTGGAAGATTTAAGCATATTAAAACACCCATTTTTTGAGTAGTTATCAACCCCTGATAGGATAGCCGTCATATCGTTCTATGATTGGGTTCGAAAGGGAAAGTGAAGACATTACAATCCAATTATGGAAGGATTGATTGATAAATCGATGGGATAGTGAAGGCATACGATCAATTATGGAAGGAGTTGATTGATAGGCTAATAGGATGGGCGCCATGGAAAAATTTGATAAGTTGAAGATTATTTGAAGAACCCGAGAGAGAAGGATCTCGCCTTTTTATTCATATTCTTCTTTTATTTCATTGTAAATATGCTTTTTAGGCTATAAACTAGAAATGAAATATAAATAAAATATGTACTACAATATTTTACCTAAATCACACCTAAAACTAGAAAAGGAAACAAACCTAAATAGTCTGGATTTTAGTTGACCTTATTATTATCCATATATGCATAGGTAAAGTAAATAAAATAAATAAACTAAAAGGAAAGTAAATAACTTGGCATGCAAGTTGTACAATATTCTTCCCAAACTTGAATTAACATCTTGATTGTACCTTTGATATTCACTGTGCTCGAAACTTGAATTTTGGAACTTTAATTGCATGCTTGCAAAGTCATGTAGATTTTGCATCATTATTCTCAGGTTGAAAAAATAATACAGTTTCTTTTCATTTATTTTATTTTTGATTTTTATAAGCTAAAACTTTCAAGGTAAGCAAACTGAATAAAGAACTATATTCAACTTCGGTTGCTCCAAATTGATCCTAAATCTTAGATAATTCTTTAAAAACACATTTAAACTCCAAATAACAAGGTTTAATGATTAAACAAGAGTTTTAATCATGATGTATGCAAAGAATGTTCGAAAGGCCCCAAAAATAATCACTTTAGGATCTTTTCATTCCAAATCAATTTCAAACCTTAGATAATACTTTTAAATACATTTTAAACTTAAAACATCTAAGGTTTGATGCTCAAACTTGAGTTTTAAAAGGAAATGATATGCAGACAGAAGCAAAAAGCAGAGATATGATGAATAGAGATATGATGTATTCTAAAGTGAACGATACGTTCACCTTACACTAAGATACTAAGCTTAAATAGTCTTCTCTTGATGCTTGAGCTTGGAGTTTTGATCACTTGTCATTTTGGACTTGAATTCTTAGTTCTTTGAATGAGTGAATTGATAACCACTCAAAAAGGACATTTTTACACACTTAGATATTTTGTTTTAAAACCCTTTTTGTGCTAAATTGTCATACTTAACTGATTATGTTCATGTCAAGTCTCAAACCTTACAACTAATGTTTTCTTGAGTTTTGGTATGATTATATGTCTTCTTAGGTACTTTTTTGGCTCTTGGAAAGAATTGGGTCAAGCAATGAGGACATTTTGGGGTCACTAGTTTGACCTTTGAAGCTTCGGGACAAGATTTGGATCAATTGAAGCTTAGGAAGCATGATCGGACGACGAGACGAAGGCCAAGGACATGCTCTATCAAATTTCGCTCTACCCAGGAGGTAGAGCAAAACTTCACTATCCAATTTCGCTAGGCGAAGCAAACATGTATTTGGGTGCCCAAAAAGGAATATTTTGTGATTTTTCTCGATCCTCAAGCCTTATATTTGGTATGTAATTGATTTAGAATCATTGTAACTTGCCTAAAAGGCCCCTAAGATGTAGTTTCATCCCTTTAAACAAGCTAGGTGTGATCAAAACAAATTATGCATTGTTCATTAGAGGATTTACTTTGTTCTTCAATCGTTCAATAAAATTTCAGTTTATTTTCATTGTTTGTTTAGTTCTTTGGATGTTTTCTCATACAATGGATGATTTCACAACCGCTATGAGGGAGTAAACCCTCAAATCTTGGGAGTGTAGTGGATCCGACCTCGACTATGATGCTCAAAGGGGTAAATTCTTGTTGAAACACAAGATGCGATTTGATAATTATTTGAATGTCTTTAGGTTATGTAATTTGGCTATGAGACGGGATCCCCCGAACAATCTTAGAAGTTTTCTGTGACCACTTAGTTTTCTTAATACTTAATAAGTCCAATAGGTATGTTGTCATATAGTTGCTGAACTAATCCTTCATCCCAAATGAACGACCAATTGTTTCTTGTTCGGATTCCAAAAGGCTAGAGGTGAGACCACAAGAACTCTGGACTCTCATAGTTATCAAACCTCGTACACCTAAAGGTCGCAATTAATCAAAAATCGAATTAAGATGATGACCTTAGTAGGGTGTATTCGGCCCGGTATATGTTGTCTCATCATTCGCTCCTTAAACCAAAAATTACATGAACATCCTTGGTATGAGTTGGCTTGGTGAAACCATATTTTTATATTGCTTTTAAATACGAAATTAAATCTTTAATCAATCAACGTACACTCTCAAAAAACCATATTTTTATATTGCTTTCATTATAATTAGGATAAAACAAAGCCAAGGACCATACAAATCACATTGTTGGGAGAAAACCCATTCTAATGGACAACCCTTGAACCAATATATCTACAAGTAGCTTTGGCTACCATTAGGATAGTTCTAGGTTTATAAATTTTTGTGATTTACTTTCTATTATAATCAATGACATAATAAAGAAATAAGAAAATAAAGAAAAACACTAGATTTACATGGAATACCTTGTAGGAAAAAACCATGAGCAGAAGAGAAAGTTTCACTATGAATATGAGAGGAATTACAAAGTTCGGCTTATAGGGAATAAACCCTAATGTGTTTATATAACGAAAATACTCGAGTAGAAAAGTCCATATTGCATGGGCAAGCCTCCATACCCCCTTGGGATCAGTTGTAGGCTATGGGCTGAGCTAGCAATGAAGCCCTCTTGCCATAACAGGATCCTATTTTTTCTCGACTTTTCTTTTCACAAAAGTTGTACCCGCAACCTTTGGGTTGGACATAAACCGAACGAATTAAGATCGTAACAACTCTTTGCGCTACATCACCTAGGAATGAAAATCTCATGCGGAATCATGAACTTGTCTTCCAGAGGCTCGATCAAGCACACCATTACCATCTTAAGCGAAATATCTTCCATTTGATGCTGATTAATTTGACTTTATCACTTTCGACTCAACTTTAACTATTAATAATAATTACTTTGGTTTGTTATTATCAAACCTCGATTAGGCACTTGAAATGAGCATATATCATCTTTTAACCATTGACAAACGGACCACTAGAAAAGATATTTGACCATTTGACATGACTAAAATCTATTTGCTTAGCTATTCTATTGGTTGATTGATTATTAACATATGAATTGACTATTATGCCCTTACTAAAATGATATGAGTCCCATTAATAAAGCAAAAAGCTTAAGAAAGAGTGAAATGTTCGATCTTAGTTTACTTTTACTAGGCTCTTAGGCCAATACAACTACACTTGTCACAAATTCACTTATTATCATTGAAAAATAAGGTTATAAACGATAATCCAAAAGCATAAGATAAGATATTAAGTATCTTAAGCGAATCGATTTGATTTGTGCTATAAAATGTTATATGCAAATCGAGTCATTATCATGATAAACAACGGCTCAAGTTTCTCTAGTTATTTATATTGAAAGCCTCTGCAAAAGAATTGCTTCCCCCAAACTAAGAGAGGGTCGAGGCTGACCCACAGTGGAAGCATGGATTCTTTGGTCATTCGACTCCTTCTTTGATTCGTGCTTGTTGTCATCTTTGGAAAAACGAGGGGATTTAACTACTTTTACCTACTATTGGTTGAACCAATGACTCGTTATATAAAGCCATACTTTCTGACCTTTGAGCGAGTAGGTCTCAGCTAAAATTATTTCTTCCTCCCCATTTTGAGTTGAAAATACTCACATGGTTCCTCTTTCAAGCATGAGAGAACTTTGGCTTGATTCTTTTGAACTTGAACCACTTATTAAGACGTTCGACTCCGCGGTAACCTAAAAGAAAAATTAAAACTTATTAATATATGTCACATTTGGATCTTAAATTTCATTTGATCAAAATCAGAGTCTTTTTATGTTTGATCAAAGTGTGAATAAGCTACTTCTACATGTTTAATTTTTTCCTATATTCATTTTTCTTTTCTTATTTACACCTTATCATTTAGTTCTCCATGTCATGTCTTGAGCCTGAGTGTTTGCATTCCTACTCCCACATAATAATCCAGTCCACACCACTGTAAAAAAAAAAGAAGAATAAATTCAAGTTGAATACTAAAAATGTAGAATCAAGAGTAGGTTAGAAAATTTGTTAATATGTGCAAATACAGGCGGTTAGGGATTTTAAACATACAATTAGTATATTTAGGGTGTCAACTTAGTGAGGTTATTTAGGATATTGAGAGAGAGAAAACATAGAGAGAAAAATTGAAAAAATAATGTGTTTGTGATTCTCTTGTATTTCTATTTAAGCACCACCGTTTTCTTATCACACTCAATTATAACTCGATGTTTGAAACTGACGATCCATCCCGATATCAAGTCAAACTCGTGAAAGGCAATGCGATTAGAGATCAACGAGAGAACTCTCTTTCATGGATCACTAGAGGGCGGTTCTTATACACTCGGTTATTATGACACTGTACGGGGGACTAACATGCATGTCATATTCCAGTTGCTTTCTACTAATGGCATTTTATCGAACAAATGCTTGGTGCGAACTATAGGAATGGAGTAAGAACCGGGATCTATCAAGCATGGATTTCAATGTCATAGAGAGAGAAAATACCGAAATTTATAATACGAACATCTGTGGATCTTCACGAGCCTTCATAGCATAGGCGCTCGTGCTAGGGTCCTAATAAGTAGGGTCAGTCTTTGTCTCACGATGAATGCCTTCTCGCCCTTTCCTATCTCGGGAACATCGGCCTCCACCTCGATCATGTGTCGTAAGAGGTGCATTTGATCCTCCCCGGCCACTGCCTTGAGGATTCCTAAATTCTTGAGATTCTCTTGGATAATTTGCCAAGAGATGATCTGTGCTTCCACATCTGAAGCATCCTCTACTCAACCATCTACAAATACCTGAATGCCTTTCATGGAAATAAGGGCATTTCAGGATTTCTGTGCGGATTTGAAGTGCCTCTCTTTGGAACTAAGTCTTTGTCAGCCCTTGTCTTCTTCCACAGTAAGCGGAGTTATGCTTGATTCAGCTTGAGATTCTCTAATTCTTTTAACTGAGGAAGAGCCTCCCCTTGCAAACTTTCTCTTATGATTTCTTTCTCAATTACTCATTTAAGACTTTTCCACCTCTGATTTGCTTTTTTGATTGATAGAAATTCACCCCTTTGTAGAAGTAACATCTTTAGATACCTCTTTATGGATTCATTTAAACCATCCTCAAGCATCTCTAGCGAATGCCTCGGTTAAATTTACTTCAGTGCATATTCTTGAGGTGGCTAAACCTTTCCATATTCGGCCCTGGCCAGCCAGTTTCTTTTTAGCTCAAATTCGAAATTGCTTCCACTTGACCTCTTTATGCATATTAGTAACATACTTTACCCCGAAATTCCTAGACGAGAAGAAATCGAGGCATCGGGTCTGGAAGCCATGGACGCCTTAGGACAAGCTTCCACCAATCATAGGCCCCACTTTGCAGAAGTGAAACCGCACATGAAACCCTTTGCTAAGGAGGACATCTCCCTTCATCTAACACCCTCTGTAGGTTCTCTAGCCAAAACTCAGCCCTTTCAGATTCTTCTAAACTTGATCCATGAAATTCTTCAGCTCCATGTCTTCTCACCATATCAATTGGAGCTTTGGGGGCTATCAATCGCTCTAAAACTCGAGCCATATCATGTGAAATCTTAAGCAAAGCTTTAGTTGGCTCCGATAGGAATATCCGCGATCGCCGCGGGTTAGAAGGATCAGAGGCCGATGAACCTTGTTCCCTAGGATTGACACTTTCAGTAGCTTCTTTAACGGTGTCTTGGGGGTGGATCCATCCTATTCAGAAAACAAGGACATTCACATTAGGCTAACACATTGCTATACACATGCATTTCTAACTTATGAGCTATCTAGAATCCACTAAGAGCCTAAGGCTCACGATGCCATTATTGTAATGCCCCTTTCCCCAATAGCGTCGAGAGTAGGGAACCACGGAGACATGGACTTATTAACTTTGATTTTTGACATTAGTAGGCCCATTTCAATCATAAACTCATAATGAAATAAAACTTGTAAAACTACCACCGTAGCGGTGTTTAAATTTTCCTGAACATATATGCCTGAGTCCAACTACTTGTATTTATATAAGTTCCATTATTACAAAATATTGAATTTACATTTCAAAACAAAATAAAAAACTTACATAAGGTGGAGTCCTAATGCTGTGTTGGCCCTGGCGAATGCCAGATGTCTCTGACGACCTCTTCAGTACCTACACAAATGAAATACCCAACTAAGCTTATAGCTTAGTAGGAAAACAGATAACATATATGACCACTTGTAGTGGTCCTTAATTCTGATAGACATTTAACACTTGAATTCACATATCGAGTATTCATATCTCTGGCAGGAATTACATAGCAAATCTCTTAACATAAGGTACCCGTAGGCACACTACAAAACAGAACTGAATTATGCCTTAGCATCATAGCTGATTATTTTCGTTTTCTTATGTTTCCTTGTTCAGATACTTATCATGTAAATGTTTG
>JAEQBH010005365.1:0-102175 GCA_016808115.1 Tetrastigma voinierianum
AAAAATGTTAAAATGGTAAATGTACGTAAGGACCCAAAGGTCCTGCTGAAAGATGATATACTATTATGAAGTTTAGATAGGTTGATTTTCAATTGGATGAAATTAAGAAGACCAAATGCTTAAAAAGTTTAAGAATTTAAGCAAAAATTAGAATGTCATGAACATGGCCTTATAGAAGAAACATTTCCCATTTGGCTTATATAGACTTAAGGCTACGGTTTTGGAGGAGAACCAAATTAGGGTTTGCTTTTCTCTCCATCTTTTTAGTTCTATTTGATCAAGTAAAGGAAAGGAATTGAAGAAGTGAAGAAAAACTGATTGATGTTCAAGATCAAGGAATGGAACTTTGGTATGGATTACTTGTTAGGAAATTAACCTAACTCCCTCTTTGTCTATGTTTAGGTTAGGGAAAAACCCTAACTTTCATTATAAAGGTATTTTTGGGTTGGCTTAAGTCGGTTTTGGGAGTTGTTTTGCTTTACTTTGGTTTTGATTGGCAAATTTCTGGTGAAAAAGGGAAAGCGCAGTGCAGAGAAAAAATCGACCGCTCTATGCCCTAGGCGTAGGAGCGCTAAAGCCGCGTCAGTCTCCGCTAGCGTAGGAACCACGCTGTGTGAACCCCGAGACTGAATTTTCGAGACTTTCTAATCTTGCCTAGGCGTAGCAATCTTCGCCTAGACGCCACTTTGTGCCGCTTAGGCGTACCTATAGTGTGACATTTGTTTTCTCTATTTAGTTGAAAATCCTGGCAATCATCCATTGGATTGTGGGAGGATCCTAATAAAGTGAATGAAAGGGTCCGTACATGTATCTAGTGATATGGCATGCTATGAACCTCGCCGAGGTGAAGCTTGGGTAGGCATTGTTTCTTGCCCTTAATTACTAATGTGATTAAGAACAATATAACAAGCTCAATAATACATATAATTGTATGTCTGCTTAAGATCGAATAGTGAATGAATAGGCACCTCACGATTGAAGTCTGGCAGCCTCTGTTGTGGCTTCCAGCACTCTCTGATTAGTGCGATGGGACTCTTTATCAGTGCTACGGCCGCTCTGCTATGCTCGACACCTCACATTACGTGGGTGACACGTATTGTGTAGCTTTCTCTGTTGATAATGTACCTTACCTTCGGGTACCTATTGTGCTATGTCCCTCTCATTTAATATTTACAATTACATCTGAAACATTTATATAATCAGTATATGAACTGATAGGCGTAAGAAAACAAAGTAATGTTAACTCTAATGCTAAGGCATAAATCCATTATGTTCTGTAGTGTACCTCACGGAGTACCCTTTGTACAATGTTTATGTTACGTACTCCCTACGGGAATATGAAAATTTTGATACTTAAAACGAGACAGATATGTATATAGTGAGGACCACTGTTGTGGTCATATATATTATTGTCTGTTTTCCCACGAGCTATAAGCATGTGAGTGTTTCATACGTAGCAAGTGCGAAGAGGACATCAGAGGCATTCGCATTTGCAGAGGCCAACACAACATTAGGAGTCCATATATGTAGGTTTACGATTATGTTTTGTAATGTAAATGTATTATCTTGGATATAGTGCAACTTATTGTACAAGTAAATGAGACTCAAGTACTGTAGAAGAACATTTAAAGCACCACTACGGTGGTAGTGATATAAGTTATATCTTTTGGAAGAATTCGTGGATTTAAGTTATGTCAATATCTCTGGATTTGGATTTATATTTAGAAATGGGCCTAATGTAAGAAAATCGGGTAAAGGAGTCCCTAGTCCGTGTGGAGTCTGTCATTGCCTGGGCGAGGATGGGGCATTACGGAGTTGGTTTGGGAAAAATAATGGAATAAAGAGTTTTATCATGTAAGGCGGTAACATCATATGATTGATCGTAAAGGCTGAGAGTATCATCCCCCCTTAAAATGTTGTGGAACCTTATGATGGAGTAGGAGAGTGTGAGTGGTTTCGACCAAATGACGGTTCTTGCGCTTAGCCACTCCATTATGTTGAGAAGTGTAAACGTAAGAGAATTGATGAAGAATCCCATGTGAGGACAAAAAAGAGGAGAACGGTCCGGAAAGATATTCCTTAGCATTATCACTTTGTAGGATACAAATTGAAGTATTAAATTGAGTTCGAACTTCAGCATGGAACTTCTAGAAAATAGAGAATAACTCAGCTCGAGTTTTCATTAAAAATAGCCAAGTAGAACAAGAATAATCATCTATAAAAGTAACAAAGTACTGGAACCCCAAGATAGACTTAGTCCGGGAATGACCCTAAACATTAGTGTGGACAAGCTCGAAACAAGACTTTGTCCATTGATCTAGGCTCTTGGGGAATGGGACACGAGTATGTTTCCTAAGCTGACATGACTCACACTCAATTGAGGACAAACTATAAAAATAAGGAACCATTATCTGAAACTTGGAAATATTCGGATGACCAAGGTGACTATGAATAAGGAGAGGAGTATCCATGGAAGTGCAAGCAGTAGAAAGTTTCCATGGAAGTGCAAACAGTGGAAGATGAAGGCTAGCTGAGATGAAATAGGTCTTGAAACTCACATCCTATGGCAATCGTCCATCTTGTACTCCGATCCTGCAATGTGACAGAATTATCATAAAAGGTAATCGAACAATTAAGGTCACGAGTCAACTTATTGATAGTAATCAGATTAAAGGGACAATCAGGAACATAAAGGACAGAAGTAAGGGGTATAGAAGGAAAAGGACATGTTGAATCGATTCCTTTAGCCATGGTTTGAGATCTACTAGCTAAAGTAATCATAGGTAAAGGTGTTATATGTAAAGGGAGAAAAAGCTTGATCCTTATTACGGAAAGATGATTAGAGGCTCCATAATGAAGAATCAGTTGAGGATGAATGTGAAAGGAAAGTAGAGACATTATCGGTATGGGAAATAGACTAAATGGATGCAGATTTGGTTGTTGAGTGAGGTGAAGGTACTCCTTATACTCGTTGGGCTTAAGAATAACTCTTAGAGGTGTGGATGAGCTCCATTTGACAACCATAGAGACAAGAAATAAAAAAATTGATCGAATCAGCAAAACCAATACTTCCAAAAGCAACAAACAACTCCCAAGGGCTTGAATGTGTCGTAGAGTGTTGGAAAACACAAAAGGGAGAAGATTCAAGCAACAGAAAATCCCTAGAACCAATTGTCGGAGAGAAAAATGGGAACAAATGGCATTTTTTGGCACCAAAGTGGAGAAGCAAGCTGATAGGGAGAGAGATCGAAGGTCGGTGAAGTTGTAGGTGGAGCATCGTTGTCAGAAGTGGGCCCATGCACCCCCACGAGCCGACGCGTGGGAGATGCCGTCGGAGGGAAATGAATCGCATGGCGGCACATCGTGACCTTGACACGGGGTTGTTGGAGGAGAGATGGTCTGATGATCTTGATGGTGTGGTGGTCCCTTGGAGCTAAGAGTTGAGACAGTCATTGGAAAAGTTTGTTGGAAAATTTTATAACGGCGAGATGTTTTGATGACGAAGAGTTTCAATGCTTTCTACAATAAAGGTGGAGTGACAAGAAAGAGGTCCAACCACTAGATGTGTTGTCAGAATTGAAGACACAGCAAAACCCTAACCCAAACCTTTCATGACTTTGATACCATGTGAAATAACAAAAGAAAAAAACGTTTTTCTTTATTGAATGAGTGAGTTACATAGTATAGAGACACATATATATACAAAATAATGGAACAAAAAAGAAACAAAATAAAGTGTAAAAGAAAGAAGGATAATGTACAAAAAAAGATAGGAAATAAACCAAAGAATATTTAGAGTATATTCTATGATTCTCAACATATCAAATATTGAATTTATGTAAGTGCCAATAGCTTTTGAGCATCTACGTATATATTCAATGAGACTTCAGGCATTACTTCCCGATGGTTTGATTACAATTCATTTGACATCATAGGTAATAACTATTCAAACCCAGCCAAGTTGGACTCCTTTGAACCTTTGAGCTTATGCACTTGGAGGGAACCTCTCCTCCACAACTGAATAGGTTTACTTGGTCTGGAAAAATGATAGGAAATCAGCTACTGTTTTCCTGCAACTTAATTTAGCAGAACGGAGGAGAGAAAGACTAAAATTTATACATAAGCATATTCAAGAATTCTAGCATAACAAACTCTAACAGCAAGCTTAAACCTCCTAACCACTTTATTAACGGAATCTGAGACTTCATCACGTGTTGTAGGAGGAGGAGGCATTCGGTCTATCAAAAGGATCTTGTTTTCATGGTCCTATGGCGCCACTCCCTTCCTGTTCCTTCTTTGATTTAGGTTAAGATTTGTATACATCTTGCGTTCTTCTTTGCACCTTGTTTTGGTGGGTGTTTTTTCCTCCCTTTAATTAATTCATTATTCTGATTGCCTTTCGAGAAAATAAACACTTGTTTCATTCTATCTAATGCATCTTATTAGGAAATGAGATGAGAAGTGTTATGTCGATAAATTTCTATGTTTGTACAGGCTGAGAAAAATGAGCTTCGGGATGAGAAGCAAAGGTTAAGAGTTGAAATGGAGAAGCTGGAGCAGCAAGTCAAAGCCGCTTCAAGCGCACGAAAGATGTTAGATGAAATGTCTGCTTCAAAATTTTAACAAGCCATGACCGGTCCTAGATGGAGATGGAAGAGAGAGGTGGGGGATAAAACTATTTTTTTTTTATAAAAAATTAAAAATTATGGAATGAATCAGATAGGGACATGGTAGAGGAGAGGTGGGAATAGCTGATTTTTAAAAAATTAAAAATTATGAGGGCCGATTAGATAAGGACAAGTGGCAAGAGATGAGAGAGAGCTCATTAATGATTTTTTTAACTCATTTAACTAGTCATCAATCAATTGAGACCAAAACACGAAGGCATCCAAAAAAATTGGGTTTATACCCGGATATTCGCAAGGTGGGACTAATTAAAGAAGATGAGTGAAAACTGAGATAATTCATTTTAATTATTCCTATTTTATTTTACATCTATTCAATTTCCATTCCATTATTACAGTATTCTATTCAGACTTGAGCATGAGACTTTATGTTTTCCCTTCCCCAATTACTACTTGAGCTAGACCTTAAACACATAAATTTAACTAAGAAAATTTGATAAAGTGGATAAATATTAAAAATAAACTTATTGTGATTAGATTGGTGACAATCGTCAAACTCACATTGAATATTTTTTATACTCCATGTGAACATTATATGGATGGTAAAATTAATTTAATCGTTTTTTTGTCTGGACCATGAGGTGTCTTGATTGAGCCTATGCATGCATGGAAGACGATTTTAAGTCATACCACACCCAGATTAATTCTTATAAGAGTCGGAAGGGGAGACCACAAAGGCGATAAAACTCTACTACAAAACACAATTGCATTCATAAGATTCGAACTAAAGACCACCATTTAAGCTAGAAAAGACCCCAACGATCTCACCTATGATAACCATTCTTTTAATACAAGATCAACTTAAAGGAGTAATTTATCATAATATAATGGATTTTCGGTTTGGAAGGATGGATGCTAGGTTCTCTCTTCTTTTTGGAAGATAGAATGGTTGAACTTCCAAACCCTAAATCCAAAATTAAAAGGAGTTCACATAGGCTTGTATATGGGATATGGAGTATTAATTGATTAATCTAAAAAAATAATAATTATAAGTTCTTTTGCACCCTCAAATTTTTATCAAAATACCATTATGAACACATGAAGAAAGAACCTACTATCCCCTTTAAAAACCATGCTTACTAAAGACATAAACTCAAAGCATAATCGTAGGACTCATAATCCAATTCTGTAATTGACTCCCGATATTCCATTATAGGAGTCCTCTTTACCCCTTCATATTACACAAGCTTAAAATGAGATAAGAATCTTGGGTTCGTGACCTTTGCATGCTATCACTTGATGAATTAGGTTTTATAGTCTAATAAGGTATATGCTATTAAACTCTCAAGATTGTCTCTATAATGATTAAGTCTCACATCCTTCTATTATATGATCGGTTGATATAATTTTAACTCATAAAAATCGTATGTCAAATTCTATCAAAAGAGTTTATGTGACAGTGGTTTACATAATGATTAATTCTTGGGATCACTAAAAGGTCATTTTTAACAACCTGACCTAATCATGTAGATATTGTCCGTTTTGGGTCCAAAGAGCCTTCATTGCTTTAAAATACGTCTACTTTAGATTGAAATTAAAATGCATATAATGACATGAGTTTTCTTGATATCAGATATAAGGATCAAACACACACCAAATGTAGACCTGGCTGTGTATCCCCATGAGATTATAAGGTCAAAACGGACCGACACCTTCCTGCGGGCAAATTGAGACGGACTCCGCACTAAAGGTGATTGGTTACGATACATTTGTAACGACCCGACTCGAGCCACATGAATGTTATGCGCTTTGGGTCCGATGAGTCTTCACGGCACAAACACTTCTACTAGATTATAGATGAGTAAATACTTTTATAGTGTCGCAGAATTTTCTCACTCTATTCAATGTGGAATGTAATGATCCACTTATCACGATCGCTAATAACCCGAGGTTCCTTTAGCTTATGTTTTGATGATGAAAAGTGAAGCGTGTGTTTCAAGTGAGGTTTGAGTTTAGTTGGAATTCAAACCAAAACTTAAGATCACTTAGAAAATATTCAAATATTCACGAATAAATGAATCGCCAAAAGACTCATGATGTTTAGGAACTAATGTAGATGAATCTTATAAGTGCATTGAAAGGCAGTTTTCTAATGCATTTTATTTATACGCGTAGTTTATAATAACCTTTTTTTAAACTATAGTTTAAAATAACCTTAATCTCCAAAAAAATGAATGAATTCGCATTTTACTTAAGCTTAATTCTTTCTGATGATGCTTTTTTCAACCGGAACTGGGCTGGAGCGTGTCGGAATTGTTGGGCCGATCTGCTAGCCTAGGACGTTGGACTCCTCTGCAAAAACAAGAAACAAAGAGGATCGGCGGGGGCTCGCCCGTTGCCTCTCCGATGCCTAAGTCAGTCCTTATCTTGTGAAGAAAAGATTAACTGCTTAGATAATGAAGTTTTGTGTGTCTGTCTGCGTACCTTTCACTTATGGGTGGCCTGGTATTTATAATGGATGATAATGACAACTTTTCTAATTGGATTATGATATTTAATAGTATGTTTCCTAGTTGGAGGATGATACAATATTTCTCTCCTTTGGGTAGGAGATTTCTTTCTTATAGTAAACCAACTAATAAGGGATAATTGAGGGTGATAATTGGGAATATCTTGCTCACGATTGGTGGAGGTGAGTGTTTTCCCTGTCTGATTGACCAGGCTCACAGGCCTTTTAAAGAGTGAATTGGGCCACTGTTTTTAGCATATATTTGGAGGATGTCGCCAGGGCCTATTCTTGATCTTGAAATTTAGTTTTAATCCCATTTTGGGCTTATGTCTTGGGCATGCGCACCTATTATTTCAAACCCCATCATTTGCTGACCTTTGATTAAGCGAGCATAGGCAAGGGCTGTATCGCTTCTCGGATCAGGCGTGATATCCACGTGGCTACTTAGGAAGAGTTTGATTAGTTTTGTTGCTCTTTTTATTGTGCAATTTATTTGCTTGGTTTACGGGCTGTTCACGCCTTACAGATTATTGCGGCTCTTAGGCTGTCTACGCTTTTTGGTGACCGGGCTCGGCGAAGCTACTTGTCTCTTAGTTTGATGGCATTTTGAACTAAGCTACTTAGCTCTTGGGCTATTCTGCCTCCCGAGCTGTTTATCCTCTTTTGAACTGAGTTATTCGCTCCCTTGAAACTGAGATGCAAGGCTTTTTGAAACTGAACTACATGGCTCCTTGGCTACTTTACCTTATGGGCCCGAACCACATGGCTCCTTGGAGGCGAGGCGCGAGCTCTCTTAAAAAGCAGTACGCAAGGCTCTCTTGAAAGCTTGGTGCAAGGCTCTCTCGAACCCTAAGCTTCATGGCTTTATTGGGGAATTGAGTTACATGGCTCCTGAGCTACATGGCTCCGCCAGCTACTTGTGGTCTCCTTGAGTGGTTGTGCTCTGTAATTTATTTCTTGGGCTCCTAGGCTACTTGGCTCAGGTGGCTACATGGCACATTTGGTTGTTGAGGAATTCTTAGCTTGGCACACTGTGCTCCATATGGCTAATCTGTCAGTGACCTTCTGGCAGCTATATGGCCTTTACGAGCAGTTAAGCTCTTAATAAGCGAGCTTCTTGAGCTCAGTGGGCTAATGTGCTGGCGGAGGTGGCAATGTAGCTATATGGCCTTTTGTTGGCTTGATTGAAGCTGAGAGCATTTATTGGCTCAGTGGGCTCTGTACTCATTGACCAGCTCTTGAGGCACAAGGCCTTAGTTGAAGCGATTGAGCTTTGAGCGGAGTTGTTGTGGCTCAGGTGGGCTAATGTGCACAGTGAGATTTGCTACGTGGCTATGTGGCCCCTTTTACGACATGGTGAGCTCTTAGCGAGGCTGAAGCTCTGACCTATTATGTTTGAAATTTGTGGCGACCAGCAGTGGCTATATGGCCTTTGTTGGCGAGTGGTTGACTCTGGCGAGATGTTGTGGCCGTGGGCTCATGCGCTAATTTGAAGCGGCTGCGTGGCTATATGTGGCCTTTTCTAGTACATTAACACATGCCAGTTGTTTGCTCCATGGAGCTGAATTTTCTGGTGAACTAGCTACGTGGCTATATGGCCTTTTACGGCGAGTTGAACTCTTGGCTTAATTCTTGAGGAGCTTCGTGGGCCTAATGTGCACGAACTAAGCTGGCTCTGAATAAAGTTCTTAGTTGACGATTGAGCTTTGAACTACGTTGTTGCTGTGGCTCCAGTGATAATCCATTTGTGAGCCGACTATAGCTCATCATCGCCTTTGGCGGATTGAGCTTCTTGAAAGCGAGCTGCTGAGCTCAGTGAATCTATCTGCTGAGTGACGGCTCTGACTCTCGAGGCCTTAGTTAAGCAATAGTGATGTGGCGGCTGCGGGCTAAGTGGCCCCCTGTCACTGGCTGACCGACTCTTGGGCTATAAGGCCTTAGTTAGCGAGTTGAGCTACGAGCTCTTGAGGCTAAAGTGGGCTAATGCACGAGCTAAGCGGCTCCTGCTCTGAGGCCCAGTTCAGGCGGTTGAGCTTTTGAAGCGGAGTTGTTGTTACTGCGTGGGCTAATGCACTTTGGTGACCGGCTACGTGGCCTATATGGCCTTTCACACGGCGGGTTAAAGCTTCTTGAAAGCCGGCTCTTGAGGCCTCGTGGGCTGTATGCAGTTTGGCCATTTCTTGGCGGCTATATGGCCTTTGAGGCAGTTGAGCTCTTGAAAGTGGCTGCGAGGCTCAGTAGGCTAAAGCGCTCTGTGGCTATATGGCCTTTACGACGAGTTGAGCTCTTAAGCTGGCTTCTTGAGGGCTCGTGGGCCTAATGTACCTAAGGTGAGCGGCTCTGGGGCTACAAGGCCTTAGTTGGAGTAGTTGAGCTTTTGAAAATTAGCGTTGTGGCTCAGGTGGGCTAAATCTTTGGGTTGGATTAGTACGTGGCTATATGACCTTTACGACGGTTAGACTCTTGAAAAGCCCAGTGTTAAGGCTCCATGGATGTCTTCAGTGAGCGGCTCTGGGCTGAGGCCTTGAGTTGAGCGAGTTGGGCTCTTCAGTGTTTTGCTAAGGATTGTGGGGCTAATGTGTGTTGGGCTGATTTCTGTGTGACACCACCACGAGCAGTTGAGCTCTTGGCGAGGCTGCGAGCTCAGTGGGCTAATGTTGCTGAGGCCCGGGGCGCTACGAGCTATATGGCCTTTTACGAGCAGTTGAGCTCTTGAAGCGGGTGAGGCTCAGTGGGCTATGCTGGCTGAGAGCGGCTCCACCGTAGCTGCTATGGCGTTTTACGGCGGTTGAGCTCTTGAAGGCGAGCTGTTTGAGGCTCGGAGTGGACTAATGGTGATTGGCTCTGGGCTCTGAGGCCTTAGTTGAGCGGTTCAGGCTTTTGAAGCGGCGTGGCCCGAAGCCGTGGGCCTGTCTTGCTTGGTGAGATTAGCTACGTGGCTATATAGTGCCACTTGACAGTTCAGGCTTCTTGGCCCAGTGTGGGCTCCTGAGCTCCCAAGGCCTTTACAATTTGTTAAGCTCATAAAAGCGAGCTATTGGGCTCCACGGAGCGCGAGGCCTTCTGATCTGTTAAAGCTCTGAATGACATTGGGGCTCGCGAAGTATTGGCGCGCGTATTAATGCAGTGGTGCGGCACCGGAGCAGGCAGCATCTTATTTCAGCTCATGGCCGACCTCTTTGATCTGGCCTTCAGATATGCTTAACGTCACCTTCTCAACCAGTGGGAAGCGGATCCGATGATTCTGGGACAATGGAGCGGGCGGGCGTGAGTGTACCCAGCCAACCGATGTTGGGCCTTTGTTGTGATATGAAATGTGTAGTGTGAGATCTGATACATATGTGATTCATCTAGAGATTTTCTCAAGTGTGAGATGGTCCTGTGATTATTTTGTCGATCAGACGTCTGATCTGTGATTAGGCTCCTTTGGGAGGAAGTGTATTTGGCGATGAATGAGATTCAGATTGTTGCCGGAAGTGTGGAGACTGGGGTTGAATCTTTGCACTTTACCGCTGTGTGTTGAGTTTGTTGCTAGATGTCCACCCCTGAACCTTTGCTCCCATGACCTCCCCTCGTTGCGATCCTTTCCGGGGGGTTGGTGAGGATCATGCTCCCTGGTGTGGCTAGTTTCCCCTTCTCTATCTGCTTCCCGACGAGGGTCGAGGTGTCGTTCTCCTTCGGTAACAGGGTTTTGGGCTTGTTGGGCATGTCGTGTCTCTGGGCGTAAATGTTGCCAGTGAGTTCATTCTAACTCTTTTCGGCCAAGTGTTAGTTGGTGTTTGCCTTTTCTATATAGACTAAAGCCCCTCAAATTAACATAGCCTAAAGGAGCCTTACACTTCTCTTGTATCCACATGTCACTTTGGATAAGTTTGCTTGATAAAATAATTTTCTCTTAATGTTCGGATTTAAAAATAAGGGTCGAGGATTTACTTGACACGCAAGTGCCACCGGAGTCATACAAGTAGTAAAATCGAATGTAAAGTCCCGGGTATCATTCCCATGAGATTGATAGTAGTGCAGTCCAACTACCAAACTACTAAAATTCCATACTATTTGGACTCAAAACTTCGCGGTGAAGGTTTTATCTACGATACAAATTAAAAATCTATACTATTGAATATATTCAAAACTAAACTAAAACAAAATAAATGAATTAGAAAATAAATTGTATACAAATGAATGGATTGAATCGGTTTCTGTGATAAAAAACGAAAACTATCATTGAAATACAATGGAACGATCCAATTCCGGCCTAAACCCATTGCTACGTTTCTATGTATGGATACGGTTATTGTCAAGATTTCCTAATTATTGGAGTGGTTCTCCATATTCAACGATTGGATATCCTTGCTTCTCTCGACAGGGGATCAAACCCATTACACGTATTCAAAACTCTCTTCTTGAGATTGTTATTTTTCTTTCTCAATACTTCACACCCCATTTCTGATTGATAAGCGAGAACTTTGCTTTACCTTCAGGATTTTAAATAAGTTTCTACTACTTAGTTGGTGCTTCGACCTCCCGAGATCTATGGGTTTATCCCTTTCCCTTGATTAGATCCTGGCTAACACGGGGATTGGAACTTACACATAGATTAAGGTGAACTCTACGATTATTTATATTGTTAAATACACCCCTCGGCCTTCAATTATGGCGAATATGAGATTTATCAAAATGAACTCTCGGAGGCTCGACGAGTTAGATCAATGGTAGTCAGACATACGAGGAAAGAATGCTCTGACTCTCGAGTCTCTCGTCTCACGTGTCCTTGAGAGGGCATCACGGATATCGAGTAGATCGCTCCCTCAGGCGGTATTAGGCCTGCTATTAGGGCTTATCCATTCAAAACAACACTTGATTAAAGTAAAAACCAGACAAATTAATTCTCCATAATTGTGCGGGAAGAGCGTAACTAAATGTAAATCAAATCCAG
The DNA here is from genome assembly GCA_016808115.1 of Tetrastigma voinierianum. Lineage (NCBI taxonomy): Eukaryota > Viridiplantae > Streptophyta > Magnoliopsida > Vitales > Vitaceae > Tetrastigma > Tetrastigma voinierianum. The sequence continues at coordinate 12,071 of JAEQBH010005365.1, forward strand.
GCGAGAAATTTCTTTGTAAGACTTAGAAATTCCAATTTCTGGAATAAGGGCAAAATCGTAATTTCAATTACAAAATTGTAATTTCGGTTAAAAATCCGGAATTAATTCTCTAGATCTCGGATGGCGAAACGGATTGCACCGTTGGAATCGTCTCGTGAAATCTAGCCGACTACTTGTAAATTTCGTCGAATTCTAAAGCGGTCGGTCGACACGTTTTTGAGGGCATAGCGTTTCGGTCTTAGTAAAGCGATTTTCGATCTCTTGTGAAAGTCGCATATAACTTTACATTACTCTCATGTTATAAGTGGTATGAGTGAAATGATGAAAATGGACGACCGGGGAGTTAGTGCCGAGATATCAAATCACAGTAAAGAGGGACATAAAGGTGATTTTGGAATAGTTAAATGAGGGAAAAGCCAAATTAGCAAATAGTGCTTCTTCTCCTTAAAAGGAACCAAGGCAAAAGAGGAACAAAGATGAGATGCAGTGGCTTAAGTTTGAGAGCTTTTTAGAGAGAGAGGGTGCTTCTGCAGAATATGGAGTCGACCAGGTCGGCGGTCTTCGGGCGAGAAGGAGCAGTTCTCTGCTGGGACGGGCTGCGCGTGGACTCGGGATGGGAGTTTCGTGACTCCTTGAGGTAGGATTTTCTCCTACTTGAGTTTACTTCCATTTCAAATGTTTCACTAATGTTTGGGATGGATGAGGCCGTGAGGGGCCGTTTGATCGGTCCCAAAACTTGGCACCGAATTGTTAGAAATTCTTTGGGATTTTTCTCATGTCAGTGTCAGGATCGAAGAAAAAGTTGAGTGGGTATGGGTACATTTGGGTGTGGTTGTGTTGATTGTGTGTGAATGTTTGCTTGATGTCTGATAGGCGGGAATGGCCGTGGATTTCGGGTTCACTGCGAACCGTTGATTGTGACTTTTCGGGGAATAGTAGCAGGGTTTCACTATTCGAAGCTTGATTGTCTTAAAATATAATTTCGTGAAATATGTGTTTGGTTAAATGGTCGAATCAGTGCTTGTGTTTGGACATTAGCCAAAGTGAGGCTAATTTTGGCTGTTTGAGAAAGGGATAATTACATAACATGTTGTGTGATTTAATTTTTATGTGAATATATTCGTATTAATATATTTGCATGTGATTGAAGCTGTAGTGATTGACACATACATTCCATATACCTTGGAACATCCTAGGACTATAGGAGTTAGTGCATGAGATGAGTCTAGGAAATGTGTTGGAGGAGTGATCTAAAACATTAAACTCTCGGAGGAGTAGTCAAACAAATAATATCAATCGTCGGGCGGCCCAATTGATATTCATGGGAGAATTAGTCCTGAGCAAGTAAATATATCAATCGTCGGAGCGGCCCAATTGATATATATACATCGGAGGGTTGTCCACTAATAAAACAATAATTCTCATACAAGGCTTAGGCGAGTGTGAGAGAGTCGGGGAGGACTCGGGATCTGAGTTGGTCAAGTAGACATTCAAGTAGGATCATGCATTTGCTTGAATGTGTGTTTACTTTCGAACATTGCCTTTGCACTTGGATCAGGTGGCGAGTGGCCAGCAGGCGGTGCCACTCTTGAGCTTTAGCTCACCCCATTGTGGGACCTTTATTTTCGGTACGGGAGCGTGCGAGGAGACGGCTCGTCCTAGAGGCTTAGATTTGAAGAAAAGCAGGAGTGTGGCTTGGCTTTGATAATATTCACATGTATTAGAATTTGAGTACTTTAATATATGTTGCATAAGAGTAAATATTTGAACTCTTGTAACTATTGGGTATATAGTTGGATTCATAGTTAGTATGTATATTGAGTATAGTTATGGGCCCAAGTGGCCGTATTACTCATGTGATTGGATATATTGCATATATTGGACTGTTTGGGACAGGTAAATGCAGGTTTTGTAATTGGGTAGAGCTCGTCTGAAGGGACTGCCGATTTTTACTGAGATGGCGTCGAGTAACCGACATCCTGTATTCAGCGAGGTTGTGGTGAGTCAACGGACCCCGAGTTTTGGGGGCGTCAATTTGCGCTCACGATTCTGCATTGCGAATTAAGAAATGAGTACGATCTGCTAATACTTGTAATTGCAATAAAATTGAGAAGAAATGAATTCGAAATTTGTCTAGATTTCATAAATTTTATTGATAATACTTAAGAAAAATAATAGAACTAAAGATCAGCTACCTTTCGTCTCTTGCACAGTTCGCGATTCAAAACAAAAAATAAAAAAATAAAAAATCTACTCTAAAGCCTTCTGCTTGAGTTCTCTTCTTCTCCCTTTTACGGGTAGTGAAGATGGAAAAACACTTCTCTTCTGATTTATCTATTTATACTCTGAAAATTTCAGTGATCCCCAAAATGCTCGGTGGAAATCCAAGGAAAAATCGACTCCTTTGTCCTATGTCGCGACCTCAAGTTTGATGTCCGACGCGGACTGTCTTGATTGCTTTCGTGATCGATCGCGACTTCTTTCTTTAAGTTGCAGCCGGTTTGTCTTACAGCGCCTTTGATCGATGGTCAGCGACATCGCGTGATACAGCGACCTCATTTGCTCATCGTTCGCGGTGTTGATGTCGCGACCTCGGTTACATATGGCGACATCATTCAATGCTCCTATTCTTCCGACTTGAGTTGCGACATGAGTTTTAGGTTCGATCTCATTTGCTCATTTTTATGATGACTTCGCGTGGTGACTTTGATTCGCCCAGTATAATCGTGTTGGTGGTCTTCTTCTTTCATATCTTTCGAATTTTATGTCGCGACCTCATGGTGATATCGCGACCTCTTTAACTTCATTTATTTTTCCTCGAACCTCGGTTCTACGTTGCAGCTATTCCTCTTTCCCTTATTTTCGGTCGCGACCTCGATTATATGTCGCGACATCGAAATTTCTCCTTCGGCTTTTCTTGAATTGCGACGAGGCCTTAATGAGTGGTCAGCGACATCATTTCCTGATCATTGACTTGTGAATTAGCAGGTTGGATTCTTGGCAAGTGCTTCTATTTGGCTACAGGTTGCGACCTCCTTCCAAACTCTATCTTTGGTTGCACCTTAAATCTTCCTGTGTGTATGTCGCGACATCAGAATGATGTTGCGACCTGAAATAGAGCCTTTTATTTAAAAACGGGTTGCAACCTCTTTCTTTTGCAAAAACCTCTCTGGTGGCTTCATAGATGGATCCTTGTCGCGACTTCAGAGTGGTGTTGCGACATCAAGGTGATGTCGCGACATGAATTTCTTCCCTTGATTATTTCCTTCGATCCTCGACCCGTTTCTTTTATCCTTGACCTCCTTGCTTCAAAGTCACGACTTCCCTTGTTCCAAGTTTTCTATTTCTTCTTGAGCGAATACACATTGATGTCGTGACTTTTGAATTTGTTGGCAAGAAAGCGAGCATTCTGTCGCGACTTAAATTTTTAGTTGTGACCTCGGTCTATTTGGTGGTTTCTTACGATTTGCTAAAGATTTGAGTTTCTGCTGTATTTTCCTGCAAAATGAATTTAGTTAATCATCCACTTTTCTGCAATTAAATCACATTTATCTTGTAACATACTCAGAAAAATGGATTAAAAATCTAATGAGTTTTTGGACTCATCGGTTAGTGTATGAGCGCCTCCACCTCGTCCATGTTGGCCCGCACAGTCTCTAGCGCGCCTCCGGGAGGTTGGCTGTCCACGTCGCCTAGCTGGTCTTACATCCTTGGAGGATTGGCGTTGCTCCTGCTTGTGTTCCGGGTTAATACCATCAGTCGTTGAGAGGTCAACTTTGTTGTAAAGAAGGCCCCATCGTTCCCCTGAGTGGCGCAAGCGATGATGCACCAGCCGAGGCCAGGTTGAAAGCGTGTCGTGGTGTTAGGCCGATTTCTTGCTGCAGGCGTTGTACTCCTTTACAAAAACAAGAAACAAAGACGATCGGCGGGGGCTCGCCCGTTGCCTCTCTAATGCCTAAGTCAGTCCTTATCTTGTGAAGAAAATATCAACTGCTTAGATAATGAAGTTTTGTGCATCTGTTTGCGTACCTTTCACTTATGGGGTGGCCTGGTATTTATAATGGATGATCATGACAACTTTTCTAATTGGATTATGATACTGAATAGTATGTTTCCTAGTTGAATGATGACATTGAATAATATGTTTCATAGTTGGAGGATGATACAATATTTTTTCTCACTCGGTAGGAAATTTTCTTTCCTTATAAATGAAACCAGCTAATAAGAGATAATTTAGGGGTGATAATTGGAGAATATCTTACTTTCTGATTGGTGGAATTTACAAGGTGTTTCCTGTCACAGTTCGCTTGAGCTACCCGGCCATTTTAAAGGTGGGTGGACCCTTGTTTGGGCACATATTTGGAGGATGTCATCAGGCCCTATTGCTAATTACTTTGTAGTTTTAATCCGTTTTGAGCTTCAACGTCTTAAGCCTGCGCACCTATTCATTTCAAACCCCGTCACTTTCCATAATGGTCTACTGAGTTTTTAAATATATATATATATTCTAAAATTGTTAGAAAATCAAAACTAAATCAAAGAGCTTTTGGGTTGGGTTTTGCCTAGAAAGAACAGGCCACCTTTAATTAATTAAGTCAGGCAATAAACAAACTAATTCAAACATTAGTATAAAAATAAACAAACAACAGTGCGTTGAACGGTTCGTGTTGGAGTTGATTAGATCAAACAAACTAAAGTCAAATAGTTTATTTCATTAATTCAAACTAATAAAACAAAAAATATATAATGTTCCATAATTCTTATTTTTCATATGTAAAAAAAGTTCAATTTTTTATGTAAAATATATATCTGATAATTTATAGAAACAAAATAATACACACCCATTGTTATAACATATTATTATTATTATTATTATTATTATTATAAAAATACCCTGCACTTTAGACGTCAATATATATTAAAGAGAATAAATCAAATTGAATGTATACATCCCTCTACATACATCATTTTTTAACTTTAATTACATTTTTTTGTAGGGATAAGGTACACAATGTCATAATGTTTGGTCATATGTCTAACTTGTTCCTTAAACTTTTTTCGTGTTTAACGTTGTCTCTAACATTTGTTTCGTAACTCAAATATGCTTATAGTGTCATCCACACTTAGCATAATTTATTAATGTATCACGTTGTTAACGGGTGACACATCAACGATGTTAGATACCCGTTTGCCTATATGTTCATTCCGTTGAGATATGGACGTATTTGATAAACAAATGTTAGTGGTAGCATTAAGCCAAAAATCTTTATAGGCAAATTGAATAAATGACCAAACATCAAAGGCATTGTGTATCTTATCATATTCTTTAACCAGAAATAATACTTTATTTAACATAGTACATTGTATTAAAAACATATCAAAGGTGGTTGCTCTGTTTTAATATATAATAGTTTTACCAAAATATACAAACCATATGATTTTGTAAGTGGACAAAATATAGTTGTACATATTTCTCTAAATACACAATTTGTAAAATATATCCTTTGCAAAGTGATGAGCCTGAGAATGTTGATGACTTTAAAAAAAAAAAAAAATCTATTCTTGTCTTATCACTCCCTCCTTTTGATAATGAAAGTTCTAAGCCATACAATTTCTTGCATATGAACTCCAAGAAGATAAGTATATTACATACTAAAACTAGAAAATTGATGTCTTAACAAAAGCACTAAAGACAGCAAGCATAAATTTAAAAAGAAAAAAAAAATAGAAACATAAACAGATTCCTATGCTTTTATCCTAAAAATGATACCATTCTTAGTTGTCTCTTTCCTCACTAGACTTATTCATCTATCCATTCTTTAATTTATCATTCCTATATATATATTTTTTGCTTAAGGAATGATGCCTACAATTTAATTCATATGATAACACTTTATAAAACCAACCTTGTATTCCTCCGAGTTGACATGGCTCCAAAAAAGTAAAGAAAAGGCAACTGAAACACTATCTGTAAGTTATCAATGTTCTCTTGCTTGAAGATGTAAATGGGAATAGGAAAGAAAGAATCAACAATTAAATCAGTTATGATGGAAAAGACTTAAGAAGTATATGTGTTTTTCTCTTTTTGGGTTGATGTGGGAAGAGATGGTATATGCTGATGAGTGAAAGATAGATGCTCTCGTTTTCTCTTCTCCTCTTCCCCTTCTGTTTATGCTTGTACTCCTCCATCCATTTTAAGTTTACTGTAATTTAACTTTAAAGTGGATAATGGTTGAGAATTGTACTCTTCTTCATTTTTTGGTTATGGATTTGATTTTTTTTTTCTTTTCATTCGTAGACAAATTATTTGAAATTTGTAAAAAAAATTTTGACATTTATTCACTTTGCGATCATTACAATGTTCTAGTATTTTGATATATGGCGGAACGATTCATTATGTCTTATTCTTATAACCATTGAGCAAGGTCTAATTGGCAAGATTTGGCAAATTTATGCGTTGAGTATACTTTAAAGTCATTATAACAATTTATTTTATTCTACTATATTTTCAGAGCTAAAAGTAGATTAAGTAACTATTACTTTTAATTGAGTACTTATTTTTAATTTTAATTTTTCTTGATTTCAAGGAAATAATAAGAAAATAAAAAGCAAGTTAATTAAAGAACATAGTTTTTTTTTTCATGTTTGGTTTCATAGTGAAAAATTAGAAAATTAAATATTATTAAAATTATTAAATTGTTTATATATTTCAAAACTCTTTGGATTCTTATATAATGAAAAAATGAAATAAATTTGAAGAAAAATATGATAATAATTTGTTGGACTCAATTTATTTTTATTTTCCTTCATTTTCTTCTTTACATGCTTCTCTTCCAAACCTATTTCTTTTTTGTCACATTTGTCCTCAACTTTTTTAAAAACCAAACATAACCCAAGGATGCATTGATATAAAGCATTGTTGGTAAAGCACTTTCAAATGAAATAATTCTATATTAGGGGGAAAAAAAAAAGAATTCCAATTTAAACTCCTTCTAGCAATGATTGGTTGTTGTAAAGATTGTGCAATGACTATAAATATTAATTACGTGAAGGTAAAATAAGAAAGGCCAAAGAGTGGTACTTCTGTTCTTCTTTTGGTGGAAATAGAAGTATTGAGATGTAATACCCATAATTTCAAAAAAAGAAAAAAAAAACAAAAAGAGGGGAATAAGAGGGATTGTTTTGCAATTTCTTAAAGTTTAAAGGAGCTTTTAACTAATATAGGAATGTTTTGCTGAAAGGGAATTTGTCAACACAATCTTAACCTTTTTCATCTTTTTTTTTTCTCTCAAGGAGAGGAGAGTTGAGTTAGGGTTTCTAAGAGAGAAGCTTGAAGCTTTAAGAAACATCAACCTTAAGTAAGCATTCTTTTTCCCTCTTGATTCTTAGTAGTTTGAGTTTTCAAATGTTTAGATTTGCAAGCTTAGGGCTTTTTAAAACTTAAAAATATGAAACCCTAGAAATGATAAGGCATTATGCGGTCAGCGATTAAAGAGTTTGATGTTGAATGTATTTAGGCAAATTCTCACTATTGGAAACTTAAATTTGAAAACCTAAGGTTACCTAAACTTTCAAGTATGAAACCCTAGGAATGTAGGAAAGACATAATATTGAGAAATTTGTTTGGGAATTGGTATTTAATGTATTTTGGTAGTTATTGGACTAGCAAACTTTGGATTTGAAACTTTAGAGGATTCCCTACAAGTTACAAATAACCACTTGTTCATAAAAGATTTGAGAATTTCAACCAAAAATTATGTTTTATGACAAATCCTAATTTTGGGGATTTAAAGGAATTGATAGAGTTGGAAAATGAGTGATGTTGAGAAGCTCTTTGTGGAAATGTTTAATTTATTTTGAAATTCTCAAGCTAAAGAGACCTTTGAGATTTTAGATTTAAAATATTTTGGTTCCTAGAAAAATATTAAATTATTATTTTGTCTAATAAGATGTTATTCATATTATTCAATTGATTTGTGACTCTTTGAGACTTCTTGGTTTTTGCTAGTACGAAATCTTGGAGTGCGGAAGAAATTAATACAATTTTCCTATAAAACAAAATATTTTGTGTAGTATATGTGAATATGAGTTTTAGAGGGAATTTTCTAGTTATTTAAATCTCATGTAATGGATCAAATCGTGTTTTATATGGAAAGTGGATTTAAGAAAGTGTTCTGAGTAAAAATTGAAAGTTATGGAGATATGCTTTTGTATTTTTGTGAAATTGGAAACATGAAAAAATATATGATTTTGGTTTATATGGCCCTTGTCAATTGGTATGAACTTGATAAATACGACTCCTGATAATGAGTATAAACTTGTTAACTATGACCCTTGTCAATGGGTATTAACTTGACAAATATGACCCCGGTCAATGGGTATAAACTTGACAAATACGACTCATATCATTGTGTATAAATTTGACAAATATGACCCTTGTCAATGGGTATAAACTTGACAAATATGACCCTTGTCAATGGGTATAAACTTGACAAATATGGTCCCGATCAATGGATATAAACTTGACAAATACGGCCTCAATCAATGAGTTATAGTAGTTGACCAAATGGCCCTCGTCAACGGGTTAAAATAGTTAACATTTTATTTAAAAGCGAATACTTAGAGAATCATGAGTATATGTTTTTGAAAAATTAATTGGATTGACTATGATATGAAATTGGCTGTGAAATAGAAAATATGATAAACATTGGTTTGAAACACCTGTTCTCTTATTGTTCTTGTGTTAAGAATTTTAATGGGATTTTGAGGAAATGAAAAGTTAAATGTTATATCTCAGAAATTTTGAGAATTTTAGGTATTTGATTTATGGCTGTGGTAAAATTCTTTATTAGGCTTTTAATTCACTTCTTATTGTTGATCACTTTAGTATCTTAGGGTGTGATGAGTAATGCTAGGAAGTAAGTAGGGATGAGAGTTGAAGACTTTTGAATTAGTGTCTTGTTACAAAGTTTGTTTTAGATTGAATGTTGTTAATTTCATGGAGGGTATGTTGTTAGAATGTTATGTTTTAAAACTATTAGCTTTGAAGAATTTATCTTGTTGGGAGATGTTAGCTTAATGTTATGTTGTTATATTTTAAGGGAGAATTTAAGTCATTGGAAGTTGTTGTTTTTACGAAGTTAGTTCAAATTTTTGTAAGTATATACAAGACAAACGGGATTCCAAGAAGGAATTTTAAAAGTGTCATTTATAGGTGGAGTTTTAGTATCATATATGTGAATTGACAATAACACCCTTAGTTCAGAGCTGGGGTGTTATATGATACTAAAGAAAGATGCTCTATTTTTGGGCATGATATTTGCAATGTTTGGTAAGGTATGATAAAAAGTATGTAAGAATATTTTATGCACTTTTATGCTGGGTAGACTAAGGTGGCCTTTGGTTTTTTTGTTTTTGGTTTTTTACTTAATGTTGAATATAATTTTTGTTATGAATAGTGTTTAATCATTTTTTCTTAAAAAATCAATCTTTTAATTTTTATCTAAGTGATTAACTAGATCATAAAGTATATAATTTTCTCATATTTGATTATCTAGTTTTCTTAATAAAAAACATTAATAGAGACAATTAGAAAAAGCATATATATATATATATATATATATATATATAATACTTTTTGTAATTTATTTTAGGAGCTAAATATAACCTTACAATTATATAATACTTTTCCTTTCTTAACAAAAACTTAATTCTTAATAAATAATAAATCAATAAATTATAATATTCATGCTTGGTTTAAAAATAAAAAAAATCGGAGAATTCATTTTTATTTTCACTTTCAAGTTTATTTGAGCATCTAAGTCATTTACCTCCAGAACTTAGTAAGAGCACGGATTTAACGATAGTTATATCATAGAGTTAATGAAGTTTGGAAAAGTAAAAAAGAAAACATATGCATACTTTCCTTTTAGTGCAAAGTGACTAGTTGGTTTACCGAAAAGAAGGATATGCATACAATCTTTGTTCCCTCTCTTTGTTGTGCAAACAATATTATGTGTTCTCGATCCATCTATTGCAAGTTAAGAATACTTAATACAACTTCTTCACAAAAATTCATTTAATACAACTTCTTTACAAATATTTAGTTAGTTCTTGATGTAGTATGTGGTACATGTTTATGGAAACAAAGACATATCATCTTTTGTTAGAGGATGAAATAATAGGTTGAGGTTACGGGGCGAATGCGGCATGATACGGTCTGATTGAGGGTATATGAGTATTTTTGTAAACTAGTCATATCTAGGGTTATTATAAATACCCTCATATGTAACTTTATTTCTAAATAGTGTAAGTTTGAGCTGTCGTTCTCGTGGATGTAAGCACACTACCAAACCACGTAAATATGTTTGTGTTATTCTTGATTTTCTTCTTTGATTTATATATCATTATTTTGTTACATGAATCACAACAGTTCTATATAAATAAGTATTCTTAATTTAGTTAAAAAGTACTATCTAATTAACATAAGAAGTTTAATATAAAAAAAGTAAAAATTATGTTTTCATTACACTAGAAAGTAGTATTAGGGGAGTTAACGAGTCAAGCTACTTGTAAGCTATTCAAGCTTGACTTGTGAAGTACTTGAATTCGACTTGAAGTTAATTGAGTCAAGCTCAAGTTCAAGTAGTTTATCAAGTCAAGTTGTGTTTGAGTATCATAATACCCGACTCGAACTGTTCGCAAGCTAAATAGAGTTTTACTATGTTATTGTTTAATCGAGTATCACAAGTTTAAATTTATTCAAACTTAATCGAGTTGAACTCGAGTCAATTTCAAATCAAGTCGAGTTCAAGTATAATTATTAATTAAATTTTAAATTGATTCAAGTTTTGTCGAGTCGAGTTTGAGTAGCTCGACTATCTTTTGAATCGAGTTTCGAACATCTAAAAAAAGCTCAATCAAGTTCAAGTCAAGTTTGAACTTCAAGTTTTGAATTTTTTAATTAAGTCGAGGTCAAGTTTCGAGTTTCGAGTTTTTTAATCAAGTTAAACTCGAGCTTGGTCCTCTATCAACTCGATTTGATTACACCCCTAAGTAACATCAGTTTTCAACAAGTAACAATTTGTGAACGAATCTTATTTCAATGAAAATTCTCAAAGTATATTCATCGAAAATGTGCCTTTCAAAAATTGAATGTTAGATATAAACATTTCTACCATTCATTTGATGATAATAAGTTATTTGGTCATGCATAACAACTAATAAATGAATAATCATGCATGTCCCATACCATTTCATTTATAGGGTTTACAAATAATGATAAACCTATTACATGGGAATGAGATTCTTTTTTAGTATATGGTCATGAACCCCTTTTGGATGCTTTCGATCTTGGAATGGTATATATCTTCTTACGTTATTTATTGGACACTCTTAATGTTGAGAGTACGAAATGATGAATATATTATTGTAAGGTTTCTTGAGTTAGCCCATATGTACTATGGAGCCCAAATATAAGGTGTTCTGACATTGATTTTGAGTTATCGTATGGTGTCTAAATTAACATTTATAATATCTTAGTAGAAGGAATCAATGTACGTGGAAAGGATGGTTTGACACCACTAACTAAAAGTAAGAGATTGATCATAACTCCAAAACTTTGGTATCTACTAAAATGTTTTTAGGTCAATTTTGATTATCTATTCATTAAGAAATCGAGATATTGATCTAAGCTGCTTATTTAGGCCCCATTCATCATTGATGTAAGAATGCTTGATTAGGAGCTTTTACGCACTCTTTTAAGGGTCGTTTAGACATATGGCTTTTTGAGTTTTCTTAACATTATGTTTAATTTTCGAAAAATATGAAAGATAAAAATAGTCATATTGAAAACGTGAAAATATTTTCTATCATTTTGCTTTGTATTACATGACAAACATTGGCTTATAGTCTCAAACAGAAAGGCTTTTGCTATCTGGAGAGGTGATAATCAGCCAAACAAGCAATACATCCATACAAAAGGTGTTGCCTTGATCCTTGATTGAATATTCAACATATGTCATAAAAGTCTATATGTCTTTCATTTCACTACTATTGGTAAAAGTAACGGAGGTTAGGGTATGTATAAGTTCTTATTTTTAAAAATTATGCTTGAGATCGGTTTTTGAAAACACAAGGAATATCATTTTTGTGTTATTTAAAAATTGTTCTTGTTATTAGAATTTAATGTTTTTTGTATTTTCTGTATTTTCATAAAATAAAAAAAAAACTGTTAATCAAATATGTTCTCATTGTTTTTCTTGTTCTCATTGTTTTTAGAATATAAAATATTTTTTTGTTTCTTTTAAAATAAAAAATGCCGCTCTGGACCTTAGAAACTAACCAATCAATTGGGTCACCTCTACGTGGGCTTAATAAGTTGGTTGGCTAGCTTGTGGGAGACGATCAAATTGTGGAAGCTAATTGGCTTGGTGTGTGAGACCCCAGAAAAATCCAATTTTCTCAAAAAGGGTAAAATCGTAACTTCGGTAAAAATCCAAAATTTTTCTAGATCTCGGATGACGAAACAGACTTCATCGTTGGAATCGTCTCGCGAAATCTAGCTACCACGTCGAATTTCGTCGGATTCGAGACGGTCGGGTACGTATTTCGGCGCCGAGTATCGGGGGCCGTAAGCGACGTGTGATGTGGCGAGTCACTCAGCATGTCTTTCTTGTGACATGTCGAAAGATAGAGAGAGGATGAAATGGATGGCCTAGATAGTCTTAGTAATGTCAAAAATCAGATTTGAGGACATGGAAGGCATTAATAAATTAATGATAATAGGACAAAAAAAATGAATAGTGTTGTGATTCGCACGCGGTAGAGTGTCGAATCAACAAAATTTATAATCTAATTCCTCCCTTTGCTTAGTAGCATAGCTCTTTATGATATAGATGATTCTAAATTCGAACCGCAAGAGATGGGTTTTCTTCGTGTAAATAGTGTGCAGTTAAGTTCAAAATGGTGAATTCAATTTGGATTTGGGGTTTTATAGACTGAAAATAAAATGAAGTAAAATATGAAAAAGAACTCCTTGAAGCATCGGGCTACTGGGTTGAGGTCCTAAGGCAAATGAAAGGTTCTCAGGTCCTTTTCCTCGCGTTGGGGAGGATGACATATATGATCATTCCGAGCCCAGGATCTTCATTTGGCCATAAAAACTGAACCCTTGTAATTTTCCTTTTGAATTATAGCATTCATTGAGCATAAATGCTCCCGGACAGTAAAAGCATATCCCCTAAATCTACCCTACAGTAACTAATAGAAGGCAACTAATGAATCTTAGTGAATCCCAACAATAAGCATCATTTACGAACCTTAAAAAGCTTGCCAAATACAGGTTAATCAGTACATTTAAATTTTAACCTAGAGTATGAGAAATGAGAACCATATATATCCATGAATGCTTTCATTAAATACATGAGAGCCGTCATTTCTGCAGTAACGCTTGCGTAGCCCTCCTCTTCAAGGATGGAGCTTAGCCAACCATCCTCAGAGGATGATTAAACAAGAAAAATAACTAAATGAAAGCAAAGGAAAAGAATAAGGAAACTAGAAAGAAAGGAAAAATGGAACTTACGGGTTTTGATTTCCTAACAAAGCAAAGCTTTTTCGCACCAAAGTTACAAATCTCACAAAACATTGGAGGCACATGCAGAGTTTTAGGGTAAAAATCTTGTTTAATAGCCTCAAAAAGCATTAAACAAAGGGTAAAAAAAAGGAATTAAGGAGAAAAAAAAGTCAAAAAAAAGTCAACAAGGGGAGGAGAGAGTTTCGTACATGAAGTTGGCAATGTGCCAAAATTGGCACCAATACCAAATTAGCTGTGCCAAAATCAATGTTACTTAAAATCAATGCCAAAATTAGCACCAATGCCAAAAAATCCAATGAAGTGGCACCAAGCCAAATCTAATGCACCAAAATTGGCTGTGCCAATTTTTAGCACAATCAGTTACACATACTAAGTGCCAATTTTCTGTATGTTCTTTTAATTTCTCTTTTGCTCTGTTCTTTAACATTCTTCTTATCTGTTCTTCTTACATTGCACTCGATTTTTAATATGCAAAGAAGCTAGTTTTGGCTCAGATTCTTAATGCTTAGTTGATTCAACAGAATTTGGCATTAAAAACTATAAAATATACAAATGCGTGGAATAATAAATTTGGGGCCTTAATGTGTAAATCAGGTTAATTAAAATGATTAGTATACAAAAAGCACTCAAAACCTATAATAAATAGGGTTCAAAATAGCACTTTTTGGGCACTAATCATGTTGTCTTCTTCAATTAGAGGCAAAATGAGGCAAAAACGGCGGAGTGTGTAGAGGTGGAGATGCAGAAGCTGGAATTTTGATTTTAGAGAGAGAAGAGCTCCTTCTCTCTAGATTTCGATCCAATCGGTTCATCGGTTTTGACAGACAAGAAGAGGTGTTTCTGCAGCGAGGACATGACGTGTGCCGGTTCGTGATTTGACAAACTCCGTGAGGTAGGGGTTTTATCCTCTTACCTCATAATTTAAGTGTTTGTGATGTTTGGAGTTGATTGAGGCGAGTAGTGGCCGTTTGATCGATCCCAACTTGGGCAAGTGTGAGAAAATTTTAGGGCCGTGTGGGCGATGCGTGACCGGCGTGTGTGGACATTTGGGAGTCTTGGATCATAATTTGTTAATAAGTATGTTTTGGTGAATAGGAATGGGAATGGCCATGGAAATCGGTTTCAAGAAGTGGAACAAATGTTTGATGAGTAAGTGCCCACGGACGACCCACGTGCTTTGTTTTGGGGCCTTAAAAGCAGGTCACAGGATTTGTGTGAAATTGACCCAATAAATGTCAAAGTGTGTTTTGGTATGAAATTGTATGAAATGAATGGCTTGAGTTGGTAGATCAAAGGAATAGATAGGTTAATGCATAAGCTTGAGGTGTTAACATGATGTCACAATTATATGGAATATAATTGTGTGTGTAGGCAATTGGAGATGAGATTGTGATTTGCTCAAGTGAGCTAATTTGGGTGATGGTTGATATTGTTGAATTACATGTGGTGTGATTGTAAATTTGATAATATATGCATATTTGATTTATTTGTATATATTGGGTTGAAATGGCATAATGCCTTTCATATGCACCGGGTAACCTAGAAATTAGGTGTGAGTGCATGACACGAGTTTTCTCAAAAACAAACATGGTTGCGAAAGGAATTTCACATGATGATTTTCTGAAGAATGAGGTTGGGAGACGGTCTAACAGATCATTTCGGATGAGGACCATGACTGTTTCGGGAAGTTCTCCAACACATTCGCCTCGAAGGGTAGTCCCATATTTCTGGAGCATTCGGTAGTGTATTTTCAAGAACAATAGGTTTTGTTTTGAAAATGATTATTTTTCTCATACATGGCTTAGGCAAGTGTGAGGGAGTCGATGAGGACTCGAGACATGGGAATGAGCATGTAAACATTCAAGTAGGATCACGTATTTACTTGAGTGTGTGTTTAAATTAGAGCATTGCATATGCACTTAGGTGGGGAGTAACCCATTTAGGGTGATTCCACTAATGGGCGATAGCTCACCCTGTCGAGGGAATATTTTTCGAATTACGGGAGCGTTCGAGGAGACGGTTCATCTTAGAGAAGTGATTTTGAAGAAAGCTAGGGTTGTGGCTTTGATGGTTTGGTTTAATATGTATTAGAATTGTAGATTTTAATATGTATATGTATTAAGAGAAATGTTATAACTCTTGAACTATTGGAAAATAGTTGGGTGTATATTTTGATGAGTATTGGTTTATGGGCCCAAGAGGCCATTTTTACTCATTTTTATTGTATGTGGACCACTGTGTGTGTATTGGTTGTTTAGGAGCCGGGTTTTGTATTTAGAGTAGAGCTCGGTACAAAAGGAGACTCTGCGATTTTCATGGTGGTGTCGGGTTACCGGCATCACGAGTATTCGAGGTTGATGGGTTGTCAACGGACACCCCGAATTGGGGCTTCACATGGTGGACAAAATTAAATGAGAAGACATTAATCCCCACCATATGAGAAGAAATGGCATATGACAAATTTGCGTCATTAGGAATATGAAAAGGTAGCTTAGTCAGTTTAAGGCATTGGGGTTCACCCAATGATCATTAGTTCGGGTTCTCTCAGGGTTATTGGAGGTTTACCCGATTGTTAACTTTAAGTTATTCTTGGATTAGTCACAAGTTGACTCGAACATCCACGATTATAAAAAAAAAAAAAATAGTATTGGAGATATTTATTGTCATAATCCTAGGAAAAAATTGTCGCACATGTTTTAGTTATGCGAGTGAGACTATAAGAAGGTGTAACATGAGCTATCTCAAGGTTAGTGCACTAGTTGGTAAACCAAACTGGATGGCAAGTATTACCATATTCAGTCTAATTCGATTATGTAGAGAATATTTTGGAGATTAGAAGCTGATATTCTCAAGGACGAATAAGGAAGACCAAAGGAAGATATTGTGCAAATCAACTCTTGAATATTTGATCATATTTAATGATTTTCTATAGAAGACATATATTCCTCAATGATAAATATGGAAGAAAATCAGTTGGCTTGATTGAGGGACTTTCTATGGAAAGCAAATATTCAGTTGACTTGATTGATCTAAAATAGGAAACATGTGATCCATAATTATCATGGTTCAATTGATCCCCTTCGAGGATGATAAAAAAAATGTAGAAACACGTATAAAGAAGGTGGTTGTGGGGGATGAATACCTATTGTAGGTATTGCCTAATTCTCTCAATGTTGGGAGGTACATATGCATCTTGTTGAAGGATGTTGTTAGGCTTGTGGGAGTCTAGATGGTGTTTAGGGAATAGAGGGATCTCATTCTTTGTTTTTCTTGTGAAAAGAATTAGGTAAATGTGGCTTTATAGAAATGGAAAGTCTTGTTTCATATAAAACCAACTATAACCTAACAGATATAGTGAATTTTTTTTCATTTGAGCTCAACCCCGAGGACTTAGGCTAGGCCAAACTGTGTGATCAATCATTTGTGTCTTGATAAGTATATGTTGATTTATTTTTGTGCCATTTATTTATATTAAATCACATTGTTTTCATAGATGGTCCATAGCAGTCAACATATTTGTGCTCAATACACAGAATTCCTTTCATAACAAATTTTTCTGCATCATTGGGATTTGGGAGACAGCCAAACGTTTCTAACACCCAAGTTTTGAAAGCTATTGCTCATGGAAGATCATTTATTTGATGCCTTAAAAACTTTTCTTACAAATGATAGAAGTATGAATCGTAACAACATGATCAGTTCAGGATGGGACATCCTCATCTCGTCTCATTTAACTTTTTTTTTTTTTTTAATTTCAAAAAAATATTTTAAAGATTTTAAATTACATTAATATAAATATATTTTATAATTAATTAAAATGTGATATGAATAATATTAAACCCAGGTAAAAGTGTACACGTACTTGAATGTGACCTGATTTCTAAACAAATAATACATTCTGTAACTTACTCAATAATTATCCTCAAAAAAAAAAAAAAAGGATAAGTCTTATTTAAATTTTGTATTAAAAGTCTTATATAAGATTCACTGATAAACATTATCTTGAATTTCAAAAAAAAAAAAATCATTGATAAACACCTAATATTATAAAATGGACAGTTTTTGTAAAATCAAATATTATATGAATCAAATGTCATTTAGACAGTTTATGATTATAATTAGATTAATTAACATAAGAATTGCATTGCTTCACTTTGATCAAATTTTTATATTATATTTTGAACAAGGAACCTTATTAGCCAACTCGAATTTGACCCAAATACATTTATACTCAACTCAAATTAGTAAAACATATATTGAGTTCGAGATATCTCTACAAATCATGTTAAATTTTGCTTCCCTAAACAATGTGAACAATAGAAGGTATGATCCAGATTAATAAACACAAAACTATATGGTAGATAACTTTACTTGGACAAATCAAATAATATGTCCTAATTTTATTTTAAAATAAAAGGTTTTAATTTTTTTTTTCCATTGTAGCCCTTGAGGTTTGGCTTAAGTGGTAAAGAGATAGAATGTGATATGAGAAGTTCCATGATGGAATCTTTGTAAGAACAAAATACTAAGGTGAGCAATTCGTGTCTGTGTATCGTATTCGGGTTGTGTCAATATATAAATATTCTATTGTATTTGCTAACCCGAACACCACACAAATCATAATCAGGTCAAAATTAATAAATTTAAATATGACCTAATTAGTAATACGACACATAGGGGAAAGGTGCACTAATCTTCAGCGTGTTTGGTCCATCAGCCAGACCCGATTAAGGCTTTACTTATGGATTCGAAATCGAGCCCAGTCTTGCCCCCTCAAAATCTCGAGGCTCTGCCACTAAACTATAAAGCTATATTTATGTTGGTTTATACCCCCCTCTAAATTTAAATGATAGATTAAAGTCCTTTGGTTTGGTCGTATGTCAATCTAGCATTGCGTTTTTCGGTCCAGCCATGTCCTTCTGTTTTTCTTGGTGACACACTTATACCCTTACTATTAACAAAATCCACATAAAGGAAAACAGAGCATTAACGTTGCGATGTGGCTTTTTTTTTTTTTTTTTTTTTTTAGTTACACATGCGTTTTTAGGCGATGTGGCGACGTACGTGATTCATTAAACCTAAAATTTATTTTGACAAAAATGCCCTTATTCCTAACCTCTAACCCCCCTCGGATCAATCCCTAACCCTCACGAACTCTCAGCTGCAATCTGTTTGGTTGTTGAGAAAATAACAAGGGATTTTGGATTTTGGGTTTTTTGTTGATATTTTCATTTAACTCTTCAAACTCTTTTTTTTTTTTTTTTTTTTATTATCGTTTTCTGTAGGAGTGTTTGGTTTCTAAGAAAGGGGCAAAGAGAGAAAAAAACCCATAAAATAAAGGACATTAGATGAAGATGCTCAAACCCCGAAATAAGGGCAGTGGATGTAGATACTCAAATCCCATTAATGAAAAATGCTCAAGCTTTTATAAGAAAAAAAAAAAAAGGCCATTGTGCAACCATCGTTTGCTGAGAAAATTAAAATAAGAAAAACCCAGAAAAACAAACAATGAAAAACCCAGATAACAAACGACACTTAATGAAGATGGTTAAATCTCATTAATGAAAAATGCTCAAGTTTTTACAAAAACAACCCATACAGTGCAACCATTTGACAAAAAAACTAAAGATTAAAAAAACAATTAACTTTGTTTTTTTCTTGTTCTGCAATTTTTCTCGAGAACCAAACAAAGAAGAAGGAAACGACGTCAAGGCCGCCACCAACACATCCACATGTTAGCTCTTAACCCACAATAGTATGACTATTTATGTTCTTTGTAATTCCCATCATGGCATATGTCGGGATGGCTTGTGAGAATTCGCTGGTGTCGGGAATGGGGGTGGATTGCAGATGTCGGATAATACCTTTGAGAAAATCAAATATTCACAACCTTTTTGCAGATGGACTCTCTTCCGCAATGTGTAGAATGTTGGTTCAAATAGAGTGTTGAGATTTAGAGATGTCGGACAATGCCTTGTAGAGATGTTGATAACTAGTCTCAAATGTAATGTTGAGATCTATAGAAAATTTGGGTTTTTCCCTAATTTTCATATTTGCATATTAGGGTCAATAACAGACTTGAATCCGATGTTTGGGGTATCGGGAATTAGGGGTTGAATCGAAATTATTTTGTCCAAAGAATGTTAGGGGTTTATAAAATCGCGTCTGGTTGTTGCATGTCACCGAATTTTCATCCGACCCAGACCAATGTCAGTTGTCCATCTATCGTTCCAGTTATTAGAGAGGGATATAAGTATGTCACGATAGAAAGCGTTGAGGCATGGTTGGACAAAAAAGTTAAAGGGCTAAATTAGACATAAGGTCGAACATTAGGTATTGTGCACATTTTCCCATGACAAGTATAACATGTTTATTAATTTGTTATTTAAAATAATTGAATTATAATAAACCCATCAATATTTAACCTGAATCACCTATTAAACGGGTTAATCTGGGTTAAATATTAATTGACATAATGATTAAACAAATCAATTCAAGTCAATTTCGGGTTATGTGGATTGACATGAATATAACATGTTTATTAAACAAGTTATGCGGGTCCACACAAATTTAACTCAAACATGATTCTGGCTTACTTAAAAAGCATGCAGCTTGTCGAGGATTCGTATCATGTTAGCGCTAGCCAGGTTGTGTCAAATTTTACCAGGTTTACAAAATACTAATGTAAATAGATGCCAAAAATAAAATAAAAAATAAGAGGCGTGTTTAGTTCTGTTTTTAAAAGCGTGGCCCAAACGGTTTTTAAAAAATATCATTTTTATGTTCTCTGCAAATGTTTTATTCTCTAAATTTAGATCTTTTTGCTTCCTATTTTTCCGTTTACCTTATTATCCTTGATTTTTTGAATCAAAAAATGATTTTCAAAAACATAAATATTCCTGGCCGTACTACACCACCTTCTGGAAAGAGGATGCGTTATTGTTGTGATGTAAGATTAAAAAAAAAAAAAAACACATTGTTCTTGAACTATATGGTGTGTGGTTATAACCTCTTCATCGTGTCACAATAGAAAGGAGTGAAAATTACAACACAAAGGTATATTTATAAATGCATGTGTTGGGTTGACAATGTGGGTATAGAATGTTGATGCCCACTTGATTACCTACCCATCCATGGGGACAAATCACAGTGGAGGTTGAATATGTCTTGGTGACCTCATGGGGGCATTTGAAAGCAATGTCACATTTTTGCTTCAATATAACACTTTGGAAGGGGAATCTTTGGATATATACGTACCAAATTTACTTGGAGAATTTGGAATAAATAAATAAAATTCTATCAAGAATATATGTAATATTTCTATGAGGAAAAGAGATTTGAATGCTGTTTGTGAATCCCTATAATAGTTGAATTGCTGATTCATGTGCCATCGTCCTCACAACCCCAAATGATCTATGTCGGCATCCCATAAGTTAGGGAGTATATGTGTCAATGAATTTGATGACAAGATTATCATTTGACACCAATTCTATTCTTCCTTCATGTATTTTTTCTCTTTTAAATTTTAATTCTCTAGTTTTTTAATATTTTATTTTTATGTCTATTTTGATAAAATAGTAAATTATATAATCATGTCTTTTTCCTTCCGGCATCTTAACCTCGCTTTTAAACTACTCTCATTTCATTAGTTTGGACATATTTAAGTTAATTTAAAAAAAATTACTAAAATAAGTTTGAAATGAAAATAATACCCAAACTATTACGTCCTAGTCATATTAGTAATCATTGCGGTCGACTTCTTGCTGTGGCATTGTAGTCACAGGTTAATAGTGATCATTTATATGACGTTGAGCTTTAAAGAATTGCAATCTTAGTTGTGGCTACGGCGTTGATATTTAAAAAAATTGCAATGTCGCAGTTAATTATTGTTTTAAAATATAGGATACGATCTTCTTTTCCTCCAATTGCTCTTCTCCCTATTTTCTCCTCCTCTCCGCGGCTGTTAGAGTTGATTTTGTTATGCATTTTGAACTTCAAACCGACCAGCTACTCTATTATGATCATTGTAATCCTCCTCCAGCAAGAAACATACTTATACTTGATTTTAGGGCTTTTTGTGGTTGGTAAAACTTGAGTTTTTTCAGAAAATGTTATATCTTGGCTAGAAGGATAGTCTTGTGCATCATGCAAATGTAAAGTGTAAAGTGCCCCTCTCTACTGATGAATTCTGTCACAAACATTTTTTCCTTTTTGAATTACAACTTCATCCATACTTTATTTTCAATGCTTGCTTTTCTTAATCGAGACAAAAACTGCCAGATCTTATTAACGTATTGCTTGACAATTATAATGAGATAATTTTAAGGTAACATCTCTTCACCTTTGACTCTTTTCAACTAATAATATTATTTATAACAAAATATTTGGTAATTTATTGGATTCTGACTAGAGCCAAAGTTTTCATTTTGTCCTTTGTGGTCTGATGATAACTTGGCTACCCATATGATGATCTTAGTGGTAGAATATTTGAGCATCTTTGGTTTCTCTGTTTAAAATGTTGGTTGGTGGTGGGATTCAAAAGTGCGTACATTTCATTATACCTATTTGGTGTGTTTGTTTTGTAGGAAAACTATATGAGTATGATTCGTTGCATTTGATAATAATATTATTTTATAAATGATAGTTTGTGTAGGTAAATAATATGTGATTCCACTATTCTCGTAATATGTTTTTAAAATGGAGAAATCGAAAATAGTGAAGCAAATGTGAAATATGTTGGGAATAAAGTTGTTATTGTGCCTTTTGATGTACCGATTGATTGTACATATGATCAATTGTTAGCTATGATATGCTCAAGGACAGGTGCTGATAAAAAAATGTTTAAATTAGTCATCACTTGTAAGTATCCCTTGAAAAGCAAAAATAGGGTTCTGACCTTGTCGATATGGGATGAAGAACGATTATTGTATTGAATGTTGAAATTGGTTAACACGATTGAAATGGAGGAATTGGATTGTATCTTAATGTAGTGCGGGTTAAGCCACAAAATGAATCAATCGATTGGTACTTACATAGATTTATTACTCGGAGGAAATGTTAGTGTTGAGGAATTGGACTATGAGTGTGGGACTAGTAGCGGTCTAGTTGCTGTAATTGATAAATGTGAAGTATATGAAGATGATGAATACTGTGAAGATCAAGAAGGTGATGAAGATGGTGACGATGAAGTGATGGAGATGTTCAAGCTGATGGATATGTTTCGTCTTTCTTAACTCTTCAAAAACTTATGGAGAATGAGCAAGGGAGATATGTCTCTATAGATGAGCCAAGTTGTGATGTCTCAAATAACCCATATCCTAAGGACATAGAAGAGAGGGAAACTTTTAAGTATTACTTAGCACCATTACCTCAGTTTGAAAATGTGGAAAACTTTGGTAATGTTGTTTCAAGTGACTGCACTCCATGGGTGAATTATAATACCGAAAAACTCAAGTGGAGAATTTTGAGTTGGCTAGGGTTTTACTTCCAAAGTTGTTTTGCAAGATGTTGTTAAGCTGTACTTTATTAAAGCACACCAATACTATGTGGTTGTTGCATCTTCAAAAATATTGGCAATGTTAAGATGTAAAGGTCAAGTGTTAATGTCATGAATTTTAAATTATATGGTTGTGAAATATACATCTTTATTTGCAATCAATAAGTGTAAAGGTCCACATACTTGTGTTAATCCTTGCTTGAATCAGGACCATCAACAATTGGACCCCAACTTGGTTGTTGAACATATTAAGGCAGTGATTAAGGCACATTTCACTTTGTCAATAGCAGTTATCAAAGCAACCATTATGGAGAAATTTGAATATGAAATATCATACAAGAAGGCCTTAGTTGAAAAACTTAAAGCACTTAAAAACTTATTTGGGGACTTTCTTAAATCATATATAGGGTATCAGAGTTTCTTCTTGACATTGGAGTAAACAAATCTTAAATGTGTTGTAACTTGGAAAACATTTAACAGTAATATGCAAAACACCTTTATTTCAACGCGTTTTCTGGGCGTTTCATCCATCTATTGAAGGATTTAACCATTGTCATTATCTTGAGTTTTGATGGTACACATTTGTATGAGAAGTATAAAGGTACGTTATTGATTGCTATAGACTATAGGTAGAAATAATAAGTTGTTTCCATTGGCATTTACTATTATAAATGAGAATATTGAGTATCTACGGGATGGTTCTTGGCATGTGTGTTAGAAATAGTGTAACCTGTGAATGAGACTTTATGTTATATCGCGTACATTTAAGCATAATGACAATAATGACTAATGTTCATCTTGGTTTGACTAAACCATATGCATATCATATGATTTGCATGAGTCATCTTGCAAGCAACTTTATGAATCGATTCAAAGATAAAATCTTGAAGAATTTAGTGTGCAAGCGGCTTTATGAAGTTGGAAAGATTGATAAGCATATGGACCTGATTGGGAGAAATAAGTTAGAAACCTGTGATGGTTTGAGGCAATCCCCTCTTGAGAAATGGAGTACTTTACATAATGAAGGTGAAGATATGAATGTGACTACAAGCGTGTCTTAAGGTTTTCAATAGTATTCTTAAAGACTCCGGAGCTTACCCATGGCTACATTAGTTAAATTGACCTTTTGGAAACCGATAGTTGCTTTTCTGAAGGGAACTGAGGTTCAGCAGTTTGCATCAGATAAGCAATATACTCTATATGTTGATGCTAAGATTAAGGCAATTTGGTTAAAGCTAGATCATTTGAGATTGTTCTTTACAATCACAACCAGAGATGATTTAATGTCAAGTTAAAGAGCGATCAAACACATTACCTCAACTTACATAACCATAAATGTACTTGTGGTAAGTGATGAGTATACTTTATACTCATTTTATCCCTATGTTTTGCTTATATTTTTAGTAGTTTTATTATATAAATAAGTGATCTAATGCTCTAAGTGTTCAACTTTGTGATTAGGTCAACCATGAGGCAATATGGAGATAAAACAAAGAGATAAAGCCCAAAAATCAGCAAACAACACATATAGCAACAACTACTATGTTTTGATGTATTCAGTTGTACGATGATCCCAATGGTTACAATATTTATATGGATAGTTAGGATAATTCTCAGGCTTTCCAAAGAGACCTTATTCACTCAATTTGGACTTCAAATGGTCAGGTTATAATGCTTAGTAGTTGAAGGAAGAAGATAAGAGAGCTCAAAAGTGGTCAGTTGGAGCATTTTGTACATTCAGTCTTTATAATCATTTCTAAAGTGTTATTTCTAGCCATTTATAGATTCTAAACGTCAAAAACTTTCCAACGGTACCAAGAACACTTAAATCGAAGTTTGAGAGTATTAGATGGGATGATGGACATTGGAGCGATGACGACGATGTAGATCATCATGGTTGTGAAAACTCAGCAATTGCAACTTGAAGCGTCGCGGCATTGCCATCAATATTCTTGATTTTAGGGTTGGTTTGGGTGATTACAGCCCATTTGAGCCCATAATTGAGGGTTTTAAAGCCTAAACTCTAGAAACATAAGGGGTGACGGATTTTGGGCGTTTTTTTTTTAGGAGAACAAGCTCTCTTTAGGTGGAAACACCCTAGGGTTTGTTCTTGGAGAGCTTCTAGGGTTTGTTCTTGGAAGAGGAAGAACACTTGAGAAGAAGAAGATAATGGAGGAGAAGGGGCTTGATGCTAAATTTGTTTTCTCTCTTTCCCTTTCCGTTTTTCTTTCTTTTGATGGTTGCATTTATTTTTCCACTTATGTTTTAGTTAGTTTTCTTAGGGTTTAGATGTAGCCAAAGACATGTTTGTATGAATCTCTAATTTATATTGCTTGATGTTTGTTCATATTTATGTTGAGTTTTCATTTGGATCTTAATGCTTGTGGGTATTTAGCCAATATTTGCATGATTTGTGGTTTGATTCAAGATATGAAGTGAGAGTTAAATTAGACCATGAATGATTTATCATCTAACTATCCTTGAGATAGAGATATAAGTGAGATTAGGTGTGGTATTAAGATTTCTAGAGAGTTGATGCATCCTTAGTTATGATGGTTTGAAATAGAGATGCGGTATAACCTTTTCTAAAGAGGTAGTGTCTGCGGATGCTCGAGAGAGATTCAAATATACATTAATGAAATCGTCATCTTCATGATGGTGATTATTGATTAATTGGGTTAGGAGGGGTTTATACATCATTGTTTAGGTGGAAATCTATGCACTGGGCTTTTAGTCTTTATAGAGTCATCTTTGCATGTAGATTATTGTAATTTAAAATCTTTAAGTTTTCCTTCTCCAGAATAAAGCCTAAGCTAGGCTAGGAGCCCGATAATTAGTAAAGCCAATTTTCCATGGGACGATGTTTTACTTTCACACTATATTACTTCAAGCGAAACATACACGCACATAAGCATACACATTTTAAGCACAAATCGGCCTATCTGTTAAGGCAGCTTATATAAGGATTTTCATGTAATCCTTATTATCGCGACATGAGTTTGCTTTGTAGATTTTAAATGTTATTTCAAGGCTACTACTGATTACTCAATCATGCTATGATACATGGGCAACCTTGTTCATCCCATCTTAAAATTGAACATGAATGACCTTTGCACATAATGGTCCAGCCATTGTACCTTAAAGTTAATGACACACACATCCTGCATTGGGCGTCCTAAAATGGCCATTTTCATAATGAAATGGACATTTGTTAAGGAAGGGGAAGACTACTATTACATATGGGTTGTGCAAACAACCTAGTCCTGATAGCCAATCTTATCAAAATAAGAATCAAGTTTATTAAGAGCATGTATGTTTTGTTGTTACATTGCCTTAAATAATTGCATTGTTAGCATGCACTGTACATACTAGTATTTGTTCATTTGTTTTAAATGTTATTTGATTGTTATATGTTACAAATGTATTGAGAGGCCTTTTTGATCTGATTCT
Source organism: Tetrastigma voinierianum (assembly GCA_016808115.1). NCBI lineage: Eukaryota > Viridiplantae > Streptophyta > Magnoliopsida > Vitales > Vitaceae > Tetrastigma > Tetrastigma voinierianum. The sequence continues at coordinate 38,611 of JAEQBH010005365.1, forward strand.
TTGAAGTAGTCTGTGTTGGTTTTTATGGGATGAGACATGGGTCTCATTTAGTAGACACTACTCGGGTATGCATTTTTCTTATCATAAAGTAGCAATTTTCAAGTTATTGTGTAACATAAGTAGAATTGATTTGTGATATCTTTTTGTAATTTGTAGCTTTCTTCAATAATCACATGTCGATAGTAGATGTCAAAGTTTATGCGGGAGTGGCAGATGGATCCTTGTATTCATCCTTATGTGATTTGATACGACTTCTATGGTCTGTACCGCATCGAACACATCACACTTGATTAGGGCCTTATCACGAGTTTGGTTGAGAGATGGCGTCCTGGGCCTCCATATTCATGGACCACCAGTCACTGGCACATGTGACATCGATGTGCCGTCACTTTGTCAAAAGCTTCTATGTTTGATCCCACTGTTGGCTAAGCTTAGGCGTGCCGTACTAGTTGTCTCAGCGGGTTATGACTCCACGATATATATGTAGATGAGGTGACATTAGAGCGTATTGCACATGTGGTTTCATCTAGCATTGCTATGATCCTTTCTATTCTGCGAGACAAAAGGGCTGCATGACACATTTGTTTTTCTCCACTGCAGATTTGATGCAAACATCTACCAGCATTTGGGGTAGTGCGGGATCCTAGCACATATATTAGAGTTATGTCGAAGCGAGGCTGCGATGGTTGCCATTAGAGATTCGGATGTATGACGTGTTCTGACTATTGATAATTTTTTATAAACAGCTTATATAAAAAGTCAATCCATTTCGTATGCTAATATTGAATTGTTTTTACATCTAACTACGGTCTTAGGAGAGACTACGAGGCGACTTGATTTTGGCAGACCAGCGACACCTCTAGTCGCCGACACTTACCGTGATGATGCCGATACAGTGATGGAGCCTTATTAGGGTCTACAGCATGGATTGCCGGCCCAGGATTAAACTGAGCCAACAAGCTAAGCCAGGTGATCCATTTAGGTTTAGGTGGAGTATTTTATCATGATTTGGTCGTTCCATGGTGTGCTTGCCTTATATCTGATACTAGTTGGATGCATAGACTCATGATCAGGTAATTGTATATTAATATATATTATTTTTAGGCATTCACAATAACGATAATTTTAGTCATATTGACATTGACGTAGCGTGGATATTTGTAGGTGTTATGGAAGCAATACATCAGAGAGTTAGTTGCCAATCTACCTGATATATGTTTAAATTTGATCGGGAGATTTAGCCCGAATGATATCTCCCTTATCTTGCTTTTGAAATTGTTGAGTGACATGTCGTTCGAGCGAATCTTGCGTGTCATTCGGCCTTCATCAAGGGATACCTCCATCTTACTCGATAGAGCAAGAGCTACATTTAGTTGACAAACCAGGGCGCCACAAGTACGATTGGGAGACATATCATGCACAATACATTTTCTTATGGGCTACGCATGTAGAGATGATCGTCATATCACCTCTTACAGTTGGTATTATGGACTTCCATGATCCATATATGGAGTGAAGTGATGTATTACCTGACGTTTGATCACACCACCACTCCATAGGGATCAAATGAGGTATCATAATACAACTGCAACATCCCATTTGTTAGTTTAAATTTTCAATTATTTTCCAACTTTAATGAATAGATAAAAAATTTACAATTGTTTTGTTTGTTTTTTTTATATCTCTAGGATGGTAGACATTGCTAATATATCTCATGAGGCTTCCTTAGGCTTGTTGTAGAACATTCATCATGTGCTATATCGAGTTTTTGTGCCCATGATTGGAGGATCATCACATCGTTACCTTGTGATGAGGAAGCATTTATGTCCTGAACCATCCATCTAACCTCTTGCGTCATCCACGATGAATTAGGATCTGGTAGATCCGAGGTTGAGGGAAGGAGGTGGTAAGCATAGTGGGTGATTGACTTCATCGAGTGGTGAGTGAGGGTGTGGTAGTCGGTCGGATTGGTCGTGTCGTTTGTCGTTCTATTGATGAGACTTACATACCAGGGGTATTCACTGCCCTCGAGGACTTCCACTCCACATGTCATCCCACCATTATCACCCACATCTCTGGCCTTAAATGCCACATGTTTGCCATCTATGACCTCACCATCACCTGCAACATTGTCTCCCATTGATGAGACCATGATTGACCTTCTTCCAAACTTGGGTGCATGCCCACCTAGGCGACCTCGCGCTCCACTTACATGTCGAGTCGTTCCACCATCAACTCCCTCAACTCCCTCAGCTCCATTTGGGATTGCACATGCTCGTATTCTAGTTGTCGTAAAAAAAAGACAAAACCTCCATCATGTAGGACTCAATGATATCTAATTATATTTGTATATATTTATATTTGTATTACATTATGTATATATTTATATGATTTGGTTTATATATGAAATGATCAATTGTTGTGTATTGATTGTTATTTCGATGCAATTGGATTAATTTGGATGAAGTGGTTCTAATGTAGGTGTAATGACTTGGTTGTTATTTATAGGTGTAATTTGTTGTATTTGGATAGTTGTGGGTTAATTTGGATAAAATGGTTGTAATGCAAGTGTAGTGACTTGGTTGTGTTTTGTATATGTGTAATTGGTTGTAATTTGGATGCAAGTAGGTTAATTTGGATGAATTGACATGTGCATCGTAATGAATTGGTTGTATTTTGGATATGTGAAATTGGTTGTAATTTAGACATTATATGTAATTGCAAATTATCATTTTTAAAAACTCTGATGTCGTAATAAGTGGTATGGCGTTCTGATTTTTAAATATCGATATCGTAATTCGATGTTCTTGACCATTCTGATTTTTAAAGTTCAGTGTCGTAGTCATTGACTACGACATTATGCGCCACCCCAAAGGATTCAATGTTGTAGTCGGTGGCTACGGCATTAACAAAAATTTACAGTATCCTGATCGGTGGCTGTATTGATGATGTGGCCGCCCTCAGCGATGGCTATGTGGCCCAGTTTGGACGTTATTTTCATTGCAAACTTATTTTAGTAATTTTTTTTTAAATTAACCTAAATATGTCCAAAACTCTCCTTTCGTTTAGTACAACTGTAATCGGCATTGTTAGCTTCGATGTTGAACGATTTTGAAATACATTTTTATATTAAAATTGAGTTTGGCTTAATTTTAAGAAATATTTGGTTAAATAAACTCAAATAAACGAAAATTTTAAATCCTAATCCCTCCATGTTTTTCTTGACGGATAATATCTTTTGGAAAAAATATCCTTTTGTCCTTTTATATATGTTTTACTTGTTCTTTAAAAATAAAATATTACTTTTACAAGAGAATAATAGAGCTATTTTTGTCAAAACGATAAAATTGATGAAATGTTAGATTTCCAAATTTTGGTTTTCAAATGGTCTTTTAATCAAATCACTCAATTTTTTAAATCTAATTTGCTTTAGATCTAAGATCAAAATAATTCAAACTCAGCCTAAACTTGATCATATTTTTATAATACTTATAATATTTATTATTTTATATAATAATTTTTTTATTTTTAAAATAATGTTTGTAACCAAAGTAAATTTAGCTTGACCAAATATTTATTCAGGTTTGAGCGCAATTCTAGGGTTAAAAATCCAAGTGAAATAAGCCTAAACCTAGTTGAAAAGCCCAAGTAAAAAGGTCAGGATATTTTAAAGTTTAAAATTTTTTAAAGATTGACCAATGTAGAATAGTGAGACTTTTTTTTTTTTTCTCAAAATCAAAAGGTGACAAGAGGATGTAAGACAGTGCGAGTTGAAAAAGCAGGTTGGATAGTTATTTAAGATTACCTATATAAAGGAGTAAGACTTTCACCAAGAAAAAGATCAACCAATCATTAATAAATCAACTCAACTAGCATCAATGGCAATCTACTTCAGCATTTCTTAGCTTTTTAAATGCTTTGGTCAATTTTCAATATACTATTATCAAGTTCGAATCAAGTTTATTTCAATTATTCAGCATTGTATCGTTTCATTCATTCCTAAAGCAATTTAACATTAACTTCAATTTATATTTCTATAATCTTTACATTTTTTTTACGGTATTATCTACCTAAATTATGAAGAACTGTCAAAGGAACCAAGGAACCTATTTTGTATGATTAAGAAGTTTGAGTTTTAGGTGCAATCTTAGTTCAAAAACAGTTTAATTTCTTGACATACCCGCAACCGCATGCTTTTATCTTGTATGTTAGAATGAAAATCACATAAATCATCAAAACAAATATATAACCATTAATTACGATATACTTTTTATATTATTAGAAATATATATAAATTAAAATTTTTTTTTATTATTGTTTTGAAAATTTATTCTATTTACTATTAAACTATAGTATATATATATATATATATATATATATATATATATATATATATATATATATATATATTATATATATATATATAAAGTTTGAATTGATTGGTTGGATTTTCTTCAAAGAAAAAAAAAACTTAGGTTGGATTGAGACTCAACATGATCCATATGTACAAATTACAACATGATTGTTATTCCTTTTTTTCTTTTCTTTAATGAAGAATAAAACTAGAAGTCATAACTTTAATAAAAGAAAATTAGTTTATTTGTTTTATCCTGAAGAATAAAGAACCCAGAAAGGCCAAAGGTTAGCAGTATCTTATCCTAACAATTAATACTTAAAAGAAAAAAATAAGTTAAATGGCAGGAAGGGTGTTAAGTAGCTTAAAGGAGTTTGATGGGCTTTGGTAGATTTTGGGCTGAAAATCTGGAAGAATAGTAAATAGATTTGAAGCCCAACCCAAACAACCTAGGCCTCAAAGAAGATTTTGGGTAATTTGTATGGGCCAAGAGCCCGTTGGGCCTAAAGGCCAGCACATTCTATTTCATGCGACTCTCGTCTCTCTTCTTCATCAGGGGTTTCCAGGTGTGCTGCTATAGGGCAGAAAATTGTGGAAAACCCTCGGCCATTGTATCGACTGGCACTCCCTCAGTTTCAGTTTCATTCCAATTCAATGGGTATTCTGTTCACTCGAATGTTCTCTTCAGTCTTCGGCAACAGAGAAGCTCGAATCCTCGTTCTCGGCCTAGACAATGCTGGGAAAACCACTATTCTCTGTATTCTCTCTTTCCATTTTTCTCTATCTATTCCCAATTTCCACTATTTTTCACCCTACCATTTCTGTATGTATTTCGTGTAGATCGGCTTCAAATGGGTGAGGTGGTCTCCACGATTCCAAGTATGTGTTTGGTTTTGGGTTTTGGGTATTTGTCTTTTTTTTTCTTTTTTTTTGGTTTTTTGGCAGTTTGAGTTTTGTTTTTTCTACATAGGTTTATTTGTAATTGATCTCAAATTCCTATTCCTTTTGATGCAGCAATTGGGTTTAATGTGGAAACAGTTCAGTATAACAACGTCAAGTTTCAAGTCTGGGATCTGGGTAATTTCAGTTTCTTTATGCTTTATTTTTCAATCATGTAAAGCGAATCTTGTTAATATTTTGTGTGTTTTTGCATATATAGTGAATTCATCTTGTTTATTGCACTATTGATGTCTGGGTGATAAAGTGCCAGAAGGAACACTAATAGAAACACTAATGAATTTTGTTTAAGTTATTAGCTTTGTAGTATTTATATTGGATATCTTTGGTCCACGTTAGATTTGGGGTGAGAATGAGTCAGATTTGGAAGTCAGTTTAGCTGGAAAAAAAAAAAAGAAAATGAAATTGTCATACAAGTAGTTAAATCGACATTATTTAGGAACTATGGGCTAGATCTTGGAGATCCTTTGTGCTAAAATCATATCATGGCTATACCTATAACATTAGTGAAAGCAACTTACCATTTCTAAGAATTAGTGGTTTGAGGTAGGGTTTCGCGGTATTTATTTGTTATGACTGTGAAGACCCTTAGTTGTTTTTCTGAATAGGACTAAGGAAAACTATTACCTGTTGAGATTTAGGGTAGAAGTGAAGAGAGGTATTTATCCAATTTTTGTTACCGAGTGTGGGACTTCTCAAAGATCAAATAGTTTATTTAAGTTGCTTTGTTTTATCATTTGAATTCATCTTTGTGTTTGAAATCAATCTAGAATAGAGGAATTTGCCAATTGGAATGGTGGTTAATGAGGAGGAGTTGGCACTTGAATTGGGGTGTAGGATTGCGGAGTTTTTGCCTTCTTCCATTGAGCAATCCTTTTAAATCAATGGTGGTTTGGGGATTGGTGGAGTGGCTTTACAAAATTCTATAAATGTGGAAAAGACCATATATCCTAAGGTTGTGTTCAATTCCTGGAAAGTATCAAGAAAAGAAAAAATGTTAAGGAAAATGATTTTCTTATGTTTGGTTGGTCTATGAAAATTAGAAAAAAAAAATTATTAACATTAGTTAAAAATTTATATATTTTTTAAATCATTTAATATTCATGTTGATGAGTTAAAATAATACAATGAATTTGAACGTGTAAATAAAAATGATTTATAGACTTCTAACGCTATTTTTATTTTCTTTCGCTTTTTCTTTCCTTCTACTTTTCCTCTCCACTTTCTTTCTCTTGCATTTTCCCAAATTTTTCCAAGAACCAAACATAACCTAAAGGTAGGAGGCTAATTTGATCTGGAGCACATTATTCAGCTTCTCCATTTTTTTTTCATGATTGTTTTCTATTTCGAGAAAGGTTAAACTCAAGCTTTAGAAGATTTAAAGGTATTTCCTTTTTTGTCTAGATCGAGAAAAGAATTTTCGATGCCTTTCTCCACTTAACGAGATAATTTGTGTAAAGTGGAGTTATTTCCCCACACGTTTACAAAGTGAGCTCTCTAGAGACAAGTTACAAGTGGAAAATACTATGATGAAGAGAAAGGAGAATGGTTATTTTATGATGTGATAGATGGGTATGGTGTGGAGTTATGGGAAACCATCAAGGATAGGGACTATTGGTGGAACTTCTAATTTGGGGGGAAATGAGAGGAAGGTGAAGTTTTGGTATGATAGGTGGTGTGGGGATAACCAAGGTTCAAAATCTCGGCCGAGATTGGTATGACTCAGTCAAGACGTAAGTTGTAACCACCCCAATAATAGCCAATACTGGACCAATACATGAATCAATATCAGTCTGAAAAAGGGTATTTGGGGTTTGTTGTAGAGAGAGGGTTTTGTATAGGAGAGAGAGAGAGAGAGAGGAGGATAGCAAGAGAAGAGAGGTGGGAGGGAGGGAGTAGGGTGGTAGGTTTTTAAGTATTTAAAAAATTTTATATTTATTTTAAGAAAACTTATCTATCTAAATTAAAAAATAAATAATTTTTTTTTTTGATGATTTTATATATAATATATTTGATAAAAAATTGTACTTATATTAGGAAGTTTGGTGAAGAGGTGGGGTTGGTGTGCTCGTGAGCTACTTTGGGGAGGTTCTGATCTTGGTTTTTGGAAAGAATCAGAGACTTTCCTTCCTCATGTGGTGTTTTTGCTTTTGGAAAGACATTTGGTGTATAGAGGAGGCTTTATGCGATTCTTTTTCCTTTCTTATTTGCTTTGGCAGTCTACAAAGATGCGAAGGTGGCTGATGTTTAGGATAGTTCTAGGGAGAAAGGGGACCAGAAGCCCCTTAGCACTTTGGAGCCTTTCAATGATTGAGAGTTGGAGGAGGTAGAGAGTTTCCTACAAGTTCTTCAAAACAAGAAAGTTCTCCCTGACCAAGATGACTTACTTCTTGTGAAAGAGGCTAAAAACGGGTGTTTCTCTATGAGGCTTTTTTATAGGCTGCTAGACCATTCCCCTGTGGTTCTCTTCCCCTTTCAGTCCATTTGGAATCCTTTCAGCCCCATTAAGGTGGTTTTTTTTTTTTTGCTTGTTTTAAGATAAGGTGATAAAAAAAAGTTTTACATTTATTCTGGTATGCTTTTATCAATATATGTGATGTTATTTTGTATATTTATTACTATTATCAATTCATGTGATTATATTTATTTTTATCCATAATTTTAAAAACTTTAAAAAAGTTTGGAGTATCATCAATACCGATCAAGATATTAGAGACCGATATGCCTTAGGACCTTTTAGTCAATAACCGATACCGAGTTTGAACCATGGGGAATTAGTTCTTGTGTATTTCTTTCCATCTTAATATGCTTTAGTGTTACAAAAAGAGCTTGGGTGATAGATTTGTTGGACAACGAGGTGAGAATGGTCAATGAAAAAACTTTGTTTCTTTATCGAATGATTGAAAGTTGGATAGTAAAAGCAACTTTTCTTCATTGCTAGTTAAGGTAGTGAATAGAGATAAGTAGAACATGGCGATTATCTTTGGATTCAGGAATGGTATCTTCTCCATGAAGTCTGTATATGTTGCCATAGAGCCTAGGAGTTCAATTCTTTTTCTGATGGGGGTAATTTGGAATTCCTAGGTTTCATTTATAGTAAGTTTCTTTCTATTGGAACCTTATTAGGGAAAGGTATTAAGTCTTGATTGGCTTAAGAGAAGAGAATGAAAACCAAGATCCATGGGTTGTCTTGATTTGTTGCCGAAGTAGTCTTGGGGCGGAATTAGAATGGGTACAGTGGAGGACGATTGGAGCGGAGGAGGGACGACGGGGGGTATTCCTAGTGTTTTGGAATACAAGAAAATTGGATTTGGTGGAGTCCGAAATCGGCCATTTTTCTGTAACTTGTAAGTTTAAAAATGTGGAGGATGGTTTTCTGTGGGCCTTCACAGGGGTCTATGGTCCAGTGAAGAGAAGCAAAAGGGAACTGTTTTGGGAAGAACTGGGGGCTCTGAAAGGTTTATTAAGGAGGGACCTTTCAGTGCATTGGTGGTGACACAATGGTCCTTTCCCTAACGATGAAACTTGGTGGGTGGGCGCTGCATTGCCTATGAGCGCTTTAATGATTCTTAATGAGAGAATTTGGGAGCTTAGAGATCTCCCTACAAGGTGGCCCCTTTCACACAGGAGGGGTGGCGAAATCGGCGTATGTCAGAAGCAATGATTTTAGTGTCGGTGATTGGGAAAGTAAGTTTAGTAATGTGATCCAAAGAACTCTCCCAAGACCAGTATCTGACCACTGTCCCGTGTTGTTAGACAGTGATGGGATTAAATCAGGGCCATCGCCCTTCCGGTTTGAGAATATGTGGTTGAAGGTCGAAGGATTTAAGGATCTTCTTAGAGGTTAGTGGCAAGACCTTCAATTTTCCGGATCCTTCAGTTTCGTCCTGGCTTCGAAATTAAAGGCCCTTAAAGGTATTTTGGGGTTTAGACGAGAAGGTTTTAGTGGAGTTAAAAAAAGGAGGCTTTGAGAGCGGGATCTCTTTTTGGGACCCAGTGGAAAGGATAAGGAGTTGTCGCGAGAGCGAGGAAAGGGAGAAGGCCGGAGAGGAGGACATATAAAGGAGTGGAGTCGATCTGGAAGAGGTTTAGTGGAGGCAATCCGAGAGAAATTTGGTTGAAGAAGGAGGCGAAGCTGCAGGGTTCTTTCATAGAATGGCCAGGTCGCATAGGAGGCGAGATTCTATCAAGCATCGAAATCAATGGCGAGGAAACTTGGTCAGGAGGATAGGGATTAAGGAAGGCACACAGTTGGGGCTTTTCCAGGTGTCTCCTCATTTAATGGAGTTGGCCATTGCCTTTCCCAGATCTCGAGGTCAATTTGATTGGCGAAGACCATTGCGCTAAGCTTGAAGAAATGTTCACAGAGGAAGAAATACTAGCAGCAATTTCTGGGCTTAATGACGATAAAGCCCCAGGTCCAGATGGTTTTCCTTTAGCTTTTTGGTCTTTCAGTTGGGATTTCGTGAAAGAGGAGGTTATGGGCTTCTTTAGGGAATTTTTCCTGAATGATCAGTTCGTGAAAAGTCTGAATACTACTTTCTTAGTTACGATTCCCCGGGAAAAAGCAGGTTGAAGTCCTAAAGGACCTAAGACCCATCGGTTTAGTTAGTAGCACGTATAAAATTTTATCGAAAGTGTTGGCCTTGAATTAAAAGAGGTTATGAGCTTGGCTAATTTCCCGACATCGAGTCGTTCGTAGAAGGGAGCGGATTCTTGATGCGTGCTAATTGCGAATGAGAACAATGGACTCTATTCTAAGAGGAATGAGAAAGGATCCTTTGTAAGTTAGATACCAGAAAAAAGCTTATGACCACATCGGGTGGGACTTCTTGTTTGCGGATGGCAGAGAGGGAATGGGGTTTGGGTGCAAATGGATTAGATGGATTAAGCTGGTGCATTTCACGGCTTAAGTTTCAGTCTTGATTAATGGTTCTCGCCACCGGGTTTCTTTTCCCGGAGTTCGGAGGAGCTGAGACAAGGGATCTCTGTCGCCCTATTTGTTTGTTATCGGGATGGAAGCCTTGAGTTGTCTGCTTAAGAGAGCGGTGGATGGCAATTTTATCTCTGGGTGTAGGTTAGGGGGTAGAGATGGTGGGGAGATTGTCATATCTCATCTATTATGCGTGATGATCTTATCATTAACGATGCCAATGCGACGGTGATGTATTTGAGATGGACCTTAATGTGGTTTGAAGCTTTCGAGGTTTGAAAATTAGCACTGAGGCGAGATTATCTCTCTGGGTAGAATTGGACAATGTGGGAGGGAGTTAGCGGAATTTGAGCTTGGGTGTGGAGTCGGATCCCTTCCCACGAAGTACTCGGGTCTTCCCCTTGGTGCTCCCCACAGGGCTTTGGGAGTATGGGATTCCATTGAAGAAAGATTTAGAAATAGATTGTCCTCCTGGAAAAGACATTATATCTCAAAGGATGGGAGACTTACCCTTATCCGAAGTACTCTGTCTAGCCTCCCCATTTACTTCCTCTCTCTGTTTAGAATGCCAAAGATTGTTGGGTCCAGGCTGGAGAAGATTCAGAGAGACTTTCTTTGGGGTGGTGGTAATTTAGAGCGTAAACCTCACACAGTCATTTGGAACTCCCATGCACTTGAGAAGAAGCGTAGAGGTGGGTTAGGGGTGAGGGAGTCTCCATGATAGGTAAACTTACCTTTGTAGAAGAGTAGTGTTGGAGGTTTTGCTAATGAGAGGGACTCTATGGAGGCCCAGTGATGGGTACCAAATTCGGAGAGGAAGCTGGGGGTTGGAACACTAGGGACATCAGGGGAGGCTATGAATGCTTGGATATGGAAAGACATCGAGAAAAGAATGGCTCACCTTTCCAAAACTCCATTTTCCTCCCTAGGTAATGGAAGGTTGGAGCTTTTGGAAGGACCCTTGGTCTGATGAGCATGTTGTGCAATGAATTCCCCACTTTGTTCAACTTGGCAGTTCATAAAGATGCTAGGGTGGTAGATGTTTGGGATTCCTCGAGGAGGAGGGGATGGTCGTCTTTCTTTAGACACCCAGCGATTGGGAGATTGGAAAGTGGAAAGGTTCCTTCACTTCTGGTCAACAAAAAATTAGGCCTATCAAGAGGATCGACATTGTGGAAGAAGTCTAGGACTTACGGTTTTCGATTAGTCTTATGTATCATGGGCGGGTACTCTCCTCCTACTGATTTCCCTTGGCGATCCATCTGGAACCCAATCGTTCCCCCCAAATTGGGATTTTTTGCTTGGGAAGCCTCTTGGGGTAAGGTGCTCACTTTGGACCGGCTAAAGAGGAAGGGGATCCCCCTAGTAAACAGGTGTTGTTTATGTGAAGAGAATGAGGAAACAATAGACCACTTGCTTATCCATTGTTCGAGAGCCAAGATGTTATGGGATCTTCTTTGGCGCGAGAAGAAAGCATTGGGAAGCATGAAATTGCAGTTTTTAGCGGGTGTTCCCGATCCACATTTGTCAACTTCTCCTTACTTGGCAAAGTGCTAGTGTCGGAAAAAAACGGAAGAGAGTGTGGATGGCGGCTCCTCTTTGTATATTCTGGACGCTGTGGGTGAAAAGGAATAGGGTGATTTTTGAGAATGAGGTCCCCTCCGCTCATAGGATGAAATCATTTTTTGTGTTTTCCCTGTGGTCGTGGGCTAAGTTGTATAGTGTTGATAACTTAAATTCATTGGTGGGGTTTTTGTCTTGGATGGGGTATAGGTGAGAGGGAGTAGGTTTTTCTTTGTACCCTTCTCGTGTTCTCTTTGAGAACCTTCTGCTCTTTTTATTCTATATATACTGCTTTTTACCGATCAAAAAAAAAAAAAAAAGAGAAGAGAATGAACTCTGGTTGATAGGTGCTACCTATGTGAAGCTGAAGGAGAATTAATTGATTGCATTCTTCTCAACATTGTGTTATGACAATGCCCAAAGGTTCTTTAACAGTTACTCTTCTCTTTGTTTGGTGTTCGCCCGAAGGTGTAGTTTACCATGGTAAGAGATTCTTTCAGGGAGCTGCCACGTTCTTTCTGGGAAGAATTCATAAGAAAGGTTTAAGAGAGTTGCTCATTTGTGCGCTTTTTGTTTTTCTTTTTTGGAATGAGAATGAGGAGCTGTCTAACAAAGTCTTTAAGTGCTTTCCTTAATGTCTCTCTTCCTGGGTAAGGACATTTATTACATGGATGTAAGCTCAATGTCTTCAACTGATTTTGTTAATTGGTTGGGTTCTCACTAAGATTGCTGTTGTACCTTGGTGCTGTTTTTGTGGTGCTTGTTTATAAAATCTTACTGCTGTCCATGCAAAAAAAAATCTGATTGTGGTCTCTTATTCTTTCTCTTCATAGATTTTGAAATGTTTTAAAAATTAAAAACAAAAAGCATGTGCTTCTAATGTAGCTGTAGGGATATCAAAGCCCTCTTTTTTTTGCAGCCATTTCAACAGGGTATGCCATGTGGTGTGTTGCCACATGCTTCCACCTTTTGCTTTTTCCAATGGCACTGATGTGTTTTCTAATGTCGTTTTCACTTTGTGAAACAAAACTGCTGCGATGCATAAGATGGCCTATACTTTACCTTGCTATTGTTAATGTTACATGTGATAAAAGTTCAAACATGTGCACTGTTGCACTTTGAGCTACTAATTTATGGTTTTGATGTAAATTGTGGTTTGTTGAAACAGGTGGGCAGACAAGTATCAGGTAAGTTTCTTGCTTTGTTCTTTGTTTCTTTTTTTTGTCTTTTTTTAAACAAATTATTTAGCATTTGTTGGCAAGAATAGCAACCTAATATGAATTGCTTCAGCATGTGCATTGTAAATATTTTCAACAACTACCTTGTGTTTATTTATTATTATTATTGTCATTAGGTGCTGTTTATCGATCAAAAAAATATATATATCATTAGGTTCTGTATGTAGTGGAAGATGTACTTTTTTTGCATCTTTTTATTTTATTACACACTAAATGTCCTAATTGAAAAGCTGATCTCATGAAACTGCTCTTGCCTTTCAACAAATTATTTCCATTGCTTCCATTTCATTCAAGTATGAACAAACACATTATTTCAGGGATAGAAAGAGTTTGAAATGGAAATTTCAATGGTAACTATATAGGGAAGCTATTTATATTTTTTTTCTAAATGAAGTAGAAGTTGTTCATTTCTTTGTTTTGGCTTGTGTTCTCCATGAGAAAACCAAAGTAATAAGGAATAAAGCAATACTTAGCTACAGCTTGTTTGGAGTTAAATTCTCGAGAAAGTGATCATTTTGTTTTACTTATTGTGATAGACTAGTAAAGAAAGAAATAACCTTCTTTAATAACTAATATTCTTTGGGTCTGGTAATTTAAGATTTTTCTACTCTAAGGACTATTCTTGTACAACCATGAAATACCTAGAACTTTTCCTCCTTTTAGGACTTTCCTTGTATAGTTGTAAATTAGTTGCTAGGGGGTTTAAATTGATTTGAATTCTGTGAATATGAGGAATCATCCTTTCCTAGAATATGGGATGCTAGATAAATATGCATAAGTATAGAAGGGGTTTCTTCTATACATATGTATAGAAGGGCTTGGAAGCTTACAAAAGATGGCCATTTCTCAGTAAAATCAAGCTTCGATTTTTTGGATGGGGAGAGAGAGACAGGCTTCTTCCTAAACAGGTTATTTTGGAATAAATGGGTTCCTTTCAAAATGGGCTTCTTTGCTTGGGATGCTTGGTGGGGAAGAGTATTAACAATGGATCAACTCAAGAAAAGGGTTTCTTCCTTTAAGCAGGTGCCTTGTGTGTAGGAATGATGAAAGCATTTGAGCATCCGTTGTTACATTGCCCCATGGTGCAGGAATTTGGTCGTTTTTGTTGATGTTTGTGGGAGTTGGCGGAACATCGCAGCGATCAAGGAATGGATTTTTAGCTAGATCAATTTCCACATCCAAGGGTGAAAGAAAGAAAGGCTTGGAGGGCTGCCCCTTTTTGTCTGTTTTGGGAAATTTGGAAGGAAAGGAATAGAATCGTGTTTGAAAATGAAGAGTTCTCCCCCAACAGACTTAGAAGTGCTTTTGTCTATTCTTTTTGTTCTTGGGCAGGGGTAGTTGTAAATTCTGATTCTTTTGTAGCTAACCTTATTGCCTTATTGGCTACGGGTTAATCTTGGGGGTTGGGTGGGTCTTTTGTTTTTACTGCTTCTCAGGTTTGCCCAGGTGTTGTATACTCCCTTAGGGCTGGGCTTTTTAGCCCTCTTTTAATAGATTTCCTTTTTACTTATCAAAAAAAAGATAAATATGCATATGTATAAAAACTTTGAGTGCCACTTCTCCTATTTGAGTTTTTGGCCTTCATTGTCATGTTAATTCCCGAACCTTAGCTATTGATTTCTTTCTAATTCATTCTTCTCATATTTATCACTACCATCATGTCTCAAATATCAGACCTTATTCTTGCCACAAATTCTACTAAGGTGACATTCAAAGCCCTGTTAAACCAAACCACAGAGGAACTGCAAAACCTCCAACATGCTTATTGTTGTCCTAAAAAGAATCATCTTCAATGGTCTTAGTTGTTGCAAACCTTCCTATAAGGCAAAAGAAAACTGAATTATTCAATCAATACAAGACCAAAGTATTAAACTACCATTTTTTGTAAAAGTTTAAGCTATTGGGATGTGATTCTGCAATGCATGCAAGGCTTTCACCATTGGTAACATGTAATCTCATGTACCCAGGCCAATTAACTAGTAACAACAATTAAAGACTTGAACTTGAGTCTGATATATGATGGAAGGTTATAGTTGTTATACCCTATGGACCCATAACCGTCGATGCTGTTGGAAAATTAGTTGCTTAACACAACAAAAAAAAAAATTGATTGTAAGGCGAAAAGATTTGATCCAAATGATACCAAAGTTTGGCTTAGAAATTGACAAACAAACAACCCTTCCTCCTTTGATTTTTTATTTTTAATATTTCTTGCATGCTGTGGTGGGTAGGATAATATCTATAGCAGCTTATCTTCCCCTACATTGACAAACAAACATAATCATTCTAGAAAAATGTGGCAAAATTTTGTGATCTATATATATTAAAAAAACTTCTTAAGTTGTTGATTTTGCATCAATATGGCATGGAAAACTTGGGAAGTTCAAAATATACCAAAAATTTGAACGAAAAAAAAATCAGAAGTAAAAATAACCAAAAGTCACAACCTTATGGCAACATTTTGAAATGGAGTGATAAAGAGGGTTAATTGTGTGTGTTAGGGAAATTGATTTTAAAACTTTTGAGTCTATTAGAGAACAATTTTCTAAATTTCATTGAGCAAAAGATACTGTATGGATATGGAGAATAACTTTTCCTGTGTCTTGTGTTGCTAGAGAACAGAGAAAGGAGAAGCTTTTATAATCGTAGACAATATCCTTGTGACTGACAACACAGGACATAAACACAAATTATGCTAACAGCCATGCAAAGGGAAATTTTACAAAGATTTAGAAGGAAAGAAATGTTGTACTAGAAAAAATATAAATTGGGGAAAGAAATCCCCAACAACTGCAATATAACAGTAGTGCTATTTCACTACCCAAAATGCTCTCTTGCCATCATTAATTGTGGAATAGGAAGGATCATGAGTGAGACCCAAAGTTAATGATGGCGAGAAGAACACTGGGTAGTGAATATGCACTTTAATTACAATTCACTTGTTGGGGTTTCTTTTCCCAAGTATAGCCTTTCCTATATTTCTCAAACTTCCAAAATTTTCCCCTTTGCTGCATGTTAGCATAATTGCCTCTAAACACAATATATTTTAATTACTTACATATATGGTAGAATGTTCCTCTCTCAAATCTCTCATTGACTCACATTGAGAATCACACTTCATAAGGAAAGGCTTAGTGAGGCCAAGAACTCGCTAAGGGGAAGAAATGCAGTTTCATTGGCATAGCAAAGAAAATACCCATCTTGACTAGTTATGGCACCAACTTATCTGACTATTTGCATAGTACTATAAGGATAGATAAGCTGCAAAAGGGCTTACAGTTGTCAGCCTCAAATCCTAGAGGGTTCTTCTGAATCTAACAACCAGTGACCAAGGTTCTCTCCTCCTTCTACCTACAAATCCAACCACCCTTGAGTCCTAGCTCAAGTGGTGAAGGGATGGAGAGGGTTTGTGGGAGGTTCCAAGTTCAAGTCCCAAAAGAGACAAAATTTACCCGTTAAAATAAATAAATAAAACTCTTGCATCATTGTGAAAAGCAAAACCATGAAGGCCAACAAGATGATTCTTGAATTCTATCTCCCCACGACCACGTCATGATTAGAAGTGAATTTGTCATATGAGCTATAATTTTGTATTCATAATTTTAGTAATCAATAGACATTGTGAGCTTACATTTTTACCTATGGTGCTCAAAGCAATTACGACCCATTCGAAAACATTTTTCAAGGCAAATCTCAAAAATCGATTTTTTAGAATAGTTATTTTGTTCTTATGAACAAACTTTTGTTTAGGAACTCAAAGCATTTTTATTGACTAAATTTGTCATGAATGTCACCATGTGCTTCTACTTCTTCATGCTTCTAATTTTTTCTAAGACAACTTTATAAAAATATCACCTTTCTTCTAATTTCAAAAAGGGATTTTGACATAATAATTGCCAAATATTTGAAAAACTTTTTGCTATTCTAAAGAACATAAAGTTGATTTTAGAAAGGGGGAATTATGTTAGGGTGCACCATTGCAAAAAAAGGAAAAGCGAACACAAGTCCTTAATCCCACTTCCCTTAAATATCCCATCTCCAACAATATAATAAAAACATGCACTATAATAGTAATACTCCCTAAAAAGACAAAATGCCAGTAATTTGATTGACCAATGGGGTCCCATTTGTGGACACATAGGAGAAAGATTGCTAACATGTCTTAAGTCCTCTAAAAATTAAAAATAAATCCTCACAACATGCTTACAACATTAATGTAACAACCATATAACTTTAATGTAATAGCTTTCCCTTAATACTTGCTTTGACTTTGACACTTAATGTAACGATAAGTATAATCTTAATGCAATATGCTTACAATCTTTCTTACTTATTAAAGAAAAACTAATGTAATATGTAACACAACACTAGTAACTTGCTTTCCTTAATGCAACATAGGGGAAAGTTGTTACGATAATGTTAACATGTTACGTGTGTACTATATTTGTACATTAAGGAAAGTTATTACATTAATATTATATGGCCCATTTCAATGATGTAAGCATGTTGTAAGGATTTCTTTTTTAATTTTGCGAGGACTTATGGCATTAATCAGCATTATCTCCTACATGTCACAAATGAGCTACAGCAGTCAAAAATACGTTATGAGGCATTTGCTGTTTCATACCAGGGGATGTGTACCGTGCATGTTTTTGTATTATTGGAGATAACTAGGGACAGGGTTCTATTTTCTTTCTTCCTTAGTTCACCTGCATTATTCCCTTTTTAGGAAAATAGTTGTCAACGGACTATTAGATTTTTTTTTGGATAAGATGCTATTATAGTGCCTTTGATGCATTACAGGTAGAGTCATTTGAAGTTGTCAAATGTTCATGGGATGGCAGATATCATATTTCTCTTCATAAATGGTTGGAACTGAAGGAGAAGAAATTAGGGGATCTATCATGTGAAAGAAAAGATTATGTTATTGAAAAGAGGGCACGGGGAGAAAATTATGCATATTATAGTAAGTTTACCTACTTTCCAAAAGGTTAGCTACTTTTGGCTTGCACCTCCCCTTTTAAGCTAGAGGGCTAAGGGAGAAAAGATGTGGAGATTAAGGAAGGTTATTCCTACTTTTCATAGTTAGCGTTTACCAATTATTTGCTTTTACTGTGACAGCATTATGCAGTTCTTGCTGTTGCTGCCTTTTTTTTCTTTAGGTTTTTGTTCCTATTGATGAAGAGCATGCAAAAAAGATCGTTATTGATGGAAGAATTTGATGATTTTTTTTCATTGGTTAGGCAATCACCACAACATCTCTAACACCAAGGCACTATTATCAATCCATGGATAGAGGCACGAGTCTTGAAAAATGTTTTTTCCTTTTGTAAGAGAATCTTGTTTTTCCATAAATTTCTCAACTTCTGTTGATATTTGATGTTATTTTATGTGATTTGAAAGGGGAAAATTAAGTTTTAGGTTTAACTGAATACAATTTGTACATGAATTCAAATGATCCAACCAAAATCCACTCAAAATCTCAATCAATTCAATTGAGTTTAACCACTTCTTGGTTGAGCTTGTGTTTAAAATAGTATCAGATGGACAACATGGAAGGTCAACTTAAGATACTATTGACCCTAGTCATTACCAGACCTGGCAAATACTATGAACGCCTTTTAAGCTGCACTTTTTTTATTTATTCTTTAGGGTTTTTTTTTTTATGAAGTTTACATTGTTCTCTACCTACTGAAAAAAGGTTATATTGAATTTCATGCCCATGGGGTTTGGCTCAAGCAATATATAGGATTAAGTCTGGGAAGGGGAAATCAAGTTTGATTCAAGCATGGAATGAAAAGAGCAAAATAAATATAGTTACTTACCCCAAGAGAGAAGGCTTTTATATCATCCCTTTTGCAGCCTCATATGTATGGTACAACACTTGATTTGTCCATTGTTCCATGAAGCTCATTGATTGTTATGTAGATTGCTTTAAGTGACCATCTCTGTGATTCATTGGCTTATCAACTTTTTCTTCGTTTTGCTACAGGCCATACTGGAGATGTTATTTCCCAAATACTCAAGCAATAATTTATGTTGTTGATTCCAGACACTGATAAATTATAATAGTAAGATGAATTTCATGCAATTTTGGAGGTATTTTCATATGATTCATGTTTTATTATTTTATGACTAATTTGCAGAAAAAAGGGTCTGTGTTTTTAATCCTTCCTACGAAATGCACAATTTATGTGCTTTTAACTTTATTAAGCTAATGCTAGCTTAGCAGAAAAAGTTTACCAGGATGTATCACAGACATGAATTCAAGTTCCCGCTATGCATGAGCTCCTTATTCATCCTCTTTCCTTAATGTGGTATTCAAATTAGCAATATTTAAAGTTTTCATTGTAAGGTTTTCTGATTAAAAACCTTACAATGGAAACATGGTATTCCAATCACGTTCTCATTCCCTGCAGAGGTGCAGGGGGTGTTTCATGAACGAAATATAGGACCATATTGGATTTGAGACTCCTTGCTGTCAGAAATCAGTTAATACTTATCTGCACCACATAACTTAGATTTTATTTTGAGTATTAAGATTATTTAATAAAATTAACTTAAGATATATTTTAGAATATTGAATTGATATATTTTATCTTCATAAGTTATAACTAGGACAAAAAAGGTTGAGTGACAATTAAGGTTGTAGTGTACCAAAGGAAATTGTGGAGGTAACTAGGAGTAAATGGGGATAAAATGGTAAATGAGAATAAATTTATTGCTTTTCTTATTATTTAATTTTTTTTTTTCTTTAACTCATATAAGTAAGTTATTTTATCTAAACACACTCAATTGAAGCTTGCCAAAGTATATTATTAAGTTGCTTTAAGTTATTTAGTTAATTTACAAACACGCACTTGGTCTTGGACTGAAAATTGACGTTTTTGTAGTGGTAATAGGCCCATAACATGCTTACATCCTTTTACCTATATACCAAGTGTTTACAGCTTAATGGGGCATTTTGGGAGGCTGATTTGTGTTCTTGAACCATTGGGCAGGAAGAAGAATTAAGAAAAGAAAGAAGGTGCAATTGCCCTCATCTTTGCAAACAAGCAGGTTATTACCATTCGTCTTCAATCCTTGTATATCAGATAAGGAAAATGCTATTTCCAAATATTTTATTTCAATTTCCGCAGTTTTCACTTGTGCATCGTGCAAGATGCTTCAAGTTAATCAGAAAAAATGCAATGGCAAGCCAACTTTTTCAGCAATTTGGAACTTTAGAGGCATAGTGAGGCCATATTTGTTTTACTGCTAATGAGAAGTCGGCCTGATGATCAAAGCTCTATCTGCATTTTCCACATTTCCTTCGAAAAAAAAAAAAAAGTAGATTATGACCTTCTTATACCAGTAGCGATTTGATATAATTTTCTCTGTACTCTTGATGGAATTCTTACAGCTTTGGTTCATGATTCATCTGATGATTCAACTCATATTCTGATGTGAACAGGATCTTCCCAGTGCATGATGATACCACTGTAACAGAAGCTTTAGAGTTACTTTTAAGATTAAAAACCGTCAATGGGCTATTTTTAAAACTTGTGCCATAAAGGGTGAAGGCCTCTTTGAGGCTTGGGCTGAAGTAAGCATAGTTCATTAAACTTAGAATATTATTTTGTGTTTTGGAGATAAAATACAATGGCTATCAGTGCCAACAACACAGATCAAGTTTCTAATTTTCTGTGACATGTTACCATACTTGTCTTCGTACAAGGTCTATTAAAATTGCTATTTGTAGAAGTACTACAGTTTTCTTATTCTTACCGGCTTCCTAGGGCTTCTTGTCTTGTCAGTTCCCTCAAAGAACAGTCCATATTAATTTCATAGATTTGTCTGCAACTGTTTTTGTACTTCTCGAATAATGAGGTGCTATACGATTTTTATAATCTGATGAGAAGTGTTTTTTGCAGAGTCACTGCCCAGACTTTTAACAGCTGAGTATTGAGGATTTATCTTGTTGCTGAAGGGATAGATACTGCTCACAAGTAACATCAGAATCATCAAATATTAATGCTTAATTGACATTAAAACCATCATAATCAGGGAATTAGTACTTTACAATATATATAATTAATTGTTTTTAAAAGGTAGTCTAGATTATTGTATCTAAAACTTCAAATCCAATTAGTGTGTGATTTGTCTTCTACACAATATTGGTTTATACATTTGTGGCTGAAATCTAATAATTAAATTTTGTTGTCAAACTGCAGGTTGAGTAACACTCTCAAGTCAGGTGGCTAAATTTTTGTTTCCAGGAAGAATCAGAACAAGATTTATGTGAAGAGGGACTTACAAGTGGGTTTGTTGTCCAGCATGGCTGCTTTGCTGGGGCTTGGATTCACTTTCACTTAGGACCAGGGCTTTCTCATGTGTTTGGTAAAAATGTGATCATCCTTATAAATGCTGATTAGATATGATTTTAGGGGGAAAAAAAAAGGGAAAAATTTATGTGTCTATTTTTGGCGATATATTGTATTGTGTATTTTATTGTTTTCTCATCTCTAAGGACTTTTGCTGCCTTAATGCTTGGCAGGATTCTGGGCCTGTTTCTCATAAAGGAAAAGAATTTGTTGAACATATTTGTATTTTCATTCTAAAATATGGGGAATTGTTGAACTAGCCATTGAATTAGAGACTATTGGGTGCGTTTGGGAGAGTTTATTTATAGCTTATTTGAGCTTATCTTCTCATATTAGTATTTTTAATAAAAATTGTAAATGTTTGGAAACTTTTTTATAAGTCATTTTTAACTTATTTCAATAAGTATAGTGAAGAAGTTTATAAAAAAAAAAAAAAAAAAAGCTCAAAACTGCTTATATGAAAAACTAAAATTGGTCATCTTAATAACAAAAATGTCCTTATGAAAAAAATGAAAAGCAATTTTATGAAAAATTTTGTAAAAAATAGGTCAAATATTTGAAAATTCATATAAAAATAATAAGATTTTTTTTTTGAAAAATAATGAAAAATAAATTCTAAAAATTTATGTAAATATAGGTAAAATTTTAAAAAATATATGAAAAAAAATCTATTGATGATGAGAATAATGATATTCTTTATTTATAATTTGATGCAAATCCATGAGTATTTATTTTGTTTTTAAATTTATAATTTTTGTGATGATGGAAAGCACTTCAATGGTGTTTACATTTATTTTTTGTTTTGAAAATGTTTGTGATGATGGAAAACATTAGTTATGTTTGTTTTTTTTATGTTTGATGTCTTTTAAACTTTGTTGTGTTATATTATTAGATAAAAGTATATAAACGATATTTAGTGAGATATATAATTTTATTTATACTAGACAAAAATGCATCCACTTAAAATCTACCTTTCCAATCTTAAGGGAAACTTTTACATATAGGTCTTGCACCTTAAATAATTATGAGCAAACAGTACGTCGATTCCGTTTATAGAAACATCAAATTCAAGATTTTAATGAAGAAAAAAGCAATCATAACTCATTTAGTTTTTTATGTCTCTTTTTGATGCATGTGAAACAAAATTGAAGATGAGTATAGTTCATTAGTTATTTTTATCACCAGAGATTCTAGTGAATGATAAATGTTTCGGTATATAATGAATCTTTACTCTATTTTAATTTTTTAATATGGTTTCATGATATATATATATATATATATATATTACATTCTTTAGTTCTTTTAGTTTTTTTAATTTTTTTAAACATTATGACAAGTGCTTATTTATCAAACACTTCAATTTTATAAGTGTTTATTTAGTAATTTCAGCTATAATAAGTATTGGTAATGTGTAAACTATAAAGGCTGATATAAACGCTTTTTAAAATATGCATTCAAACACAAATAACTTATTAAATAAAATACTTATAACATAAGCTTTCATTTAATAAGTTCTTATAAAATAAGTGTTTAATTAAGCTACTTACCCAAGCAAGGCTCTTATCTATGGAGATTAATTACTATATCAACATGTCATATCTTTTATAAGTCATCACTTGTGTAATTTTTGCATTGAACAAATCTAAATGTCATCTGTCCTTAAATTTGGAAGATTATAATATGAAATTTCCGAAAGGTTTGCCTTAGGTCAATCTGTTGTTTTAAATTAACCTTTCCTGCCAGTCATGTACGTCATCGGCGTCATCGTCATCGTCATCTATAAAAATATTGAATGCATATTGTCAATAAATTATTTAAAAAAAAAACAATATTAATGATATTTCTCAAAATTTTAGTATTGAATATTTATAACTTTATATATTTTATTAACCAATATGAAAATTCAGACCTTAGTAATGTTATATTAATCCTTCTCTATATAAATTTTTTTCCATTTCTTCCCACATCAGCTCTCTTGATTCATCACAATCAACTATCTAAAATCCAGTGTTATTAATGCAGACATAATCCATGGGATGATACTCTTTTCCTAAAAGTGAAAGACATAATCATTCAACCATATTAAAGTAAAAATTCATATTAAAAAAAAATTATTTATGATGATTTTGTAGCCACAAGTTGTAATTAGTGTGTACAAGATTTTATAATTTATTTCCCCATCTATTCCTTTTTGTGGTTTGTATTCATTTAAAGACATTCTAATTCATTTGATAATATTTGGAACAAGATGAAGTTGGTTTAAAATATGAATTGTAAACTTTTACAAATTTGGTTTATAATTGATTTTCCTATCTATTCTTTTTTTATTTTTTTTTATTGTGGTTTGTATTCATTTAAAGACGTTCTAATTCATCTCATATTTGGGCTGAGATGAAGTTGATTTAAAATCTGAAATGTAAACTATAACAAATATGGTGCATGTATATGGTCTCTATCATTCATTTAGTTATCATTTTTATATTAAAAAAATAAAGGAAAAAACATGAACAAGTTTAAACATATAATAATAAATATTTTTAAACGGTATAAGTAAATATTAAATAGAAAGTAATGAAAATAGCAAATGTACCCACTAATTATCTTTTGCTTGATTGAAGTGTATCATGGATTCACGTGAAGAATTAGCAACCTCGATTCATTAATCACTTTATACTTCATTTTTATAGTTTTTCTAATTAGCAGTAACATTTATGACATTTCACCCACTATTAACTTCTAACTTATAATACAATATTGTTTGGTTAAATAAAAACATTCAATTAATAAGTTGTTGCATCAATGTGTATATATCCACATTACTTTATCATATATGTTTAAGGCATTTTATGAACATTTTATTGATGTTGAATGTGTTGGGAACTTTGGGTCTTCTATTCCCTAACCTTAAGATCATATAGGTGAATGTAGACAATCTTAGGTCTCTAGATCATATGCAACCGAAGTAAACAATACCAATAACCACATAACAAGAATAATAAGTTTTAACTATTTGGAATCCAAAGAAAAGTCGTAAGAAAATTTTAACTTTAATAAGAACATTCTCAAGTCAATTTTGCTTTTGATAAATATAAAATTTTAAAAGTTAGAAAATCTCATACATCCTTATGTGAGTATGTAGACTTTTTTAGTTCGGACCGCTAGCTCAATAGGCTCGGCCTTGTGGTGTGTGCACAGTGCGCCTCGTAAGACGGCCCGTAGCCTGACCACGTTATAACAAAACCACATTGGAACCCACTAGAAAGTGGATCCGAGACCCCGTTTGGGATCCCGAGAGTCCCCCATTGTCCGTGCTAAGTATATGGGAAATTTGTTATGGGAAGAGCTGCAGTAAGATATATTCTCGAATTTCTACGATTTCACAAATCCTTTATTTGGAAGGATAATCCTTGATAAGGGAAAAATATATTTTATCCCTTATTTCTCAAAAGGATAATCTTTGATAAGGGAAAAATAGATTTTATCTCTTATTTCTCAAAAGGATAATCTTTGATAAGGAAAAACTTATTTTATCCCTTATTTTTTAAAAGGATAATCCTTAATAAGGAAAAACATATTTTATTCCTTATTTCTTGAAAAGATAATTCTTAACAAGGAAAAACATATCTTATTCCTAAAATAAGAACGAAGATTTGAGGCAGAGCCACATAAATTGGAAGAGATTTCATAGGGTAAGTATACGGTCATTATATAAAACCACCTTCTTCTTCCTCTCCACTTATTTGTTGACTTAATCATCTAGGCGATTGACACAGATCTGGATGCAAGCCCTTTTGTAGGTTCATTCTTTCGGTGATGCCCGGTCGGACAAACAAAGATGGTTCTTACAATTCAGCGCCGTCTGTGGGAAATCGGGTAAAGTCTTTCGTAGTGATTAGCGAGTTTAAATCCATGGTATCCGATGGCCGCTATCACTGGGCTCGGTCGATCCCCATTCCGCATCTCGTCCAAAGCGGTCACAATGTCGCCTGGCGGTGATCCGGTCGCGGAAGATCAATTCCTCCATTGGGTCGGGGCATGGAGAGAAGCGGGGAGAACCAACGAAAAGATGAGAGGAGTTCTGAAGTCATGTTGAACACACTCCGCAGCGAGATAATAGCCAGTTTGCGAGACTGGATCGGAGAAGCCACGAACTGGAAGAGGTAATTGTCACACCGATCCGGCCGACCCGATTAGGCCGGATCCGAACGAAGTCGAGGGCGCGATCTTATCTATCTTATATATTAGGGCTCGTTGGCGCATTACTGCCGGAGTTGTACAGTACCTATTGGTGCTGGACAATTTCGAGTAATAACAAAATCATTTGTACATGTACAAAAAGAACTACCACGGAGTGGTGTCAATATAATTTATAAATATAAGTCCATTACTTTATACAATTACTTATATATATACATATTTAATAGTGTTCAACATTTACATTGTTTGCAAAGAAACAAAAGACTTATACATTATACAAAAAATCTTCCAATGGACCCCTATTGATGTGTTATTTCGGCTGTGGCGATGTGGAAGGTTCCGTCTCTAGCCTCCCCCTCTTGATCTCTGGATTGAGCACGTGCTAAGCTTTCACGCTTAGTGGGAATATAAGCATGGACAACCACCAATGGCGGCGTGCAAACTTATACATATGCATTGCATTATATATATATCTAGAAACATATTTTCTATAACGTAATTCCTTATCATCGATATTCCTATTGCATGTAATCTTTTCTATTATATGTTCTATGTCTTTAGCATTTCCTTTATTTATACTTTTACGTATTCCTATTTGAGTACTTTACATATTCCTATACTTGTCTGTGTTCATCTTTCCGCTTGTTATATGTCTTTTCAATGTTCCTATTCTTTGTCAAGTTACATAGCATGTCTCTTAGTCTATATCTTTTTCATCTTTCGGTTCATGATTTATTTCATCCTTCACTTTCATACTTTGTACTATTGTATACTTTCTATTATAGGTGTTCATCTTGTATTGTTCATATCCACATTATCACATTACTATTTCCCTAATTTTCTTGTGTTTTTATACCTATTTTCATATCGGAGTTATAATGTACTTCTTATTCATATTTATCTGTGCACTTTCATCGCATAGCAAGGCTATGCTTCTCATATCATATCACATTACCCATACTTTTCATATACATTTCCTTTGTGTATACTTTTTCCTTTTTCTTTTATTTTCGTATGCAAATACCTTGAAATTGGATTCGAAATAGCGGAGTGTGCACGAAGAGTACTATCAGCATGCGAGGGCGAGTGATCTCTCTATATTAATACGAAGGTATCATCCTTTATCTGAGCAGTGACTATGTCATATGCTATGCATTTGCAGAAGGTACTATCCTTTGTCTGAAATGTGATTTCTATCTATTGTGGTGACCCTTACTTGAGGCCACACAGGCCAACGGGATCTATATCATGTTAAGCGGGGCCTCGATATCTGTCTATGAATATCTTTGCGACAGCGTGTCTTCCACCCATAGGCATACTGTCTATCCTCTACCAGGGTTCATGGACAATGGAAACACATACATTTTTTGCATATATATCTAATAAGCATGAATAACTATTGTTATCGCAATTGCTTATGCATATATACTAATATCATTACTTTACTACCCCGTATTAGTTATCATAATTGGCAGCTTCACATTTAGGTTCTCATATATCCTATATAATACATATAATTATATCTTTTCTATCATTTTAGTTTTGTTTATCATATATTCCTAGCGTGTTCATCTTTGTTCTTTTGGTATGTCTATCTTATACTCATATCTTTTACGTATTTCTATCATTTGTTCTTAGCATGTTCTATCTATTCATTTAAGTATCTATCATATAATCCCTATCATACGCCTTATATTCATATCATTTACTCTTATAATATATGTGTATCATTCGTGTACTTTAGCTATCATATCTTATGACATGTTCTATCATATCTTATTATATTTTATGACTTATACCTATCATATCTTATGACATATTCCTATACCTTTCGATACTTGTACATTATACGCATCTATGTGATAACTTATTCCTCTATGATTCTACTTTATTTAGAATTCAGGTCAATCAATCAGATCATCAAACTAAAGTTATGGCATTTTCATGTCTAACTAGTCATTTCTTAGATTTTCTGGTGACAGTTTGTATTACTCATTTTTAAGGGTCTTAACTTTATATTTTGACCTATGTCCTTAAAATCATTTTAAGCTAAGGTGCTAAGGGTTCTATTCCAGCTGGAATCACCCAATTCAGCAACGGACTCAAGTTACGTCGAAACTCAACTACGGACTTCTCTATGTTCAACTTTGAAACGGGAGTTTGGTTTGCACATGGTCCCACTTCGAGTGTATTTTTGGGCACTTAGGATCAAATTTAGCAATGCACCTTCTCTTTAAGTTTTGTTCTCCATGAGTCTATTTGAATTGGCCCCTTGAATCACCGTCGGATAAAGAGATGAGCAAGTTATGGCCAAAATACAAAAGCGGTCGAGCAGGGAAAACCAGGAACAAGTTGTACGGTACAAGCTCAAGTTATCTTAAGTACAACAACAAATGACGGGAATTACAAGTTGTACCGGTACAAGTTCAAATTGTACCGGTACAAGTCTCGAAAAGTGCCAGTGTGTGTTTTCTCACATTTTCCACCATACTTTTGATACTCAAATCTATTCTATATACATCCAACACATCTAATCTTTCCGATTCACCGCCAGAATCACTTTTCTAAACTGTTTCACTTTCATTTCTTATCTTCTTTAAAACCTTTCCATGAATTTCTCCCAAATCATTCGACATAGATTTATGACCCATCCTCGAATAACCATGATGATTAGTTAGGGTTTATTCTAAACCACAACTCAATTCTTTCAAATTAACCATGAATCAGCGAAAGGGAGGATTCCAAACATCTTGTTCATATGGGGTTCTACCAACCTAAATTTAAAGGAAATCTAAGTTAGAATGCAATTCTATCGAAACCACTAGATTTGGAGATAAACTCTTAATCATACAAGCCTTAAAGTTCTATAGTCCCATTTCAATTCCATGATCTAGGTTAGTTTCATAAAAAAACTAAGTTCCATACCTTTGATCTTGGTTCCTCTTCTTCCTCTTCTCTTCTTCCTCTTCTTCTTCTTCTTTTGCTCTCTTTCTCCTCTCTCTCCTGGTTTCCTCTCCCAAATGGAGACCAATTTGGTCTTAAATCCATTTTAAGTTAAGGCCATGTTTAGCCTTCAAGTAAAAATCATTTTTTGACTTTAACTTTCATAATTACATTTTTAAGCCCTTTATTCTCATGTATATTTCTATTTCATCTTCTCTGTTGCCTTTATTCCCATAACTTATTAAATTTCTATTTTGGCATCCCATCTTTACCTCTTATAGCACTTAAAGTCTCAAGTGGTAGAAATTACATATTACCCTTAGCTTTATTAATATTCCGGGTATCTTGTTTTATTTCCGAAGAAAATTCTATTTAACTTTTAATATACCTAAACAAGTAAAGCGCTAGGGTATATTCGAGGAATGCGCAGTATCAATAAAGCTTCCTTTACTTTATTCTCCATCAATACGTACAATCGCCCACTTAAAAGTTCGGTAGGTTGATGTCCTACCGACCAGTATAGTTGATGCTCAATTACGGTTCATTACAAAGTCGGGTAAAGTTGATGTCCTAGGCAGAGTATAGTTGATGCCAATTTGGTTCATTACAAAAGTCGGGTAAGTTTGATGTCCCTCTGGAAGCTTGAGAATGGATTTGATGCCAATGGTTCATTACAAAGTCCAGGTAAGGTTGATGTCCTACCGGCCCAGTATGATTGATGCCCTACTGGTTCATTACAAAGCCCGAGTAAGGTTGATGTCCTACCAGCCCAGTATGATCGATAGCGGTGAGGTTCATTACAAAGCAGGGCCGGGTTGATCTCTGCAGGACGGTATGGTTAATGCCCAGCTAGCTCATTACAAATCCCGGGTAAAGTTGATGTCTTACGAGTACATAAGAGTCTAGACTATGCCTTTAAGCCTGCTGGCACTTTCAAAAGACCAGACTATGGCTCTTAGCCTACTAGCACTTTCTTAATGCTAGACTTCTGGCTCTAAGCCGTCTGGCACTTTCAAAAGACCAGACTATAACTCTAAGCTTGCTGGCATTTTCTTAATGCTAGACTTCTAGTTCTAAGCCATCTGGATCTTTCAAAAGGCCAGACTTTGGCTCTAAGCCTGTCGGCACTTTCTTAATGTCAGACTTCTGGCTCTAAGCCGTCTAGCACTTTCAAAAGACCAAACAATGGCTCTTAGCACGGTGGCGCTTCAGCAGCCGCATACTTTTGCTTTAAGTTTGTATGACACTCTTGTCTTTAGAATTTTGGCTCTAAGCCGTCTAGCACTTTCAAAGACAAAGTATTTGTAGCTCTAAGCTCGCGGCACTTTCTTAATGCTAGACTCTAAACCATCAGAATCATTCAAAGACCGGACTTTGGCTCTAAGCACAGCACTTTCTTAATGCGGACCGGCTCAAGCCGTCTAGCACTTTCAAAAGACCAGACTATGGCTCTTAACCTGTTGACACTTTCTTAATGCCAGACTTCTGGCTCTAACCCGTCTGGCACTTTCAAAAGACCAGATTGTGGCTCTTAGCCTACTGACTCTTTCTTAATGCCAAACTTTTGGCTTTAAGCCTTATGACACTTTCTCAATGCCACTTCCTTAATGTCAGACTTTTGGCTCTAAGCCGTCTAGCACTTTCTCAGTCAATAGCCGCCGAAACAAGCGTTTGACACTTTCAAAGACTGGCGTGGCTCTAAGCTGGCGGCACTTTCTTAATGCTAAACTTACGGCTCTGGTATTTGCTTTATAAAGGCCATGCCGCTCTAGCGGTGGCCAACTTCGAAAGACTTGTTGTGGCTGTAGCCTAATGACACTGTAATGTTAGACTTGTCTCTAAGCAGTTTGACACTTTCAAAAGACCGGATTTGTGGCTCTTGGCACGCTAGTACTTTTAATGCGGAACTTACGCCTCACGGTGATCACAACTTTGAGCAGTTGTGGCTTTAAGCTTTCGCTGGCACTTAAAAGACCAAACTATGGCTATAAGCCTGTGGCACTTTCAAAGTCCAAAATGCTTTTGGGCTCTAGCACCTGAGCGGATCATTCAAACGCGACATTGGCTCTCGGCTGTACCTTCTTTCTCTTCACCGGCGGGACGGGAAAAGATGTTCTCAAAGATGAGATGTTGGGGCGGAGGCGAGCTGGTGGGGGCTGGGTGGATCTGCGACGGCGTGACTGGGGTGACGCTGAAGGCTTCTGAGTTGGGCTGAGGATGAGGCAGGAATTTCCCAGAGGTGTTTGCTGGCGACCTCTGCGTGTTGGAGTGGGGTGTAATGGGAGCTATGATGAGAAGAGTTGGGCTTTTTCAACTCTTCCGGGTTCTTGTGACTGGAGAGCTGCGACCTCCTCTGGTGATCCGAACAATGTATCGTTGATGGCGTCGGTTTGCCGCCTGTTTATATCCCGACACCGTTAATGTTGATCATACCAGATCATGACTTTCTGTCGGTTTGATGATAACGTCTGATGCCGTTGAAGACTTTCGGCGCCATCATTGGAAAAAGTGTTGTGGATTTGCGTGTTTGTTGAGGCTGGAACGCTCCGTAGACTGCCATTATGACCAGTATTGTTGGCGTGATGAGCGATATTTGTGAGGCAGCGAGTCATGTTGATACATGAACCAGATTGATCCACAAAACTGCGTCTGGGATCGAGTCCCAAACCTTGACCATCTTACGGCATATGGGAAATTTGTTATGAGAAAATACGCAAAGTAGATATTTATCCCTGAATTTCCTGATTTCTAAATCATTTATTTGGAACAATAATGCTTGATAAAGAAAAAAATATTTTATTCCTTATTTCTCAAAAGGATAATCTTTGATAAAGGAAAAATATATTTTATCCCTTATTTATCAAAAGGATAATCTTTGATAAGGAAAAACATATTTTATCTCTTATTTCTTAAAAGGATAATCTTTAATAAGGAAAAACATATCTTATTCCTAAAATAAAAGCAGAGAGATTTAAGGCAGGCCTATAAATTGGAAAGATCCCCCACGGAGTAGAGGTATATAATTCCAACTATCTCAACCACCTTCTTCTTCCTCTTCATATTGTTGACTTAATCATCGAAGAGGTGGCCGGCACACCGTTACCAGATCGCCCTTTTTACATGTTCACATTATGCAATTAATGCCCCGAAAATCAGACAAACAAATTGGTTCTTACAATCCTAAATCTTTCCTTTTGTTACATAAACCACAATCTCTCTCTCTCTCTCTCTCTCTATATATATATATATATAAAATATGTGTTTGACATTTGTAAAATCAGTGTTGAAATATTAAATAACACTAGGGAAAAAAATCTCCTTTGTAACTAGGGTGATTCAAATCAAGTCCCATACTTTGCCCCACAGAAATATTAAAATGTATTCAACTATTGAGTCATGGCTCTTTATGTTATAATTATGTCCCTCTGGACTTAAATCCTAAGGTCACCTTGATATATACAAAATAAATGACAAAAAGTGTAAATACATTGGTGTGAAGGGTAAAGAGTATTTTGGTGCATAAACTTTAATCAAATTAGCATGAATTATGCATGTGTTATTGAAGTGGACCCAACCATGACAAAATCAAAACAAGATAATTTGTACCTTAAAAATTCCCATGTTAGTTGCCTTACCTCGGTGAGTGTATGTGACCCTTAAACTTTATCCTTATCATTTTGCCTACATTATTAATATAGAGAGAGAGGTTGGTAGATTGGAAACTGCATGCATCATGCATGACGTATACAAATACTTTCTTTCCTTTAATTGATAAACCACTTTTACGGCATCTTGTAGTGGGTAGCTTGGACCATCTCTGGTCTGCATGTCTCCTCCAAATCTCTTGTATCCTTCTCCACCTCCTCTTCTTCCACCTCTCCAAGGAATTCTAGCTTTGGAGTTTGGGAAACTAAAAGTAGTTCCTCACCAACTCCCAGGACCCAGCTAGGCCTCATTCCAATTATTCAAAGTTCAAACAAATTTCTACTTAATTGGGTTTAAGGGTGTAAATAAGTCGATCTACTTCTTACCTATTCAAGTTTGTCTCGTAAAATACTTAAATAGATTGAAATTAATTAAGTCGAGCTTGAACTCGAATGGTTTATCAAGTCAAGTTTGAGTATCATGAGCTTAATCGAGTTGAATTTGTGTAGTTCGACTATTTTTTGAATCGAGTTTCGAATATTTGAAGAAAAAAAAATCTAGATAAGGTTAGAGTCAAATTCCAGTTTTGAGTGTTTTAATCAGGTTATTTCGACTATTTATATTCTAATTGAGTAATTAGATATGAGTTTTCATTCAATCGACCTATTCTTTTTTCTTTTCTTTTTATTGAGTTGTAATAACAAACTAAGGTGGTTTTGAGGATCCTAATGCAAGTGGTAAGGGAGGATGGGAGGCCTTTGAAAGGCATGCAGCTAGCGTCCCAAGAACATAATAGTATAATTCCAAAGGATGTTATACAAAGTGAATGGAAATTGAAAAAAGGAAAAAAAAAAACTCAAGCATAAAATGTCTTAATTAATAATTACAGAAATTCTTTCAAAAAAAATAATTAATAATTGAAATGAAGAGTCCTGATCTAAAAGATATTTGCAAAAGGACGCTTTACATAAATCATAATTGTAATTCATCAGGAGGCTGTAGGTTTGGTAAAGCCATGAACATTAATTATCTCAAGACGTTTTCAAACCGACCATTGAAAAGGGGCTATAATATAGTCGTGTCACTTTCAAATGGAAAATTACCCATTTAAACCTCTTACATTTGAAAAATGCTTTAATTTTATATTTAATGTTATTTGCACCTTTGATGAGAGAAATCACATATTCACAAACACCCTTCATACAAGCATAACATGTCATGGGATTATGATAGCATAACCATATGTTTATAGTCTAATAATATCATAAACATATTATGAATCTAGACCATTTTAATCATGTATAATGAGCAAATTCTAAATAATCATGCTTTTACTAATTTAATTCAAGAGATATAAAGTTTGTATAGTGAAAGCGTATTTATATTTATTGTCGGAAGTTGTAGAATATATGAATTCAATTTTCCAAATTTGATACGGTCCTAATGACAAGAGTTTGTCTCTCCTCTAATGATAGGGATGTAAAGAAGAAGAAGAGCTAGGGTTCTTTCAATTGGGGATCATATCCCTAATATTTATGCTAGTCATATTAGGTTAGACATTTCTAATTTGGCCCCTCATCAAATTAGAAATATCTCTTATGTATCCACCATACATTAATTTCATGACAATTATACCCTTAAGTCAATTTACTTTAATTCTAATTAGATCACTTTAGTTGAAGCGATTAAAATTGATAGCATGAATATATTTAATATTTATATATGTGGCTCCACAATAGTATTAAAAAAATTCCAACAATCTCCCAGCAGGCCATATGTAACCTTACAAATATGTTCAACCAAATGAATGCAAATTTACTATCATAACCTTAGGGTATACCTAAAACAATCTCGTCCATTAACAATATCGACATAGGATCAAAGTGGTTTTTGTTCAATGGTCACGTTGTTCACTTTATCCATTAGGTCTACCATAGTATTTACCACTATAGTTAGACTTAATGTTTTTTATCCTTTTGTCAAGTTGGTTATCAACTTCAACTTTAAATTTTTTGAACACATCCAAGAACTGTGATTTCTCATGAATTAGATATAGATAGTCATATCTTGAGTAACAATTTATGAAAGTTATAAAATATTGTTGACCATTCCGAGAGTAGTGATCTCAAGGCCGGGGCCGGGCTGTGTTTGGAGCCCGGCCGCCGTGGGCTTCTTGGTTGGCAGAAGCCCAAACGGCCCGAGCCCCTTAAAGGGGCGGGCCAGGGTTGCCTTTCATTTCGAGGCCGCTCGGCGGAGTGGGTGGCTCGAATCATGGGCTTTTAGGCTGCCCCGAGAAGCCCCGCCCATGGGCAGTCGAAACCGCGGGCGCTGGGGCCGCCACGAGCCCGTTTAGAAGCCGCCTAAGCTTGGGTTTATAGGCCGTCCAGGCAGATCCTAAAGCCCACTTAAAGCCGCTAAAGCCCAACCTTACCCCTTCACATAGGTTTTTATTTAGAATTGTATTCAAAGTTAAATAAAAGTAAGCTTAAAACAATTCAAAATAAAAAATACATCATTTTAAATTTTATTAATCAAATATAATTACATTTAGAAATGTAAGAAAAGTTTACATCACTACAAAATAAGTACATCCCTGACTAGGTTGCTTCTACTTATTTGTCAATCGTTTAGCCCTTTTCAGCGCCCAGAAAATAAAAATACAATACATTTCCAATAAAATATTTTAATCATTATTTTAGTGACGGGAACTATCTTTGATCCATTCATGTCTTGATATTTTAAGTTCTTTGTATCGACCACTAGTTGACTATCGAACATGATCATGCAATCTCTTGTCCGCTAAACTCCAATTTTTTAAACATACTATTGCTTGATTGCTTGAGGTGACAAATTACATCTCTTTTTGCTAACCACTCTTCCACCTTGCACTAAGCGGCTTCGATCTGTTGTACTCACGAGCATGGAGTTAATCATCACGTCGATAATAGATATGGCGGGTATTTAATTTATTTGTTTCCACCATTCTAAAATATCAAAATCTTCATTATCTTCAAATGAAATTGTTTACTACTATTTGAGATATCTATCTATATCTGTATTATTTGGAGACTAGTTGTTACCTTTTATAACTTTTGAACGTTTAAAGGCTTTTATAAAAGATGAGGCTTGTAGTGGATGATGATTTTTATCAGTAATATTATTCTGTATTTTTCTTTATAAATATTATATAGAAAATATATAATAGCAAATTTACTTCATTTTAATTTCTTTAATTTTTATTTGATCTTCATTGTAAATAATGGCAACCATTCATCTAAAGCATCAAATTTTAATCTAGGGTCTAATTAAACCAATATAATAAATTAAAAAGTATTTCTCCCCAATATTTTTAATTTTTCTATCATTTCAAAATTGTATATTAAAATTTTCATAACTTAAATAATTTTGAAGTACCATATAAATACTAGTTATTGCATAATGACCCGATGTGAGTTAGATAATACACACTACAAGAAGGAAATATTTGTTGTATTATCAAAAATTTCAAAAAAGATCTCGTAGAAAGGTCCATAATGTGCCAATCACATAATCATTTAATACATCCAACATCTACATCATTATTATTATTCTTAGATAATTGCATTTAGTATAATTGTACTACTTTTTATATTTTGCCAATATTTTGTAAAAGCTTATAAGTAGAATTTAAATACAGTTGGTATGTCTAAACTTATATTTTCTTTTCATATTTGCAATTTTGCAACAATAAAAAAATAATTCATGTTTTTGCTTAGAGACAGTGTATTATATGCAATGTCTCTAATTTTTTCTAATGTCTTTATCAATGGTTTTAATCCATCTTTTCTGATCAATTTAAAATATGTACTAACAACGATACGTGAAATAATTTTGCATGATACTTAGTTTATTTGCCAAAATCTTTTTTAATCTTTGTATTGCTACATTATTATTTTGAAGCTTGATATCTAATATTTATTGTAAATATTTTATCTAAATGAATACCTAAATCTATAATTTCATCATTTATTCAAGTTGATATATTTGTACCATTATGTGGGTATTTATTGTTTTAAATGAAATTGTGCTTTTATTTAACGTTCATTCACTATCTATATATAATGAAACGATAATACGTAAAAAGCACATCATTAAAAGTGTCCAAATATCAGATGTTAAACAAATTTTTCCTTCAAAATTCTGAAATATTGTTTAAATTTTCCGTTACGATTTGAAATTTTTTCATAATAACTTTTAGCGATATTTAAAACCAACCTTTTTGAATTGAGGATTAATCAATATTTGAATTTGTTTACGAATAATCATCAGTTTCCATGTATTAAAAGGTATTTCAACTCTTAATATGTAATCAACCATTCCTTTACGACAAAGCGAGACTAAATCGTAAGAAAATGTGTGTAAATTTTCGCATTCATCTTTACTAATTGCATATAATTTCTAATATCTACGGTATTCTTAATTTTACATTGTTCATTGTGTCTTTTAAATGACTTATTGCCCGAATTTAGTCCACCACTAAAGTTTGCTACAAATTTTACATTTTGCTTTTATTTCTTTTTATTATTTTCTAAAATTATTTTATTAATCAAAAATTCCATATATTGAACTATAGTTTTTTGCTTAATGATGTACATGGACTAGAAGAAGATGCACATGCACTATCCATATTAAATTATTAATAGGAAACCAAGTATTATACTAAAAAAATAAAATAATGAATCAAAAAATAAAGTGAACAAATAAGAAAAAGTAGAATTGGAGGAAATGTTACTCAATTGGAAAATCGAATAAAAATTCTTTAAAATCGAACTATTGAATTCACCAATCTGCTGATTTGCACCACCCGATAATAATAATAGCAATATGAAGAACAATTGAAGAAAATGAAGTAAATGCAAAGAATATGAGACAAATTGTGAAAATGAAGTGAATTTGGAGAGAGTATGAAAAATTAAAGAGATAGTTGATGAAATTAAGAGAGATATGTGAATTGTATTTATAGAAAAATAAAGGAAAAAAAAAAAAAGGGTGTGCAGCACATGACCGTTCAGGGGAGGGGAGGGGAGGGAGTAATGATGGTCATATGACCATTGGGGGAGGGTGGCGAATCGCCGCTCTGGGCTGTCGGGCCCTCCCACACTCTGAGGCCCTATCGGGCCCCTCCTCTGAGCCCGTCGGGCCCCGCCCTCTGGGCCGTCAGGCACGCCATTCTAGGCTGTCAGGCCGGAGTCATCTCACGGGCCCAGTTCGACCGCCACAGGCCGTCGGGCGGAGTCCGATTATAAAGCCCGTGGGCTGGCTGATCGAACACCAAAAATTAAATTCCGTGACGTAGTTGATTAGTCAAGCGGGCCTAGAGCCCGACGGAAACCGGGCCACAGACTAGCAATCGGGCCGACCAGTGTGGGCAGTTGAACCCCTACGGGAAGCCATAGGAATGACCTACATATCTAAATGTATTATTAATATCAAATTTTCCATAGACCTATTGGCATAATCCTTTAGTTTTAGTCTACCTTCCCTTTACACATTCAACTAAACATTATAGTGCAGCAAATTAAGGGTTAAGTCCTATCAACCTGAAGTCGTTAAACTCTATTTCTAGAATATGACATAATCCCTTGTGTCATAATGAGCCTGGATTTTCTTTATTTAAATTGCGTTTAATACCTCATGATTCCACATGCAAGGTTTCATTATAGGAAACAACAGTTTCAAACATATATAGGTTATCATAAGCTTTTAGGAAACTACTACCAACAATATTCGAATTTAAAGATAAATAAAACCGATTGTTTCCAAATAAACAAGAATTACCAATTTTACCAATAAAGAAACTAAAACCAAATTTCGTCTAAAAAACAGTACAACAAAAGTATATTTTAAATTCAAATAAAATCTAGCTCCTAATGACAACCTAAAGTGCCTTATTTGCCTTTGTACATTCTTTATTAATATATCATTTCCTTATTTTAAAAAAGAAACAACCTTTGTTTTCTATTATTTGTTCTTTGATTGAGCCACTTATCATTAACTTTCATATTATTTCTTTTAATGCCCTTATCCTTATTTTAAGGAGTGGTAGCAAATTAGCCTTTGGGATGAGGTGAATCTGATGCTGCATTAAGATTTCTGTGGCTTGACTCGAACCTCATATGAGTCTCGCTCAGAGCAACGCCGGATATCCCGCTGGAGTGGTTGTTGAAGGATCAGCAGAATCCATGTGAGTTGGCCTCGTTCTTGGCGGCTAACGTAGCCTTGTGCAAGGAGAACTCAACCTTGCAGAATTCGACAATCCCTACTCCTCATCCTAACATCCCAAAACACCTCGTGGCCTTGTGGGATATGAGTCCACGAATAACTTTTCTATTCCCTTGCGAATAGATCACCTTTCTGCCAATAATCCCTGATCAATCCGATCTCCTTCTCCCCCTCGGGGAGTCACAGACCCGCATTAAACGTTGGATGAGTAGGTCATCATCCTACATTTGTCCCGCCCATCTTAAACCATGATGCTCCGCCACGCCGCCTTGCTAAAGTTCTAGATATCTGATGGTCTCAGGGACCCTTTAGGCCACCTTATACACTTTACGCGAATGTGAAACTCTGAAAACCATTAATGATGCTTTACTGTGTAAAGTCTTACTGTCAAGTTTGGTGGGTCCCGCTCTATCCTGGTTCCACCGTTTAGCTCTGAATACAGTGACCTCCTTCCACTACCTGTCCGAGAAGTTTGTCACTTAATACATGTGCTTAGTAAGGAGAAAAAAAAGCATCACTAGTCTACTTTTGCGTTCGAGATGGGAAGATCCGAGTCCATCATGGACTTTATAAAGCGCTTTGGGGAGCAATCCTCATTTCGACACCTTCAGCTTGACACAATTTTGCGAGCAATAAAGTAGCCTATACACCCTAATACCAAATTCTTTGATTCGATATCACTGCATTCCCTCCCCCCACCTCTATCGACGAGTTGTTCTAAAGGGGAAATCAATACGCTATACTCGAGGACAACGTCGTTGCCGCAACCAAGCGAACGATCACCAACACATCAAACGTTGGGCGTTACAGCAAAGGCAAAGGGAAATGAAGCCGAGAAGATAAGGACTAAAGAGGCAAGCGCGATTCTAGGGAGTCAAGGCGATCTAGTCAGCACATTGTGCTTGGGGGTTCGAGGGCCAGAAGCGAAATCAGAAAATCTAAAGGCGAGGCAATGACATAGAGTATATTCGATTCACAGTGCCCTGCCTTCTCAGCTCCTTTCCCTTATCCAGTCCCTACAGGGGTTTAAGTGGCTTAAGCCTCAACAGGGAGACCCAAAGGGGATGGACAAGTCTTGATTTTGTGAGTATGCAGGATGTAAGACATCGAACTTCAACATTCTCAGGCTGCAGAAGTGCTAAATTATTTGGTTAGAAAAGGACATCTACGAGAATATGTGGAAGAGGCAGTCTCAAACAATTCGTAGATCCTGCAAACAATT
Organism: Tetrastigma voinierianum; assembly: GCA_016808115.1. Taxonomy (NCBI): domain Eukaryota; kingdom Viridiplantae; phylum Streptophyta; class Magnoliopsida; order Vitales; family Vitaceae; genus Tetrastigma; species Tetrastigma voinierianum. The sequence goes on from JAEQBH010005365.1 coordinate 78,287, forward strand.
CGCGGCTCCAGTAACACCTAAAGCTCGAGGTTAAACTCGCTTGGGTGTCTTTATGGATGGAGTTAATTACAATTTTTTCCTGCAGGCGGCACCGGCTCCATTGTGAACTACGTTAAGTTTTTAGCGAGGCTCCAGTACGGCGGTATCTATGCCTCCACGATGATCACATTGTTCTAACTTTGGAGTCGAGCCCTTTTGATGAAAAGAATCTTGGTAGACCTTAGTAAGTACCGACCGACCTACTCCACTGCCGACCGCCCCTAATGCTTAGGGTATAAACGACAATCGTGGGTCTTGGGTGTTGGTTAGCTTTAATGGATCGTAAACGAATTCGATGGGAGAGATAGTGTTGCCAGTTTCGGCCGGCCCTATCACGCCCTTGTCCCATTCACGGTGATTGATGAGACGTCATCCTTCAACGCCATTTTAGGGCACACTTGGATCCATGCGATGGCTTTGCCGTCCTCATATCCTGAATATTGAGTTTCATGACTCAGGGGTTAGATTAACGTGTTAGCCCTTAGAAGCGCCGCAAAGCTTCACCCATGCGCCCGAAGCCCACTATAGTCGTACTCACCAACCACCCGATAAAAGCCATACTCCATAAATACCAAACACTTGGGCGACTCACGAGTAGGCAATTGAATTGGCCGGGTTTGGCGTAGTATCTCTTAGGTCATCAATCAAAGGTGCAGATTCTTGCTAATTTTCTTGCTTCATTTCAAATGTGCAGCCACGAGATACGTGAACCTTCGCTGGATCCTAGAGATTGATGGCTCATCAAAGCCATGGGAGGAGCATGGTATGATCTGATCCACGAAGGGCTTATCCATTGTCTGAGAGGTTAAATTCGCGTTCACGACATCCAGATAATGAAGCCCAATCTGAGGCTATCTTTTTCAAACCTCCAATTGGCTAAAGAACTCTCAGTTACTAAATTGGAGCTTCAAAGCGACTCGCAATTGGTGGCGTCCCAGTTACGAGGGGAGTATGAGGCTAAAAATGAGTGAATGGAAGCGATATACGAGGGCTGGCATAGTCATGATTCTTTGGATTAGTAGCTCATAGTTGCCCAAGTCCCTTGAGCTCAAAATAGAATTGTTGATGCACTCGCCGGCTTAGCCTTCAGCGCTCTATATCAGTGCCACGTCAAGATAAGCATCATAGACAATCCGTCTATCTCAAACGGGGCAGTACTCACGGCTACGAGTCAACTTGGATCCTACTGTTTGTCCTCTATCTCGTCCTACTTGAGGAATAGGACCTTACCCAAGGACAGAAGCAAGTCGGTCAAGGTGAAGGCCCGTGTCACGCCCTCGAACCCCCGCCTAGGCGGACGAAGGGGGTGCGAGACTGTATTGGGACTCCTTACTTGCTTTTCCAGACATTGGTGGTCCTAAGTCTTATAACTAAATCAAAATATCATATACAAGATACAAAATAAAACTACCATCGTAGTGGTGTTTATAGTGTCATTACATACAGTCCTGAGTCCCATTTACATATACATATACAAAACTCTACATTTACATAATCGGCCTTGAGACATACAAGTGATGGACGCACCGTGTGTTAGCCCGATAGTATATGAAGATCGCGGGCGTCCTCCTTTGTACCTACGGATTAAAACGTGCTAAGCTTTATGCTTAGTGGGAAACATATGACTTATACATATACACATGCACTAATATTCATTTACAATAAGCATATACAGTCGCGGATATATAATGCCATATCATAATTTTCATGAGAAATCATATAACAAACTAATACAAATCCTTTTACTTATAACATACTTATACTTTTGAGATCTTGGTAATTTGAGGTTATACTTATCTGGAGAAATTACCCGTAGAGTACATTCGAGGAAGCGGCAGTGTACATTACTTTACTCTTATTCATTTTTTCAATCTCTTATCATATAAGCCCCCATTTAACTTCTAGACCAATAATAAGAAATAAGGTAAGACCACGGCCGCGATAAGGCTACGAAGGTCGCGATTACGATCTTGGTGTCGTAGCCTGGCGAGTGCCAAAGAACTAATCGAGAGACATGTACGCGTAATAGAAGTGTCGTAGCATTGGCGGAGTCATTAGCAGCGATCGAGGCGTGCTTGCCCACATGTAACGGAAGTGTCGTAGCACTAGCAGGAGTGTCGAAGCATTGATTAGAGACGTACCTGCCCACATAACAGAAGTATTGTAGTACTAGCAGAAGTGCCGAAGCACTTATCATAAAGTACCAAAGTACTATACGTGTCTGCCCATGTAACAGAGGTGTTGTGTCATTCCATATCCAGTCTTAGGCAGTCTACAATTATATGTGTTCAGGAACTTGCTATCTTATAATAGGGGCATTACGTTTGCCACCATCGAACTCGTAGAGGCAGCGAGGTACAATGCGTTTTTCACTTAGTTTCATTCTTATTGGAATCCCCATTAATCATTTATTAGGGTTCCTATACCCTCGGTGTCTGCAATTTGAGCTGCTTGATGTAAGAATACAAAGTCATTTGCAGGAGCGGGTGAGTAAATTACCAACCCTGTTTAGGTGAGTGGTACTAGTACCACTTTGATTGGTACCAGTACCATCTTGCCTCTACATAAGGGTACATGTACCACCCTTGTTTAGGTACCGGTACCACTTTGCAGGATTGCCCAGAAATGGTAGATTTTGCCATTTTGATACCAACTTTTCTTCCATAAACCTCCTCAACTCAAATAACTTCCATCCTACATCAAAACCCACCATGGAATCCATCCAAAACAACTCCACAAACACTTGTAATGGTGGTTTAGAACTTCTCATAAGCAAACCCTAGACAAAAATTCCAAGAATCCATACCAAAGTCCACCAATATATACAAAACCATAGAAATAGGAAGGATTCCATATCCATCTTATACCAACTAGGGTTTTTCAACCCAACTTCCAACAAATCTAGGGTTAGGATGAATTCCTAACTAAGCCTGGAATATGGAACAACCCAATAACCATACAAAGGTCCAAGAATCCATACCCAAGTAGTTTCCATACAAAATCATAGCATTCCATACAAGTTCCTTACCTTTCTTCTCTTCTTTTCTCCTTCCTTCTTCCTTCTCTTCTCTTCTTCTTCTTCTTCTTCTCCTCTTCTCTTCTCTCCACTGATTTGCTCTCCAAATGCCCAAATGAGAGACCCTAAATGGGTCTTATTTGGTCTAATTCCTCCTTTATTGCATTTTAGTCCTCAAGTTCCTTTCTTTTTGCAAATTAACATATGTTGCCGATATACTTCAACATAATCTTCTTATCTTGTGTCTTTTATGTTCCATTTGACAAATTACAAATTTACCTTGTCTCTTGTACATATTTAGGGTTTGAAAATTTCCACGTTTTGCATTTAAATTACGAAAAATTCCAAATTTATACCTACAAATACCTAAACACGTTGAAAGCTTGACTAGGGGTGATGTTCGAGAATTATTCTGACCCAGTATACAGTACACCTTGATAAGCGATACTTTGTACGGCGGGGTGTTTTAGGTCCCATATCAAGATGTGTCCCTGGTGGAGGCAAAAACGGATCATGGAGTAAAGTCCGCGAGCATCTGCGATACCCCATATTGACGGGGACGGTGGCTATGGCACATAATTATGACATAGGGTTTCTATTGGCCTACGATAAAGCAAAGGTAGAAGGAGTTGTTCATGCAATTACGATATCGCCATAGGATTCGGCAATATTGTTTCAGTAATACGACCACGATCTTTTTCAGTCTGAGTCCGTGGTCGTTCTACAAAGTGGGGTATTGATATTATGGATCGTACCCCTACGCTATGGGACAATGAAGGGATGTTCATTATAAGCGAGAAGGCCTACGCTGCAAATCAAGGCAACACTCACAGGAAAGAGCAGAGTATATGGTTTGGGGTACCACACTCCATTGTCTCGAAAAATGGACCATAATTCATAAAAGCATGAAGTCTTTCTAGTAGTTAATGCAGAGTATGGGATTAGAATGTCTACTTTCACGCCTCGGTATCCTCAATCAAATGGGCAAGTCGAGGTCACACACACAAACGTGGCTCGGGTAGTTATCGCCACGACTCCCCAAATAACTAGGGACCCGTGTGAACTCACATTTGGAAGTAGAGGCACTTATTATCATGGAGTCGGGCTCGTACCCTACGTGCTACTAACACTTCCAAACTTTCCCAAGCATTGGATGAGATCGAGGAGAAACAAGAACGAGTGGCCATCCGAATGGCCAAGTACCATCGTTGAGCCTTTCTTCAGAGGGAAAAACTCGTCAACATAAGGGCTTTGCGCAAGGGCGATCTTGTCCTTTGCCAAACCTTTGAGAAAGGAAAGTTGAAACCACAGGAAGATTCCCTTGAATTTATTCTTGCGATTAGTGTTGCAAAAGGGCGTACCAAATACAATCCCAGTCGCGGGAAGATGGAGCCCGCCCTTGGAACTTATTGTTTGAAGAAGTATTTTCAATAATTCTCCATTGTTATTAGGATACATCCTAGTTCTCATGATGAATAAAACAATGCGTTATTTCTACACATTTTCATTTAAGATGATTTACTACATGTCATTGTTTCTCCATGGTTTACTGTGTAGGACTTGATTGCCCAACTCCTGATGATCCCAATTTTTCAGTAAAATGAATAAATCCCCTACAGGCCCTTCTCCATGTTATGAGATGGTTTATCTCACTTTTTAGATCAACACACTCCGTTTTATGGGATGATTGACCTCCATTTTATGAGATGTCCTATCTCCCTTTTTTAGATGCTTATATTCCATTTCATGGGATGATTGATCTCCATTTCCTAAGATGTTTTATCTCCCTTTCTGAGATGATTGTTCTCCGTTTACTGGATTGATTATTATTCTCATTTTATGAGATGGTTTATCTGCACATCTTATTCTCTCTATTTTCCTAAGATGATTATTCTCATCAACACGCAATGAAGCGACCCCGATATTGATGGCGACTAGTGCCAGCGTCTTGATCACGGCAGCTTCTTCATTCAAAAGCGATAACCATTTTTCGATGCACTAGTACCTTGCTGTAGTTAGAGCTTATAGCTTTGCCCGCGCATGTAGAGCTCTTGCTGACTCCGGGCGGGGTGGCGCGTCGAGGCCCTTTTTGCACTCAAACTACCAAGCCTCATAACCTTGTTAGACATCGGGCAATGGAAGCACTTCCTAGTAACATACAAAGATCAAGAGAAATTAGAAGGCTGTCAAAGAAAATAATATTCTGAAACAAAGTACTAGGATAAGGCGCTGGCTAGTAAAGGTACATTTTCATGAGAAGGGGAACACGAGAGCTCAAACACGGCGGCGGGTTTGCGAAGAAGGAGGGCGACAACGGGCTTCGTGCCAACTGCCTCGGCCACTTTAGAGGTACCCTCACCCATGGGTATTGGCAAGACCTGAACTCCCTCCGCCGTTGTGCTGACTTCTTCAACTATGGTGTGCGACTCGTGACTCGGCTGACTACGTGTCGAGGTTATGCTCGGGTGTACTTCTGGGACTCACATGCACTCGCCAAGCATCGATCACACCTTCAAGCAGTAGCTCGTTTAGTAGCCTAGCTTATGACCCATTCATCATTACAACTACAGGAAACTTAGATTTATGTCGACTACGGATTCGACAAGCACATGAATTTCTCAGCGTCACAAAAATGAGTCTTTCGAGTTCTAAGCTCCATTAGTGCACACTACTGCGTACTTGACCTCGAGCTTATGAGTAGAGTCTTTCAGCTATAGCTCCCTTGAGTGCACTTTCTGGCAGTAACTGACTTCCGGACTTATAGACAACGTGGAGCCTTCTACCTTAACCTAGTGGACACTACATTTGCAATGAGATAGAGTGCTTCAAATCCTCCGCCTCTCGGCCTCAGTGGGGCACCTTCTTTACTGGTTTACTTGACATATTTGCATTCTTTGGTTAGCTCGGCCAATTTTGCATGCCATATCACCTCCCTTGGTGAGGAACTTCGGGACTCAACTGGACAGCCGTATACTAATCTCGGGCCTTTTGTGAGATAGACAGTTGAGCGGTGCTACCGGGAGTCACAATACTTCACCATGTATGTGCTAAAAATGCTTATCTAAAATAGTAGTTGTTAACAAAAACAAACATGCACATGGATGCGCACAACAAGGAAAGCCATAGGATTACCAAAAATTTGCATGTTTGGAAGGGTCGAGTCCCTCAAAGGTCTGGACCTTCTTTTTCCTTTGCCCATACGGAGAGCCCGGCCCGGTGATAACCTCTTCCTTTGGATCCTTCAACAGAGAATCCTCGAGCAGTTTAAGTCGGCCCAGAGAGCCTCAGGAAGGGAGGGGTTCGTGCCTCAAGGCCCTCCACTATCATTATACCTCCTCACGGGAAGGGAAATGATCGCCGCTCTTTGGGACCACACGATTGGACGTCGTCCATCCAAAGGTGTGGTGGTGACAGTCCGAGGCATTTTACGGGCAACTTCCCTTGGACGAGGGATAAAGGATCTACCCCCAACTTGGGGCGGCCATTGGGTAGCCTCCCGCTACCGTAGCTCGACCATACTTTCCGCCTTTAGCTCCCTTGACCTTTTCATATGGGTTTGCGTGTCACGTCAAGGAGGAAGGGGGATTAGGAAGTCTTCACCAATGGTCATCTCCTTGATCTACTCCGAGGTTTGGGCCTCGATCATGCACTAAATACGGGAGAGAAGGCGATTCAGCACGAGCTATCTAACTCGAGCGTTACCCAAACCTTCAAAGTTTAAGTATGGCACCTTTGGCGTTATGAACTCCTCGGGATGGTCGAAAGCATCTTGGAGGTTGGTTGGTGTCAAAAGAGATCTGAAGTCCCTCAAGGAGCTCAGGAGACTCAGTACCTTGACCAAGGAGTCAAATTGGGAAGGACCCAGGTCGTCAACGATCTTCACTCGGCCCAAGGTACTTGCACATGAGTAAACAAGGTTAAGAGGGGATTGATCAAACTGTAAAAAGCAAACAGGGATCTTCTTGGTACCCGACTTGCCGTAGGGTTAGTGTTCATTAGGAATTCTCGGAGCATGGGATCCCTAGTGCATCCCCAATCTCCGAACAACAGCACGTTGCCTTGTGGCTTATTCTTACTAGTGTTAGGTAAGTTTGTCACCAGATGCAATGGTTTGGCATCAACAACAAGGTAATACTTCCCGAGGTTGTGTTGCTTAAAGGAGTAAGCGTATAACACCTCCTCTAACCCTAAGTGCAACTCGTGATTCCTATTTATCACACTAACACCTAGGAGAACTCAGACAATGTTCACGTGAACATGAACGAGGTGGAGTTGGGTAAAGTGCGGGAACTAGTTCACTAAAGGGGGAAGGGGGAACATCAGCCCCTCATTGATGTGGATCTCTGGCCAATAGATGGAGTTCGTCACACCTCGGTCCCCATCATTGCAGGCCACAAACTAGGGCCTAAAGGGGGAAAATGACACCCGAACTTGGGGAGGGAAGGAGAATCTCTTCCATAAGGCATCCGCCCGAGACTCCCCAACGGGTTTAAGCCAGGTGAGGACCCTGTTAGCGACCGCACGAGAGAGAACCTCCCTAGACACCTAAGATGAAGAAGAGGACAATTCTTCATCCCCACGGATTTCAGTGTTATCTCCTGTACAGGCCATCCTATAAGTGCCTCCATGCCTCCGTCACCAAAACAATGCACGGAAATCAACGAGAAGTAACTCATCGAGGCCATAAGAAAAAAGAAAAAGAAAAAAACCCAGCTTAGCAAGGGCCACGAGAATAGTGAATCCCGAAAAGGCAAACACAAAATAGACTTTTAATCTTCTAAACTTACGGTTCAGTCTTTACCTTGAGAAAGATTGCAGGAAAATGGTTGGAACTAGGGAGAGGAAGAAGCCTAGAGCAATGTAAGTGCAAACGGGTATGAAACAACCCTTGAGAATGTTCATTGAGTGAAGCAAGCTCCCCATAGAAAGTTTGGGAAGATATTTAAATTTAAAGTTTGCCAACAACATGGGCGGGAAGTGTCGAAGCGACATTTAATGCGTAGTCATGTTGGGAGGCACGCGAGGCCATAACGAATCCGAGCGCCGCGGGAGTGGAAAAAGTGCAATGATGGCTTCACACGATGCATGAAGCTCCAACCCTAATGGTTTGGTGTAAATAAATGACGATGCGCGAATGTCAAAACAAAACATAAAGGTCTGCCACCTTTCTAACCCTAATGGCTTGAAACAATGCTAGGGAGGCTGGTGGAATAGGATCAGCTACAACGCACGTGACATTCGTGTGAGCAACTCGAACACTCATGGGTGACCTGAATCCGATCACGTGATAGTCAAGCAAAAAATTGCAGGCTCATTATGCGAGAAGGTCGGGTGTGACCCCAAACTAAGCCACCTCGAGCATCAAGGGGGATGGGATCGGATACACAAGCAAACTAACCGCCTCGAGCATGGGAGACAAAGCAAACGGTGCATGTGTGGCAATCCACCTCATTAGACGTTACGACGTGGTTAACGTATAACGGTTAATGTAGAAATTAATAGGTAACCTAAGGACGTTGAGGACCACCCATAAATGCCATCATAAGCGTCACCATCTAACCTTCCCATAATGGGTATATAATGTATAGGGATGCACTCGATTGGGGATCGAAGATAGATATTTACGAATAATAAACAAATTCTTTAAGGAAGGACCACGAAACCTTTCCAAGCACCTTGATCTGATATGCTTCAATTTGTCTTCCTCTTACATACACAATATGAAATGAATTCATTAGAACCATTTTCCATTTTTTTTTTTTTTTTTGCGGTTATGGCCGACCTTAAAGCGGTTATGTTGTGGCAGGAAATTAAGAGCAATACTAGATGAGCGAGCATGTCATCAGAAACTCGAGCTTTAAAGCCTTAAGTTTTGAATTAATGCGAGGCATTTCCATAATTTGCTACCTTATATTATCTTTGCCTTTATACTTCATGGTAATCAAGCGCAACAAAAGTGTGCTTGTTTCCACATTATCATTCTTCGCAAATTGTTTTTCGATTTCAAAAATGAATTATTTTGCATTGGTAATTTCCTCATATATGACGCCCCTAAATGCCTCTAGAATACCGTGCTTAATGATCATGGGAATCATGCGACTTGAGCGCTCTCACTTCTCATAGTTCACTTTATCTTGAGAGGACATGAATCTATAGAGTGGTAAAACACTTTTGCTCCAGAAGTGCAGATCTAGATCCTTGCAACCAGAACAAAAAATGTTCTCTTTCCAGTCCTTAAAGTAAGACCCATTGAGTATGGGAATGGAGTTGAGATTAGCAGATATATTAGCAACACTAAATGTATAGAGAACAAACAAATTCAAACAAACAAGCTCACATTAATTAACTAAGTATAATAAAAAAAAATGAATTCAAATAATGGTAAACCCCATATCAAGATACCCGGCACAACATTAATATCGAGTCTTTGGACATTAACTATAAGCGGTATTCTTGTTGTATGAATCAAATACAGACAATAACTCATGTCAATTAATAGGCCCTATCTTTGGATCGATGTGTCATTCACATGTAAAACTCAATAATTGTCACATATTTATTACCACATGTATATGTGTAACTTAGTCAAACAATAACCTTCATTTGGGCCAGCTAATACCCGTATGAAATAACACACACACAAACATCTAGCATCTCTTTTAAAGTATTTTGACAAGAGAGGTCACTTTGACAACATCTTGTTTCAATGAGTCCAGTCAAAATGTTGGACAACTTATAACAAGTCATGACTGATATGCTAAATTATTTGAATTTGATTGTTCGTTAATTTTTTGAATTTATCTTTCAATTAAATATTTACATTAAATCAAATAAAAATTGAAAGATCTATATCTTAAAGTTATGTATAACATGCATAAATCCTAAAAAAATTCTGGATAAATATATATTCTAAAATATGAATATAAATTGCACATAAAGTGATTATCTAATGAACAACTCAAAATGATGGACAGGAAATGCATTCTTTGCTTTTTCTAAATTTCTCAATAACCAAACAGGGTTGAATCAATGATATTTTTCTTAATTATAAAAATTAAAATTAAAATTAAAAATAAAAATCTTCAAGTATTAACCGAAACCGAATCTAAAACTGAATCCCAAAAAATACCTGTTTTTTAATTAAAGAAAATCTTCAAGTTTGAATCTGAAACTTGAAATCAAATTCAGAAAAATAGATTTTTTTTTAATTTAAAAAAGAAATCCGTAATAATTTGAATTCTCAAACCGAATCTATATATATATATATATATATATATATATATATATATATATATATATATATTATCTCAATTTGAAGGCAAGAGTGAATTTGTAACTGAACCCATACAAAAAATGGAATTTTTTTATTATTAAAAGAAATCTTCAACATTCTTAAACTGAATCTGAAGGATTTTTTTAATTAAAAACATCAGCCGAATTGAATGATTTTTTTTTAATTAAAACAACTATTTTCATTTCCTAAAACGAAATCTTAATTTTTTTAATTAAAATCCTTTAATAGAATAAAAACTTTCAAAACAAAGTCTCAAAATTTTCATAATAAAATCAAATCACTACGCGAAACGAGGAAAAGTGATTTGATTTGAAAAAAAAAGTTTTTTTGTTTTTAATTAACCCTCCAACATATTCACATGTTCCGAATCTCATAGGTTTTCCAAGATTTAATTATTTAAAATCTCGAAAACAATTTTGAGTACATGGTAATATGAATCCTTATAATAAAAAATAAAAAAATTAAATCTCAAGAATCAAATATGGGATTGCTCGTACTGATGAAGTAGAGGGAATTCTTGATCGTACTTAACCACATGTTTATAATCTAATAATATTATAAACATATTATAAATCCCAAAATAATGTAGACCGACAAACCTAAATAATAATACTTTTACTCATTTAATTTAGAGATATAAAGTTTTGTATAATGGAGACGGACCTATATCTATTATTAAGAAGTTGTCGATATTCCAAGTTAAGATCTTTGAAATTTCATATGACCCTAATAACAAGAGTTTGTCTCTCTAGTGATGGAGATATAGAAAAGAAAAATAACTATGATTCTTTTATCGTATCAATTGTGAATCATAACCCTAATATTTATACTAGTTATATTAGGCTAAATATTTCTAATTTAGCCCCTCATCAAATTAAAAAGCTCTTATGTATCCACACGTTAATTTTATGATAATTATACCCTTAAGTCAATTACTTAATTCTAATTAAATCATTTTAGTTAGATTTGATTAAAATTGATAACATCAATATATTTAATATTTATATATATGACCCCATAATAATTATTTAAAAATTCCAACATTACATCCTTATAAGTTTAAATTAAACTAATAGGATGAAACGGACAAACACTCTCAGCGAGTCAGATCAAACTATTATTTATAAAGATGCGTCATGGTTCTGAGATTATGTTACTCAAAATTAAGAGGAATACATACGCGCTTCCCCCTTGTCTGACATCAGATATCATATTAAACCATATGACTTTCATTTTAGACTCGTAAAAATTATATCTTGGCAACAATAGTTACGAAATTCAAATAGTTTGAAATTGTCTCTTTTAAAATTGAAACTATTGATGACTTTTTTAATAAGAAGGTCTCCATTCTCGTTCCAATTCAAATTTAGTTATGGGTATTTAAAAATTAGTTGAAAAGGTAAAAATTTTCATGAATGTGATGGTACTCACAGAAAATTGATGTAATTGTTTGTGGTTTCTTTGCAAAATATCACAGTAAAAGTTGAATAGTTGGCAAATACTCTTCTATAATTCTATTTGGTTAAGAAAGTTTAGAAGGAAGTAAATAATGTTGAGTTTTTTGGAAAGTTTTCAAACAAAGTTCTTTTCCATGAATTGTGATTTTTTTCTTTCCCAACACCTTAGTTTGATTGTAACTATGATTGAAAATGATATACAAAGTTCTTCCTTATAAATTTAATTGTATATTCTCATAAAAATATTACAGTTCACCAATTTAAGCATAGTATTAGAGCCATCTCAAAACTTTTTTTTAGCCCCTCTGTCCGTCTGAAGGTAAAAGTTCTTGTGCCCACGCTCGAAGATAGAGCATGCGCGTATTGTGTGGAGTCTTGTTACTTTTCTTTCCAAAGCTTTCAAGGAAAAAAAAAGAAATTTTGGGGATTTTTCTGTGCTTTGAAGGCTACCATTATTCTAGAAAAACACCACTTCCTGCCACTTTGAAAAGACACTTCCTACAAGAATTCCGACAAGGAACTCCATGTATTCCCTCTTGTTTTTTTCTCTTCAAGGTATCAACTATTGATTTTTTCTTCTGTCAATTCATTTCGTCAGAGAACAACATCATCAAAAATCTTGATACCATCCTTCAACATATATTATTATTATTATTAGTATTATCATTTGTGCTACTTTAAGCTCGTGATCCAGAAATCGTGATCAGTTTAGCTTTCTCTAACAAGATTGATACTGAAAAAAATATTGTTTTCTTTCATTAAAAAGTGTTTTAATCTGAGATTGGCTGGTTGAATTAAACTATAAATATTTGGTCACAACTTGTGGAGATGTCATATTATCAATGAGAAAAAGCTTTCCATTCAAGAGTAAAGCAGGAAACAACCAAAGAAATTAGAGGATGGTTATGAAAATGATATACTGAAAATCAAAAAGTGAAGAGATGGTTGAAAATGTCCATGAGCCGAAAATTGTGTTATGCCTACCAACTATTTAAGAATTTGAGTGCGTATCCGAGGTCTTTATGATGGAAGGGATGAATTACAAGTTTTCACTTTGAATGAAAGATCTTTCACTACCAAACAAAGTGGCATGTTTCTTTCTAAATTTTATGGAGAATTGACAGAGATTTTTCATGAGTTGGATCATCAAGATAAGGTCGTCATGAAAGACCCTCCTAATATTACATCATACAAAAAATCTATTGAGCACGACAATGGGTACACATCTTTCTTAGTGGATTAGGTGGAAGCCCCGGCAGACTCAGGGCCAGTGTGTAAATTAATGTAAAAATGTAGGCTTGTACGCGCAAGTATACGCGTCGAGTTCGATAGTATATTAGCTAGTCAAGTGTCATCCCACAAGGAGAAATTAGTACTGAAATCTTGATTTTACACTTTAAATATTTACATTTGGACCTAAATCATAATGAATTCTAATTAATAAAAGAAAAACTGAAAATCCTATATTATTTGCTAAATCAATTAATTGTGAAACTGAGGTTTGCCTTCACATACCTCGATGGATTTTAACCTAAATGGAATTATTCATTGCTTATATTAATTGATTCACGTTGTGCGGTTGATGTACCACCTAAGATATTCTCTCTCGAGATATATATTTGTCTATCGTGACAAGGTGTATTGCATCTCTACCTCAACCCTAGATTCCAGCGGAAATGTTTAAACCCTTAAGGCCACACTTGGGCAGGGATATCTCTATTAAGTGGAGATTGAAGCCCCGAGTGTTGCTCTATTCATATCCCTGAGGGTCATCATCTCTCGATCTTAGACTCCAGTAAAAACAAATCAATATTATTATACACTTCCATGTAAAATAAAATACATAAATAGAGCAAATCGAGATAAAATAAATCCATATAATGAATAAGCGTAATTAACCATTAATCCATTCAAATGCGTGAGGTATGAGCAAAACCTAGAAGCAAAAACTAAAACATCTCTAAATGGAAAGAAAACCATCAAAATAAAAGAGGAAATAAAGGAAAGGATGAGAATAAGCGATTTTAAGTGAAAGCCCCATCTCCTTTTTCTTCAATCTCCTTCTTCTTCAAACACTTACTTCCAAGATGTGGCCTTACTGTGACACCCCCGACTCGACGCTAGGGTGTCAAGTGAGAGTCATTTTTTCTTCACGTATAAACTTTAAGCTAGTTCATTCATATAATGTTAAACATTTAGCAGCATTATATTACATGCTTGTGGATTACAAAATATTTATACAAGCTCCATATATGGAAGTGTTCAACATTTACAATATTTACATTGTTTACAAAATTTCTTATACAAAATAGACCTAAAGGTCTTCTAGTGGGCACCTATTGATGCGTGGCCTTTGACTGATGATGTGGATTGTCCAGTCCTCTGGTTTCCTCTTCTGTACCTACACGGATTGAACACCCGTGCTAAGCTTTACGCTTAGTGGGAATTAATACACATGGATGACCTCTACTAAGGGTCATGCGGCTTCTCCTAAATAAAGCAACACATATAACGTTTACAGTTCTTATCATTTTCTCATATATATACTTTTTCATAACAAGTTTCATTTCTTATCATCTTCCATATACTTTTCATGTCATCTTGTACTTTCTTCTTGTTCTTGTAGTGTATACTATCATCGCATAGCGGTGTTATGCTTACTCATATCGTATCATACTCCTATTCTCTACCATTTGCATATATCGGTCATTTTTATTTTTATGTTTCATGCATAAACCGTAGAAGTGGATATAGGAAACTATAAGGGCGGCACCTTGTACTCAACGTAATGAAATAGTGGTCTATAAAGGGCCCGAAGGCGGCATATACTCACTATGCGAAAGCAGTGGTCTATAAAGGGCCGGCGGCCCCCGCCTCCTTGTCTTGGCTCCGTGGTGAGTACATAAGGGCCTGAAGGCGTTATTATCATTATACGAGACAATGACCATATAAGGGCCGTGGCCTTAAGTGACCCAAACGGGGTCAGCCCATGCTGTATCGCTGCCCGAGACTTGTTTTTCTAATTGGCATGCCCGTCTATCCACTACCGAGGGTTTCTAGCGGAGACAATCGATGTGTATTTATGTTATTATATCTCATATTCCCGAATAATCATTGTCATTCGGTAATCATATGTGATATATATACAATCATTTATTCATATCTTTGCATTGTTCATATCTCATTATATGCATAAATAACTATGCTTACCATGTATGCTTATGAGCTATTTTCGAATTCATAATAGGCGTTCATAATATGAATAACTATGGTTACACCACTTGGGAGCCCTCTTATTTTTCATGATTTCTGGAACTAATATGAGTTCTAGTTTTATCAATCTATCTATGGATAGATTCTTGACTCAATGGGCTTTCCATAGAGTCCAAGAACAACTGAAACGGAGTTCGGACGAAGGAGTTATGACCTTCCGAATTTGGAGGTCATACGTAGTCAAACCCAAGCGGTACGATCGGGCGCGGGTTGACGACCTTGATGAGCTCGGTCTAACTAATATCCTCCTCCAACGGGCATATGAATGGATTTTTGACTCAATGGTCTTTCCATGGGGAGTCGAGAACGCAAAACGAGAGGAGGTGGATGAAAGTTATGACCTTCACAAGTTGGAGGTCTGCGGCGTAATCAAACCTGCGCCGGTGACGACAGCGGGCGACGACTGGCCAGGGTGCTTGGCGGAGTGCAGCCGGGAGTGTATTGGCCGAGGTGCAACGGCTGAGGTGCACTGAGGCCGAGTGTATTGGCCTGGGTGCAGGGCCCGGGGGTGGCCCAGTGGGAGTGTGTTGGTAGGGTGTATTGATGGCCGAGTTGGGAGGTGCACTAAGGCGGGAGTGGACGGTTCAGGCTGAGGTGCAGCTGGTCGGGTGCGTGGCCGGTGCGCGGCCAGGTGTGTTGGCCGAGGTGCAGCTGGCTGAGGAATGCGCAGCCGAGGTGCTTGGTAGGGTGTGTGATGGGCACAGGGAGTGCCTTGAATTTGAAGTGCAGCGGCAGGGTGTACTAGCCGAGAAGTAAAAGGGCCATAACTTAGGCTCTGAGGAGTCGGGTGAGAAATTCAAAATCTAACATCAAGTTCATTAATGTGGCTACAATTTATCAGAAGGACTCTACCAAATTCCCTTTATTTCCACCAAAAACCAGAGCCCAAATAAGAAATAAGGAGGCTTAGAGCCTTGGGAAAACTTGATCAAAAATAAGGAAAAGTTTCTTGGTTCAAATTAGACGGACTCTTCCCAGCACATATATTGGAGCCTTAAGAGAACTTCTTCTCAACTCAACCCTAATAAGAAATGAGTTTGGGAGTTTCCAAGAGAAAATAGGCCCATACGCAAATAGAGGGTTCTAAACCATGTATCTATACTTTACATACCAAAGCTAGACAAATACCATCTTGTTCCGCACTAGAATCCATACACAAAACATAGACTACATACAACCCAAACATGTATCCATACCTGTGATCTTGCTTCTTCCTTTCTCTTTTCTCTTCTCTGCTTATCAGGTGTTTGCTCTCGCTTTCTCGAGGCGAAATGAGATATTTATTTTGGTCTTATCCTTATTGAATACATCCCCTTTGTTTCACTTTGGTCCTCAACTCTTCTAATATTTGCAAATCAATTTATGATATTTTTACAATAGCCTCAAATTTTTTTATTATTTTTAATTTAACTTATGCATGTTCCTACTTTTATTTTTATCATTATTTTATTAGGAAAATATCTTTTGCAGTACTTTTTATTATACCCCAAGCATTTATAAAACCGTTAGGGTATAATTTGGGATGACCACATGCCTAGGGTGTTTTTCACCCAAAGAGAGGGCTTCTCCACCTTCAAAAAGCTCCAAAATCATCCGCAGATCGTCTCGTAGTTCCTCGGGTTTGAGCTTTAAAACCCTCCCATTATGGGCTCAAAATGGGCTAAAATCCATCGCGAAAACCAGCACCGAGCGTCGAGGCGTTGTTTTGCTTAGCGTCGCGGCGTCGAGATCTCTTCTCTTTGCACTATCTGGCATCCGAGCGTTGAGACAACGTCGCGGCGGTCTGCGGCAGTCCTGTTTTTGCACCAACTTTGTAAGGCCATAGCTGTCATCGAACATCGATTTGGGTGTTCTTAGTACCGTGGAAATCTCTTGAAGTGTAGAATCTAGATATGACCAGGAAACACTTTAGAAATTATTATAAATACTAGATGACACAAAATTCTCCAAGCTGGCGGTCACTTTTGAGCTCTCTTCTGTACTTCCCTTCAACTACCAGAGTCATAACTTTGTCATTTGAAGTCAAATGGAGTGAATAAGGTCTCTTTGGAAAGCACGAGAAGTTTCCTATTCATCCATATCAATATTATTTACAATTAAGGATCATTGTAGCTTAAAATATCAAAACTTACAATAGTTATTCTTTGCGCATGTATTGTTCTAGCGATTTTAAGGCTTTATCTTTTTGTTTTTTTCTCCATATTGGCTCATGGATGACCTAATCACAAAATTGAACATTTAGAGCATTAGATCACTTATTCATATAATAAAACTACTAAAAATATAAGTAAAACATAGGAATAAAAATGAGTATAAAGTATACTCATCAGAAACTTTGAGCAAGTTTGAGGAGAGATTCTACGCGAGATCGATTCTGATTTTGAAGAATATTTATGCAATAATCAACAAAAAGCATTAACGTCGTATTTTTACTATGAAGGGTAATATGAGAAATCATGATACCTCCAACTCACGATAGCCATTAATAATCAAACAAAATTTGCAAGATCGATTTAAGACTAACTATCTTAAGAGCGGCTTCTAATATTGATAAGTGCGTTAAAATGGAACGCTACGCCACAACAAGATTGGACACATCAAGAGTCGTTGATTTGAACTTGTAAGGATATCCGCCAATGATGGGATCATAATCACGAGCAACTATTGAAGGATTCTAAAAAAAGCCCGATTGCAACTATTGCTAAAATAAAAATAGAAGATAATGTTGTTTGAAAGCCTCGCGGTAGTCTTAGCGTCGGTGTGATGGTTAGGTTTACATACTTACGCATATGTTATTAATAATACATAAGATGATTACGGTGCTATAGATCATATGACTTTTGATTCTAGACCGCGAGATCTCGCCGCTTAGACATTCTTCCACGAATTTATTTCCATTGTCAATGGTAATGACCTCGAGACATTGGGAAGGATCTGACCCTTCTTAGGAACTTTGAACTTAGAACTATGTTTTAGTTGTTTCATCCTTAAATTATAACCTTTCTTGTCTCTCAAATCATTGCTAAGTCTTATCTTGTATTGTTTTTTTTTTTTTTTTTTTTTGCCTTAATTTTGTGTTTTAGAGGATATCCAGGAACAAGACCAGGCTATTGTTTGTGTGGTATTAGCGAGGGGAAACTTTAAGCGGACTTGTAGTCAAAGATTCCAATAAGTTGCAACAAGCCTTAATGACATATGGGTTTGAGGGAGAGAAAGAAGTTTGAAATTTGGTTATAAGATCAAAATTTGGGACATGCTTCCTTTAGGTATTTAAATTTTTTTTTCCTAGTTTGTTTACATAGTGTGATGTCTCTAGTCTTCACTCTGATATTTGTGAACTAGAAAAAAGCCATCATACTTCATTTCCATTAAGTATTAATAAAATTCCACTTCCTTTTATGGTGATACATTCTGATGTTTGGATCAGTAAAGTTCCAACTTTAGTGGATCACATTGAATTTAACTACTTTTATTGATGGCGTAATAGAATGACATGGTTATGCGATGAAGATCAAGGATGAAGTGAACTTGTTATTTGAAATTTCATAAAATGATTGAAACTCAATACAATACAAAGCTCACGGGTTCTCACGGGCGTGATAGTTGAGAATATCAATGTTCTAATCTTCAAAATTATTTGGAAGAACATGGCATCATTCATCATACTACGTGTTCTAATACACCCCTACAAAATAAAGTTGCTGAGAGAAAATTTTGCAACTTGATAGAGGTTGTTCAAGCTTCCTTAATAGTAGCACAAATGTTGATATCTTATTGGGAAAGCGATTACATACGCAGCGTACTTGGTCTGTCGTGTGCCTTCTATCTCACTTGATTTCCAAACACCCCTTCAAGCCTTGACTGATGTGGTAATTGCCCCAAATGTCCCAAATCTACATCCTCGTATTTTTTGGTTGTGTAGCCTTTAATGTACCTACATAAACACCAATGTAACAAGTTAACTTCCCATGCAACGCGATGTGTGTTTGTTGGTTATACATTACTTACTAAAAAAGGATACCGATATTACCACTGACTCAGCGCATGTTCATTTCAATGGATGTGGTATTTCATGAAGATTTGATGTATTTTCATCGATTCTTAACTTCAAAGGAGTACCATCATGAAATTCATACTATTGATTATGATTATCATATCTCCATGAAGGGTGAATCAAGAATATTGAACCAAGAAGTAAGTGAATTGGATATAAGTGGTGTAACATCATAACCAAGTAGCATTAACTGCCCAAAAGTTGAAAAGTGATAGAAATAAAAAGAAAGAGAGAGAAAGAAGAAAAATGATAGGAAGTGATCTTGCATCATCACCATCTGTACAAAATAGGTTCAAGAATACCTTAATTGACATACCACAACAATCGTCATCTAGTGAGGGTGTTCTTAATTTGGAACATGAGCCATCCATGAAACGTTTACCACTTCGTCATAATAGAGATATCCCTAAAACCACATATGAACCTAAAAGCTTGTCTAGCAAAGTTAGATATCATGACAACTATGTAATATAACCATTGTTTGGCTTAATCAAATAAGTCATTTGTAAATCAATTATCTACGCCAGTTATTCCCTAAGCATCGGTAAGCGCCCAGCTGATCGAGATGGAAGCGACCATTAACGAATTCATTGCAAAAAAATGAAACATGGGAACTTGTTGATTACCCACCTGGAAAGAAGCCAGTTGGGTATCATTGGATCTATATTGTGAAGTACAAGGAAACTGGTAGTATTGAATGATATAAAATAAGACTAGTAGCAAAAGGGTATACTCAAACTTATAAGATTGAGTTGATTTACTACACATAGATGTTTGCACATGTAGCTAAGATCAACCTGACTCGAGTATTATCTTTACGTAAGAGAATTTAGATTGGTCATTGCAACAATTTGATGTAAAGAATGCCTTTCTACATGACAACTATATGAAGAAGTATATATGGATCTTCCACCCAGCGGGGATGCTTAGTGTCGAGAAAGCAAAGTCAGGTGTGCGGTCGAAGAGAGTCATTATACGGGTTGAAGCAACCCCCAAGAGCATGGTTTGGTAGGTTCACAAAGTTAATGAAAGCCTTTGGTTACTGCCAAAGCAATTCATATAACACTTTGTTCCTAACGAAGCATCATAGTAATATTACAACCCTCATTGTATATATGGATGACATGGTGGTCACCATAAATGACCCAAAAGAAAGAAAAACTCTACAAAATTATTTGTCTAAAGAGTTTGAAATGAAGGATCAAGGTGTTAGAGAAGTGCTCTAAAGGCAATCGCCCTTAACACTTTTTGTACGCATTACATATTGTTTAATATGAAGGTTCTTCATTAATTTGATATCCATACATTAAATTAATATAGATCTTTGTCCCGAATTAATAAAGTCCATGATACATAACATAGCATGAAGGAAATGGGTGAGATCATGATAATAAAGTTCCTATCATGTGCAATTATGTTAGTATCCTAAGGTATCCCTAGTCATGTAGTGAGACTGAACATTGTTAATCGGACATAATGACACATGTCATACTCGTGATTGGATCAAGGAGTGGATCTTATAAAGCGCTGATCATGAGTTGATTAGAGTTGACATGCAGATGTTGTAACACCGTCTAGGAAGATTATGCGGTATCTAATATAGTATGCGCGAGAACTGCTTAATTTTATTTTAGTGTCGTAATGGAATTTTGAACATTGATTTAAAGGTGAAATTTTATAAAATTTTCAAGGAATTATGGTACTTTTGCAATTAAGGAAAGTGGAGGGTGAAAGTATAATTAATGGAAGTTTAAATAGTAAAATAATAATAAATTGTCCAAAATAGTTCGGGAAGTCTAGAAAATTCTCTAGATCTCGGATGGCCAAAAGCAATTGCTTGTGGTCATAGGATTCGTTTCGAAATCTGTGGCCGGGGAAAGTTTCGTTAAATTAAAGACCCGGAGTCGGAATAGTTCTGGTCTAGGCGACAGGTTTAGAGTGAAACCTGAAACCGGGATTTTAGAAAAATCTCGAAAAAATGGCAAATAGTTAAAGAATATTCAATTGCTGATAAATAAAATTTTCGGGATAGGAAATAGACTCGACGGGGTAATAGAAATTATTTATTTAAATAATAATAATAATTAAAGAAAAGAATAAAAAAAAAAGAAAAAAAATAAAAACCGTAGGTCGAGGGACCAGGACGGCGTGAAGGAGGAGCGTGCAGGAGAAAGAGGATTTTATTTTATATTTTTATTTCCTTTATTTCTTTCTCGGATCTCACGGAAGTAGGGAGGCCAGTGGAAAGGCGTTCATCGGAAGCGAGAATGCAAAATTGGTATACGCGAAGGCTACGTATAGAGGCTTACCAATGTATCTTAGCCTTTTGTCAAACTTTAAGGTACGAAAATTTGCCTACTTGTGTTATTTCGAGGCCTAAATGCTATATATAATGGCGAAATTTTCTTAAGACAAGTGAAGATTAAGTAAACTTCAATCCCAAAATTTTTTAGGTAGGTTTGCTAATTTTAGGAATTTTGGAATTGTGTTCGGACCGGTCGGGGCTGAATTTGGAATTTGTTTTCGGACAAGTTTGGGTTGAAATTTTAGGAGTATAGTCAGATAAGTCGGACAGAATTTTCAGAAATGTTTCGGGTATTTTTAGACTATATGGAAAGTCCCTTCAGTCAAAAGTTGACTAAAGCAGGATAAGTTTTATAGAGCATTTAATGTGTATGGACATTTTGGTCAATTTCACATCATATTATCGATGTCCATGTCAGATGGGACTAGCACGTAAAGTTTTGTTAGTCGAGAAGTTCGTTCGATATAGTCATTTGAAAGCCTTGTGTATGTTTTATGGTTAAACGTTAAGTAGGGGGCATTTTTAAATATTTGAATGGTGTGTAGGCGATTTGAGCATCGACGAGAATCTAGAGTGCTTAACCCAGATTTGAAGAAATTAGCCGAGAAAAAGGTGAGTACTTCGAAAATCATTTTCTAAAATGAAAGTGTTTAAATTACAAGTTTGTAAAGTGCTTTAGAAATATAGATTTATAAATCATTTTATTACCTCCCAATTGTTATACTCGCGAGAAAAGTTAGATTTAGTATTTAAAGTATGATTTTGGCACGGTTTAGCAAAACCCACAGATGGCCACCGGCTGGGTTTCGGTCGGATGTATTTCGGATTATTGCATGGCAAGGTTAGCAGGATATTATGACTAACTGTGCACAGTCGGCAATTGGGGGTTAGATCCCAGTATATATTTATATAGTGAATTAAGCCCTCTGCACATTCGAGTATATAGTTAGCGCGACTTGAGTACATGCGACTAAGGTGTTGGTTCAGGAGTTCCATCACCCAGAGCATTTAGTTCAAAGTTCATTATGCTATATAGATCCTTAGTGTTCATAGGACCATCTTAAGCCGGGTAGTGACGGAGTTCACCCTCACCCAGGTACGGATTCAGGGTTGGGGCATCACTTCTAGGGTATTTGAAATGGGCCACAGTGGTTGAGTACTTGATTTCTGATGCACTTCCAGGATATTAACCACCAACGAAACAATTTTTCGTACGGCGAAATAGTTTTTCGGAACAAATTTAAGTGGCCAGTGGATTTCGAAACGATTTTGGCCGGCGAAGCTTGATTTCCAACAACGAAGCGGATTTCGAACCGGTTTTCGAAATGGTTTTCATAGCAAAGCTTCCAGGTTTTCTCATAAGCAGTTTTACAACCATTTACGTCTGATTTTCATATTGGGAGGTACATACGAGGCGAAAGCGCGTTTAGAACTTATAGTACTCAGAGCCGTTTGACTCTGTGATTTTATTTTTAAAATAATTTTTAGTCTGCGGTGTTGAAGGCGAAGACCTTTGAGGAATCCTGTTCCCTAGGCCATCTTGTGATTATATATAAGATAAAGGTGTAAATTAAAAGCACAAGTAAAACTTAAAGAGTGACATTTGTATAAATATCTTTTGTAAAATAACGCATGCATGGTTTGAGAGAAAAGCGAGGTTGCGATAAACTTATATTTGATTAGTCATATGCATATTTTGATGAGGACCCGAGAGGTCCTTTATTGTTGTAGTTGGACATTTGGAAAACATTGGGGAGTGTATTTTTGTTTTATACGAGGTGATTTTTTGTATTTTGGAAGAGCCACTTGTGCGTCGTTATCTTCATGGATTTTAAGCTAAATCTAAGTGTGATTTTGATAGAAAAATGAAAATTTTATAGCCCGCGTTTTCCAAATACGGTTTCGGCGGTTTTAGCGGCAGCTTCATGGTAACGTCGGTCGAAGCGAGGTAGGCGGGAGGTTGCAATGGAGTTGCGGCGAATTTCCCAATCGCAGGAAGAGTGCATCGACTTGGTATCGGAAAGCGAGTTTTAGAGGCGATAGTTAACCGGGTTTCCATACGTTTTTCGCGGTATTTCCTATAAATTATTTTTATAATAATGATTTTCTCGCAACCTATATTGTTTACTAAATCCTTTGCATGCATTAAATATTGAAAGGTATCCCTTTGAATCTTTTAACTTTGAAATTCATAGCATTATGCGGGCGAGTCGTAGAAGTCGATCTAGGACTTCCGCCGGAGGCACCACGGAAGAGATAACCGGAGATATAAGCCGAGCACACCCTTAGATCGAAGATGCTTGATGAATCAGCGATTAGAACCATCGGGCATGGACGAGGCGTACCTTGGCTTGATGGATCGAGTTATATAGATTTATTACGAGTAACTACCCATGTCGGACACGAGTCTCCGAAGAGTAGAGGGCATGATAGACGTTCTCTAAATTAGGG